>QRDG01000195.1:1032064-1468192 GCA_012064385.1 Puccinellia tenuiflora
GTGGGGGGGGGGGGGGGGGGGGGGGTAAACATACGGGGAAGAGAGAGGCTAAGAGGGAGGGTGGGAGGAGAAAAGAAAGAAAGAAACCGGTCAGATTTCACTTAGCCGATGGCATGGCAGATAATTTCTTTCCACTTCCATGAACGCAACGTAGTGAAATCTGGGGGTTGACCCGCTTTCGTTTTCCACGTCAAGAATCTGCCGTGTTGCCGAATCTGGGTGCTTTAGGAAAAACCGTTTGGTTCCGATTCCCAACTGCCATAACGTGAATATGGGATAAAAATCTCAACCAAACACACCCTAGTTAGTGGGGTAATATTGCAGGGGACAGCCAACATGATCCAGAAACCCGAGGAAAAGGAAACATAGCAGCTGATGTTAGGGTTTACCCTAGTCGTCGCCGCCGCCGGATTTTGACTTGTCCTCACCTCCTTTGAATGCCGCTCAAGCAGTGGAAGGGGGTGGGAACCTTGGACCTGCACTCGGCACTGTTACAAGGTCCCTAATGTTAGGTTTTGGTGTTGGTCTCCATAGCGGCATCGGTGGGGTGGTGGCAATGATGTCGTCTGGGAATAAGGTCTCTCCGACCTCTCCCTACCTCGTCAACGTTTCTGGTGTCGGTGAAAGGGCAATGAGAGTAGGTGATGTCGGATCTGTTGGTTTCCTATGAATCTTGATAGTTGTTGTGTCGTTCAAGGGAAGCTATTCGCAAGTCTATATATGATGAGACATCTTCGATCTCTTCGTTCGTTTGGATCTATGGTAAAGTTTAGTTTCTCCAGCCCTCTAAATTGGTGGTGCAGGATTGCAAGCACGCGTTGCTGCTTGAGGGGGTGTCCCCAGCTGATGTTCCATCTGTGTTTATATATTCAATCTCGTGGTACGCTGTGGGGGGCTATTGCAGTATTCAAGACCATGGTTGGTGAGGGAGTATGCAGGTGGCCCAACCCTTTGTTACTTGTTTAGTGTATGTTTCAAGCTCCGGCAACCGTCGATCAACGCATTTCGATAAAATTTCCTGGAAGTGTGGACGGCAACGGGGGAGTACTCGGCACCATCTGCCTACTGTCCCTTTCCAGGAAGGCCACCACGGCGCCTAAATGCAAGCTTTTGGCATGGACGATCCTGCACGGGAAGATCCCCACTACATACAACCTGGCCATTTTGGCTGGCCCCATGATCTGGTATATATTTAAGCTATTCCTCTCTAGCAACAAGACGATATCCCACCTTTGCAAAGACTGCCCCTTCTCCGCTGAGGTCTTCAGGGTGGTTCACGATCGCATGGGACTGCCACCACCACCCGCGCCTCTGCACGATGAGGCGATGAATATATGGTGGGAGAGAATGCTGGCAGTCCCTTCGCCTATCAAGAATCGAGAACGGAACAGGCCATATGATCTACACCCTATGGAACATCTAGAAAGAGAGAAACCGCCGGATTTTCAGAAACGAACGAAATCCATACCCAGAGTTGGCCGATTTAGCGCTAGCAGACATCCGTCTACACCTAAGTAGTAGATTTTTGATCCGTGAGTAATCCCCATGCCGTTCGGGGAGTTTTTTTTGTTGCATCCCTCCTCATTTTTTCCCCGTAACCATTGGTACATTGATTTCTTCTAATTGAAAGGCAGTGCTCCTGCCGTTTTCTCGAAAAAAATTAAATAACAGTTTGTTTCTTCAGGTTTTGATTAAGTTTTCAGTTGATCAGGCCACTGCCAGGTTTAAACACTAAATTGCCTTCCCAAATGGGTTGGAAAACATTTCCCACTGGAATCATTTCATTTGTCTTTGCTTGTTTGCAGGTTTCAAACTCAGAGAAGCTTACAAAAATTAGTCTAGGTTTGGCTTAGGTTTTTACTTTGAAATCTTTTGTAATTTTTATCCCCTTGTAATCTTTCAAGTATAAATATCCTTGTAATCATTATTTTGACAAAAATAAAAAGTACGTTCAAATATTGTTTAGGCTGTGTTTGATAATAAAGTATTTTTAAAGTATTGTAGGAATACCACAATTTTGAAAAATACTCTAGTTTTAAATGTGGTATTTGGCTAGAATAAGAAAATTGTACTTTTCATACTATAGTGTTAATTTCCCAAACCATGGTATTTTCTCAGTTTTAAAAAGGAGGTCCCGATCTCTTTTTCCAATATTGAGAAACATGAGAAAAATGCTCCTCTGATCAGATCACATGATTGAGCCGCCGTCACCCTGTCTTCTCGGAATATTCTCGTGGGAAGCCATGGAGAATAGAGATGGTGATGACTTATTATTTGTTGAAAGATATCTCAAACTATAGAGTTAAAGTTTATTTCAGCACTTTCTTATCAATTTGTCTGCGACTTGTTGCCCAATCATCGACTTTCATCTAGTGTTGATCACTAAACTCCTAATTTCACAAAAGCGACACATTTTTTACCAATTTTTGCATGCATGTATCCAAAAATGCACAATTCTAAAATCTAACCCTCATAAAACTACAGGTTCTTATGCCCCTTTTCTAGAAAACAACAACTTGCTCTTGGGCACTGGGTTAATAGATTAGTTCCCGAAAATGTTACAAAATAATATAAAATCATGTAACAATGATATGAAAGTAGCAATGAACAATAAAAAATTATAGATATGTTAGGGACGTATCAGCTAACTAACATGATCGAGATCCATCCGATGTAATTGCTTATTTTGATGTATTTGTTGGGACATGTTGAGCTATGATGTTCTGATCAGATTGTGCATGTTTTCTTTAATATGAGATTGCTTTATTTACGTTCTTTCATGCTCTCCGGTCTAAGTCGTTACTCTAGCCAAGTGGTTGCATTAGATCTCCAAGAGGGAGTATAAGCTAGATAGTAGGTTCAGGCCTACTTCATTCCTGGGCTCGAGTTGATAGAAACGACTAAGAGTAAGGATGTGTTGTTACCACTAAGGTTAAAACAACAGTGTTTGTTTCTTCGTGTTATAAATATTGGTGTTTGTTGTATGGTTTTCGACTGGTTTCTACCGCTAATAGTGGTAGCACTGTCTGGCGATGTGGCTGCGTCGACTGTAGGCTTTGCGAGGATTATGCAGATCAATGCCCTGAAAATGGGTTGACAATACGATGGCAGTGATGATTTGTGTGTTCTGTGCATGCGGTGCACACTAAGTCTATGATTTTGTCATGAATTATACTTCAATGTGTTTCCTCCTGCCCCCGAATACTCCACCACCGGCTGCCCCAGTTATCCTTCTTCTCCAGGCCGCTCCAACTTTAGCTCAACCGAATCCCGTCGCTGTGCCGCCGTGGCTGCACCCTCGCCACACTGCCCCGGTTTCACCCATAGCACTCCCCCTCCAGCCTCCAGTGCGAGCCTCCTCACACTGATGGGTACTTATTCCTACTCAAAGGGATTGCACTAGGACTTATTCTGGCGCCGATGACCCCTCGGCGACAAGTTTTTCTCTGTTCATACGGTGTTTCAGGTGTAACACTCGATCAATGTCTTGACCTTTGCCGAGTGTTATACTTAGTAAACCGGTCTGTTTCAGCCGTTTTCTGTTATTTTTTAGTCGAGTAAAAGACTTTGCCGAGTACCAAAATAAATGGGGCAAATTATCCTTCTGCCATCAATTGTGTCCATGTGCTCAGTTTTGTCCTCAGTTGCGAAACGTCCTCAGTTTTACCCCTAATCTGTGCGCAAGGACTTATTCCGTGAATCTTGCCGTCTCCGTCTGGTCAAGTTAGTTGACTCGGGCTTGTAGCCGCTGCTTGTAGGACCACCCTGTCGACCATTCCTGAGGGCAAAACTGAGCAAATGGGCACACACTGATGGCAGCCCGTCGACCATTGCCGACGCCGCGTCTGTGATAAAAGTGGCATACGGCGCCCCCAGAGCTCGCAGCTAGGAGCAAGAATCAGCGAAGCGGGGTTGGAGGCAGCCACCCGCAGAGGTGGGCGGCGAGCTAGGTACCAGGCGCAGAGGTTGGCAGCTAGGAGCCGGGCACGGGCGATCGAGAGGGCGGCGTCGTCGGGGAGCGCCGCCGACGGTGGGAGGGCGCAGCCGAATACAGCTACAGGTGACGTGCGCAGATGCGGTGAGTTACCCTTTGGCTCTGGGTGTTCGTGAATCGAGCTCCATGTCTTCTTCTAGCTCCCGCGTCACCTCACGGATGGTGATCCCGGCGCGCACGGAGATGTCGATCTTCGTCTGTCCGCGGTGCCGGATGGACATTGGTCGGAGGATATCATAGACACCGAGGAACAAGAATCGTCCGTTCTACGTGTGCACCAGCGCAATTGGGGTAAGAATCGGGGCAATTTCACAATTTTCATGGATCGGCATCCTTGAGCAATCCGTTTGATATGTTTGGCGATTTTGCAGTTAAAATATTTCTTACTTTGGGAAGATGTTCTGGTCCAGACGCTAATGAATCAGCTGCTAGTTGAGCACCAAGAATGGCTGCCACAGACGGCAGCGGCCGCAACATGAGCTCTGGAAGAAGAGATGGAGGGCGGAGCATGCATTGATACAGAGGTTGCTGACGAGCTAAGCAGATTGAACCAGAAGATTAGGAAGCTCGAATATCAAGCACAATTTCCCATTTGCATTTGGGCATTTGTAGGGGGTATGTTAGTCATAGTGGGTGTAATGTCGAAATTGTATGGAATGGCATGAATTTGGGAGGAATTTATAGGAGGAATTTGTAGGAGGAATTTGGGAGAAATTGTATGGTAATCGCACTGGCTGGGTGTAGTAGGAGTTTGTAAGCTTGAAATTGTATGAATAAAGGTTAAAAGAAGGAAAAAGAAATGGGAAATTCAGAAGATTCAGTGTGGAAAATAACTCCTGTGCGACACTTTTCATCGGAATGGTGAAAAATGCGAAATCGTTCGAAGAAATACCTACTACGCGATGTTTCTGACGGCCAAACTAGCCAGCACACGACATGGTTGATTAAACAGTCGTAACGTTAGATTGATTCTGATAGATGGGTCATAGACTCGTGTGCTCACTTATTTGTGCTCATAGATTTAGATTTACCAAGGGCATAATTTTGTATTTTTTATAAGTTGAAAAAGAGGATTAATCAGAGCTCGAAAAAGAAGGCCGTGAGATATCAAGGTTGAAAAAATGAAATGATTTTCAATTCTTTTATAAGTTGAAAAAGAGGATTAACTGAATATTAGTGTCCAATATTTAGGATATAGGTCACCAATACTGGTTGATTAAATGGTCGTAACATTGGATTGATTCCGACAGGTGGGTCATAGACTCGTGCTCACTTAGTTGTGCTCATAGATTTAGATTTACCGAGAGATATTCAGTTATTCCGATAGGTGGGTCCGAACTATTTTGCCTTCCCCACCGGCACCCCCTAAACGGCCGGACACCGAACACAGTTTTTCGTTGAAATATAAAATTTTCGATACAATTTTCGATTCAAATATAAATTTTGATACAATTTTTTGATTCAAATACAAATTTCGATACAATTTTTGATTCAAATACAAACTTCGATACAATTTTCGATTCAAATACAAACTTCGATACAATTTGATATGATTCAAATCCAAACTTTGATACAATTTCAAATATAAATTTGGATACATACGATCTAAGCCTTAACCCTAACCCCGGCCAGGAGCTTTGGGATCACCCTTTGGCCAATTGGCAGTGGCCGGTTCAGGCAACGATCGCTATGTGTCAACCCATGGACGATGAGGCCGGTGACGCTCACCGGCCTTGCCTTCCATGGGGTACTACCAGACTCGGAGGCTTTCCCGGTGCACTGATCGAGATACTCCTCACTTATAAAGTGAAGTGCTCATCACCAATGCATGAATGATTCTCTAGGCAAACAGGGTTGAAATCTCCGGCTACGTCGATATTAATGACCGATGTGGTTTGTGGAGAAACCACTGCTTGCTTAGAATACTGAAAGCCCTCAGTCTGGCCGTTATCGATATTAACGACCGGCGCAGGTCGGAGGCGGTGCTGCCTCCTCATTGTCGGACGACTCCACGGGAGCCGGCTCGGATGGCTCGTCGTCAGTGCGGCTGGTGGTGGCAAAGCTGTGGAGGCGGCGGGCGTGCTTGGATCGCACGATGTAGTCCCAGTAGGGCGCCAACGCGTTGAGCGGAGGCACGCGGCTCCGCTCCTCCTCCGTCACTGCGTCGGCCTCATCCGAGTCGCACATCGCCCTGATGTAGTCCAGCCTCACCTGGCCGGTGAGGGGGCGGCGCAACCGGGATGTTGTCGATGTTGACCAGCCAGCCGTCTGGCAGGCGACGGTCGGCGGGCAGAGGGAGGTAGTCGTGCACGAGCTGCTCCGCCTCCTCCACCGTCGTGGGACGATGGTCGTCCTGCGGGGGTGGAGGAGGTGGAGCAGCTCATGGAGGTTGCGTACCCGCAGCCCTAGCCGCCGCAATCCGGATCCCCTGGATCCGGCGTCGCTCGTTCGAACGTTCGCACTGGAGCAATGAAGCCGCGTCAAGGCGGCGGCGTCGCTTGTGGTCCTCCTTTGTCGGCTGGTAACCTGGCCCGCGGCGGTGCATCCTGGTTGTGCGAGTGGTGAGTGGATGGAGAGGGAGAGGCAGAGGAGCGGTGCGGTGGTGGTGTATGTGGGGAGAGGTCCCATGGTGGCCTTTTTAAAGCCGGTCCAAGGAGCGTAGCGGCCGTCGCCATTAACGCCAAGACGGCATGCATTCCACCGCGTGGCCTCTGCGGCACTGCTACGAGGAGATGGTTCACTGCGCCGCCCAACTCTCCACTAAAACGATGCGCCGCCTGACGGCCCTGCAACGATGCGACGACTCGCCACTGAAACGATGAGGCGCCTGCATGGTCATGCATGCAACGGGCGGCTGCGTGGAGGCGAGCACATAGGAAGGACACGAAGTCAGACGCGCGTACGCTTGTTCCATGCACCATGTCATTCTAGATCGCCGGATCTCATTAAACGGCTTAGATCGAACCAGCGGGCCGATCCAAACCCCATCTATCCAGCCAATCAGCGCATCACATGCCCACAAGCCAATCAAATTACAGAACGAGCGCACACGCGGATCGGCGCGTCATCTGCAAACACGCGGATCGGCGTGTCTGATCCCAACCTTTCACTCACCAGCGATCAACGGTTCGGAAGCGGGAGGGGTTTCGGATGGGGTTTCCGGGGTTTAGTGTTAGGGATTTTGGGGTTTTCGGGGTTTAGGGTTAGTGTTTTACTGAGATAGGGTTGAGCATAACTAATTAAAAAAATCAAAAAAATATAAAACTTTCGCACATTGTCGTATTATGCAACTAAGTTGCTATAAAAAATATAAAACTTGGATTTTGAGTCGGTCAACGTTTTTTTGTGAGGTTTGACCATACATTAAAATGAGCACAAATAATTCAAAAAAATCATAAAAATGTGAAACCAGCGCACATTGTCGTATTATGTGACATAGTAACGATATAAAATAATAAACTTAGTCTATGTGTATTTTTATGAGAAAACCTTCACACAAATGACTTACCACGATCGATGTTGCAGAAAGTTTAACTCAAGATGAGGAGAAGTGGTTTTGGATTTGGAACATGAAATTTTCTAAAACCTCACCAAAGCTTCATTTTGGAGTGACTAAGAAGGATCCAGGCTTAGTTTTTCATTTTTCATGTTTCAAACTTGTTTAAATATTGGTCAAACTTAGGTTTGACCAAATTGAAATGAGCATAAAAAATTCAAAAAAATAAAAAAATAAAAAAAATAAAAAAACCAACGCACATAGTCTTATACTGTCATATACTAACGATTCAAGTTGATAAACAAGGTCTACATATATTTAGACAAAAATTAATGGATCTTGGCTCATATCGCCCAATCTCAAACTCCGTCGCATTGAAATGAGCATAAAAATTTCAAAATAAATCAAAAAAATGAAAAACCAACGCACATAGTCTTATAATGTCATATACTAACGATTCAAGTTGATAAACAAGGTCTACATACATTGAGACGAAAATTAATGGATCTTGACATCTCAAACTCCGTCACATTCGAACAAGCATAAACAATTCAAAAAAATGGAAAACCACCTCACATAGTCTATATATGTGGAATAGATATGTAGGTAAGTTATTTGGCTTATTTAGAGAAGGTTGAAAAAAACCTTGCTTATGTAGGTAAGTTATTTGGAGCTCTTTTTTAGAACATTTTTCATGAATATGAGTTTACTTCGTAAAAGGGCTCGGATTGATGACCAAATTAGAACAAGCAAGTTCACCATAGTTTGGAAAGCATCGCAACATCCAATAGCATGTCAATTTTTAAGTTTGGATCAAATTTGAAGTTTGGTTCACATATTTTAATCACTCGCCCATTTGGCCCTCATTTTGACATGACTTGGTCAAAACATGTACCATCATCATCCAAACACCATTAAAACATAGTTGTAGCAACATCACTCAACATAATACAACATCATTCATAATGTTTTATAAATTCTATTTGGTTCCAACTCAATCTACAAAGCGCGTCGAGGCTTCTTTTTGATCCATATGCTACTTGCCACCACTGTGCTCCTTGTGCTTCTTGTGCTTCCTGCCACCATTGTGCTCCTTGTGACCCTTGCCACCATTACGCTCCTTGTGACCCTTGTGCTCATTGCTTCTTCTCTTCTCCTTTTGACAGTCTTCTTCGAACCTACCACAGAGCTGTATAAAACATAAAGGGCAGTGAGATAATGTCAAGTGATAAATGTACTAGTATTGGCAAGATTAACATACCTAGCAGAACTCACAACCACACATTGTTGTGAACCATCATTTGGAGCCTCATCTGGAGCATCATTTGGAGCCTCATGATCAAAATCATTTGGAGAATCATTTGGAGCCTCATGATCAAAATAATTTGGAGCATCATTTGGTCCAACCGGCTGCTGATCATCATCATTTTCATCGAAACATCTCCGAACGCTGGATCTACTGCGTTATCACAACAACCCACCACACCTTGTGCACTTGCGCTTCCTCGCTCCAAGTCCAGCTCCTTCTCTGCGAGTTCTGTATCGACTCTTGCTCGGTCTACCTGCTGCTCTCTTCTGAACTAGAGCACAAAGCTTGGATCCAGGGTCCACTACATCCCATTGACGTTTTCCCTCCAAAGAATATGTGTCTCTGAACCTTGCAACAGAGTAGTACTCATGCACATATTGCTGTATGTTCCCTGCTGGACCTGACAGAGTGGTGATGAAAAACAATGCATGAATGCATGGCAACCCAACTATCTGCCATTGCCTACAACTGCAAGTTCTAGATTCTAAATCGACTGGATATTTCCATTCCCTCTTCTCTTTATCCAAAAATGATACCTCTGCTTTGGTAGCCGAGCAAAGTTTCATTTCCATGTCCAAGCCTTAAGTTTTTTGCTTCAACTCATTCAACACGGCAGGGATCACAGTGTGGCCCACGAATTTTGCCTTGACTATTCCTGCACGAAAATGAAACTTCTGCATGTATTCTATTCTTATCTTGTCAAGCAAATACACCATATAAAGACCCTTTAGTTTTTGGATCGTTGAGTTGAAATACTCTGCAAGATTATTGTGCACATAGTCAACATTGCTCAGTTCACTGAATTGGCTTCTGGCCCATAACTTGGAGTGATGTGTTTCCAAGTATTTTTGCACCTTTTAATTCTTGTATAACTACCTCACGTGATAGTTGTGCTTCTTAACACTGCAAGTCAAAGATGCTGGCCATAAATTGTCGCTATACAACTTTCCTTTGAATTTTTTCGCAAAATTTGCAGCAAGGTGACGCATGCATTCCCTATGCTCTACTCCAGGGAATACATTGTCCACGGCCACTTCTAAACCCTTGCAGGCATCAGTATGAATTACCAACCCATTGGGATGTCCAATATCCCGGTGCAGATTCTAGAAAAATCAAGTCCAGCTCTCCTCAGACTCTGTCTCCAGCGCAGCATATACGAAACTGTGTGCATCAACTGCACAAGCTGCCACTAACTGTCCTTTAAACCTCCCTGTCAGAAAAGTAGCATCAACAGCCAAATACGGCCTGCAGCCTACCAAAAAACCCCGGCGACATGCCTCGAAGCTGACAAAAACCCTCCTAAAGCATTCCTTGATCCTTCTCACTCCCTTCAATGTGCACTCCACCGTGTGGTGGTCAATTTCTACCATACTACCTGGGCTGGTCCTCTCCACTCCAGCTTTGAATGCATACAACAATTCAAAACTTTCCTGCCAGTTTCCACAAATAGAATCCATAGCATCATTTTTACCATTGAACACCCTCATGTATGGTAAATCTATCTTAAATTTTTCTTTGATGTTCTTCATCAATTTCTTTGTACCTATTTAATTGTCTTCGGTCACCCACTTCTTTACTTCTTCAGCCACCCATCTTGACTTGTCTCTAGTGATTGTTTCCTTTCTAAGTGTTGATTCCTGGCATGTGTGCCTAAATAGGTTCACTTTGACCCGAATATTCGTGCTATTTCGCATTTTAGATGTGTGCATCCTCCATGGACAATTCTCAGCCGGACAGTGCACTCTGTAACGAATTTTATCGCTCTTGATAACTTTGAACGTACGTTATGCCTTGATACAGTACGCCATAAGTGCATTTCTACACTCACTCACTGATGAAAAAATGGAACCTTCTTCCATCTGAGGGTTCTCACGGTCCCATTCAACAGCTGGAACGTATTCGTCCTCGTCCTCACCCAGAGATGCATTGTCTTCGTCTACACCCACCGCTTCAGCCTCATCTTGGTTTTCAGCCTGAGATGCACATCGTAAATTCTGAACAACATCAGAATATAGCCTCTCTTCTTCATCCCCACAATTGGAGTCATCAGGCTCCACTTCAACAGGGACCCTTCTGCTGCTGCCCACGCTTGTTGAGCCAGCACGTCCTCATGTACTATCTGAACTTTTCTGGCTGGAGCTGCGATCATGACGACATGGTGCTGCCCAGAATGGTCCAACTGCCGGCACAACCACATCATTTTGCAGCCTCAAATGAAATTTCTCTCTCTCCTTATGCTTAGCAAACATGGTAGCGAGCTCTTCATCATTTATAACTTTCACCCATTTATTTCCCCCATCGTAGTATTTGAATTCCACTTCATCATGCAAACCCCAAGATATGTGCTGCGAATTACATCCCCAAATTGTCTAAAACTCCAATTGCAATCCATTGGCAAAGGATAATCGAAACCTTCCGCGAGTTTCTTCTTATTCTTTGCATCCACGGGATACCGGTCCCTTCTAATATTCATAAAGAAAGCAAACCGCAATTCCATCCTAACCCATGAAAAGCATAGACGAATTCAGCACACCAATAGCAAAATCAACTAAAACCAATGGCGTCTCATGTCTAATCGAATGTTCAAATGCACAAGTGATGACATAATTGATGAGAGTGTTCTTCTCCCTCAACTATGCCAACAAGCCTCTTGATACCCTGAAAGGAAAATAATAAATATAAGGGATAGGTTGAGCCTCCAAGTGCAGAGTATGTAGAAGTGGAAGATTTTCCCCAAGAAGGTGACTCGAGGGTTTAATATCGAACTCTCGGGGAATCAGTAGTGTGGGTTTTATCTTCTTGTCCTTCTCTAGATTTCCTGCAAACAAGTAAATTGCTTTGTGCCCTCAACCTCACCAAGTGGTTGTCAAGTACAAGGTGTGAGAATGATATTAAGATAATAATGAATGCAAAACAGAAAATAAAAATGCAATGGTGATGAATAATAATGCAAGGATGATAGCAATTATGATTGATGGTATTTTTGGGGTTTTTATATGTGAATGCAAGAAGTAAAAGTGTTTTTGTGTTTTCTGATTTTAAAATTGCTGATTGTAAAAGATGCTTGAAGGTGGTTGGAAAAGTGTTTCTTATGATTAAAAATGGACCGGGGTTCATGGTTTCACAAATGCACTCTCTCTTTAATATAGTGTGGCAAACAAGTAGACATAAACTTAACATATGAGATTGCAAACAAGTTCTTTCATGTTACTAATTATATGGGCATCATGTCCTAACATAGAGATTATGAGTCTCACTTATACTCCACCAAGATGTGAAATAAATTATGCACCTTAGTAATTAAGATAACATCAGAGTATAGCTTTAAGATCAATGACATGAAATTAAAATAAACACATGATGGATCTAGTCTTGGGTAGAGGCATGTCACTCCTCCTACCCTTCAACATGGTATTTTGGTTTATCCCTAGTGAGGCAACAAAGTAAGGTAAACACCCAATGGATCATGATATATCAAGTTGTCAACTTATCACTTCACCACCCCCGTTACTCCAACTAATGCACATGTTCCCCCACACACGCTCTCATAAACATGCTTGATCATAACAAAGATATAAGAACGGGGTACATAATATGCATCTACTTTCATAACTGAAACAAACATTGCAATCTCAACATATATTAACTCATAGAAAGATCCACCACAATGGTAATACAACGGTGACCGTATTCATGTTCGGCAGCTCATACGGTGCTACTAATGAAACTCAAGAGAGAGAGAGATACATATGCTACTGCCACAAACCCATAGTCCAGCGGTGGACTACTCCCTCTTCGTCATGGAGACGATGGAGATGTCGATGGAGAAGGTGGAGACCTCTCCGGCCGGGCTCTGCCGGAGTTTTCCCCCTCCGATCTTCAGCCTCCTGATCTCTGTTTTCTGGTTTCTCTCGTGTGGCGGCTCTCCTCTGGAAAAACGTCGGGGGACCTCTTATATAGTCGTTTTTAGGTCATGAGGATGCTTGGGGGCGAAGGATCGATGCAATTGGGGCCACGAGGCCTGAATGGGGTGGTCCCACGCGGCCAGGTACAGGGGCCGTGTGGGGCCCTCCCTCTTGGCCTCCAGGACTCCGTTCGTTGAATTCTTGTGCTCCATAATCTTGTCCTCCCAAAATAATGACCCCCCTAAATTTATAGCTCATTATGACGTCGTTAAGGTCCTGAAACAATTAAAGAAAGAAAAAGGGGTTTTCTGCCTGCGCAGGATTAATTCCATAAAAAGGGTAAATCATTATATATTATCAAAAATCATTAAATAATAGTAATATAACCCTTATATGATGCAAATATGATTGGCATATAACAATTATAGTGCAAAGTTCATGTATGCATTTTAGATGCATCAACATCCCCAAGCTTAACTCATGCTCGTCCTCGAGTATGAAAGTGATAAAACTAACATGAACTTTGCAATATAATAAAAACATGAATATAAAAGATGATTGCTACTGTTACATAAAGTCAAATGATTCATTATTTCAAAGAAGTAGCAATGTGCAAACAATTTATAAAGTGATATCAAGTATTCAATGAAAAGATGATCAATGATAGTTCACAAAGTGCAACATAAAAAGATAGTACTATGTACATTCTTACTTTTTGCATACTTGAGGTCCATAGAGTGTAGAAAAATCTGAATATAAAAGGTGGACACTTTGGCAAAGATATATAAATAAGCAGAGGTAAAGCATGCATGAGTTTCATCTATCCTCCAAACTATTCTTCTTAAGTTATTGAATGCAATGGTAATACTTGGTGTCAAGCTCTCATTCCCCTATTATAGCATCTCGAATGATTAAAGTTGAATGTGAAAGCAAATATGAGTAGTGTCCTTGATAATGTAAAGGTTAGATGTCTCATGCACCTTGAATACAAGTACCTACACCATGATTACTCAACTTGGGAAACAAAGCAAGTTTAAATTTTCTATCATTGTAAGTAATAATAGTGTCCTCAAGAGTCTCATCTGGGGTACCTCTTGTCCCATGATATGGATCAAGCCCACATCAAAACAACAAGACAAACAAACATAATGAACAATCTCAACACCCCTTTTTTTTTACCACTTTGATATAGCTTTTTATTGTAGGGTGTGTCCTAGAGAGTTCAATTTTGCATGTAAGTAAATTTCCACCATGAATGATGCATGGCTTAGATTAGCGGCCCAGGTTTCTCTCTAACCATTTATACAAACTCATTTAAACTTAACTCTATTCCCACATCTATTTCGTCATGATAGGCATCTATAGACAAAAGTACATGATATCAACTAAACAAATGATAAAACATGTTGAAAGCTTTGCATATGACAGCACATATGGGCTAACTCCCAACCTTAAACTTGTATCAAGCCACTATCTTCATAATATTAATCACAATGGTTCATCTTTTTTTAATGCAATAAAAGTAAAGTGTGCATCAAGTTCATGAGAGCTTTTTAACCAACTTTTGCCATTACAATAAATAACATCATCATTTTCATTTAGAGGTATAGATAACACAAATATCATGATAAACATACTTGAATAGCATAAAGCTAATAGGTAGATATGGTGGACTCACTGAAAAAAACTTGGGTTGAAGGTATTGGAAACAAGTTTTTTTACTTGTTGAAATTTTTGGGCTAGCAAAAGGGAGATAGAAGACCATTTAGATGCATGCATGAGTGTCCATAGAACCAACTAATTCATGTCAAACAAAGTGAAATAACATACAGCATAAAAACATGAATAAAAGATAGCTCATGATAAGCATTTGCAAATTATTACTCATAAAGAAGCTCATGAATCATGCAACTATATGTGTCATTAAAAATCAACTTAGACATCCCTTTTCCCAACTCAATAAAAGCATGTAAGATATTTCAACCCATAATTCCAGTAGCATACCCATATATAAAAGATAGTGTGGTGGTCTCACAAAATAAAAATCAAAGCAAAACTAAACAAAAGACGCTCCAAGTTTATGCGATAAAGTGTATCGATAGAAAAACAGAAGTTAGACGTGTGCAAACCGGGAGTGTTTTGGGTTTAGTGGGGATGTTCACATCCCCAGGCTTATAGCTTTCACCATCCTTGGATAACTCATGGTGCATCTCCTCCAATCCCTGTGAAAAAACTTCAAAACACAATTTCTCCCATCTCTTTTCTGTGGGGTGACATTAGTAGAGATAAATAAACAAGTTTCTTGCTGCATATAATCCATGGATTAAATGTTCATATGAATGACCAGAGAATGTATAATGTTGTATGACTACTCATAAACAATTGGATCAACTCAAAAGTTCAAACTATGCATAAAACAATATGGGACAGAATCTGTCCAGAAAAACAGCAGCAGCAAAACATATTTTTCTGTCCTACTTAAACTTGTCGAAAAAATCTGAAACAATTCATGCATACATAGGATGAAAAGTTGCAGTTACAGTAAAAATCTCAGCTCATTCGTAGTTATATACTAAGAATGAAAAATCAAACTGTGCACAGACTCCGTGCAAGAATAAAATCCCGAATAGAAATAGCAACATTTTGAAACCAAAATGGGTAAAACTTGGCACTTTATTAAAAGTTCCAGAAACTAAACTAAAAAGACAATCTCTTGTTACAGCAAGAGGACACAAAGAAAATCCAAATAAAAACAACCGGGTTGCCTCCCGTAAAGCGCTTTCTTTATAGCCATATAGCTAGGCTTACTTACTTGATGTTTTACCGAAGATGAAGCTCATGAGGGAGCTTAAAAGTTGTGCCCTTCATCCTTGGGAAGTGTTCCATGCATTTCTTGTGTGGAAACTGAAACTTCACATTCCCTTCCTTTGAATCAATGATAGCCCCTGTGGTACGAAGAAAAGGTCTTCCAAGAATAATAGGACTAGAGGTTTTATTCTCCATATCCATGATTAGAAAATTCACAGGCACAAAAGTCATATGTAACTCTACCATAACATCACTTACTTTTCCAAGAGCATGTTTAATGGTATTATCAGCAAGTGCAAGTCCAATAGTTACTAGCACCTTGGGGATCCATACATCCCCAAGCTTAGGTGGTATCATGGCTTCTTGATTGTATCTAGCAACTTTCTCTTTGAAAACATGATTAGCAATATAGGAACCAAAACCAGATTTGTTAACATCAATAGAAGGATCACTTGCAAATTTTTGTAAGATAGATATTAATTCATGCAAGCTACTTTTCTCTAAATCAATCAAGGGATCTTTAACTTCACTTAGCATCTTAACTTCTTCAACTTTTACTTTCCTATCATAAAGATCAAATATTTCATAACGGTCATCAAAAACTTCTTCAAGTACTTGAGCTTTATCCAAACTTTCTTTAATTTTTGCTTCCAAAAGCAAGCCATCAAGTAAATAATAAGTATTAGAAGCAGACATATTCATGAAAGAACCTTCACATTCCTTATCCAAAAAGACTCTAGAGGTTTCAGATAATCCTATATAAAAGATATGCATGAGCATCCAATCTCTAAGACCATGAGCCATTCCAAAGCCTATGCTTCTAAATCTTTCCCATGTTTTTACCAAAGGTTCATCTTCCTCTTGTTTAAACTTGATAACCATATGTTTAATGTTGCAAATCATTTCAATGGGACAAAATCTTTCAATAAAAGCAGCATTCAAATTAAACCAAATGCTAAAGTTACCAGGTGGCCATCTCAATATCCAATCTAATGCTTTCCCCCCTAAAGAGTAAGGAAAAAGCTTAAGTCTAACATTAGGATGGTTCAGTTTTAGCATGTTGCATCTTTCATCAAATTTCTTAAGGTGAGCTACAGGATCTTCCTTAGGTTTTCCATAGAAACGGTTTTCATAGATTGATTTCATTTCCTTAGGATCTACCTCAGTTTCTTTAATGGGGACATTCATATCTTGAGGAAAATTCTTAACACTAAAAGGCCAAAAGGTTCTCTTTTCCATTATGCAAATTTTTTTATGTTTTTTAAATTTTTTATGCAAAACTGAAAATAAAATGACACTAAAACAATGCAAACCGAATTACTAAATGCAAAACAAAATGCAAAACTGAAAATAAAATATGCAATCCGAAATCTAAAAATGATATGCAAGACAAAAACAAAACAAGATAATTTGCTTGAAGGTAAAGATGGACAAGATGATGCTCACGTAGGTGCAACCTCCCCAAGCTTAGGTGTTAGCACAAGTTGGTGATGAAGTTGACTTTGTTGTGATATCCTTGGACAAATCCTTCCAGCTATGATTCCCCGGCAACGGCGCCAGAAAATCCTTTGATGACAGAATTGATGAGAGTGTTCTTCTCCCTCAACTATGCCAACAAGCCTCTTGATACCCTGAAAGGAAAATAATAAATATAAGGGATAGGTTGAGCCTCCAAGTGCAGAGTATGTAGAAGTGGAAGATTTTCCCCAAGAAGGTGACTCGAGGGTTTAATATCGAACTCTCGGGGAATCAGTAGTGTGGGTTTTATCTTCTTGTCCTTCTCTAGATTTCCTGCAAACAAGTAAATTGCTTTGTGCCCTCAACCTCACCAAGTGGTTGTCAAGCACAAGGTGTGAGAATGATATTAAGATAATAGTGAATACAAAACAGCAAATAAAAATGCAATGGTGATGAATAATAATGCAAGGATGATAGCAATTATGATTGATGGTATTTTTGGGGTTTTTATATGTGAATGCAAGAAGTAAAAGTGTTTTTGTGTTTTCTGATTTTAAAATTGCTGAATGTAAAAGATGCTTGAAAGTGGTTGGAAAAGTGTTTCTTATGATTAAAAATGGACCGGGGTTCATGGTTTCACAAATGCACTCTCTCTTTAATATAGTGTGGCAAAGAAGTAGACATAAACTTAACATATGAGATTGCAAACAAGTTCTTTCATGTTACTAATTATATGGGCATCACGTCCTAACATAGAGATTATGAGTCTCACTTATACTCCACCAAGATGTGAAATAAATCATGCACCTTAGTAATTAAGATAATATTAGAGTATAGCTTTAAGATCAATGACATGAAGTTAAAATAAACACATGATGGATCTAGTCTTGGGTAGAGGCATGTCACTCCTCCTACCCTTCAACATGGTATTTTGGTTTATCCCTAGTGAGGCAACAAAGTAAGATAAACACCCGATGGATCATGATATATCAAGTTGTCAACTTATCACTTCACCACCCCCATTACTCCAACTAATGCACACGTTCCCCCACACACGCTCTCATAAACATGCTTGATCATAACAAGGATATAAGAACGGGGTACATAATATGCATCTACTTTCATAACTGAAACAAACATTGCAATCTCAACATATATTAACTCATAGAAAGATCTACCACAATGGTAATACAACGGTGACCGTATTCATGTTCGGCAGCTCATACGGTACTACTAATGAAACTCAAGAGAGAGAGAGATACATATGCTACTGCCACAAACCCGTAGTCCAGCGGTGGACTACTTCCTCTTCATCATGGAGACGATGGAGATGTCGATGGAGAAGGTGGAGACCTCTCCGGCAGGGCTCCGCCGGAGTTTTCCCCCTCCGATCTTCAGCCTCCTGATCTCTGTTTTCTGGTTTCTCTCGTGTGGCGGCTCTCCTCTGGAAAAACGTCGGGGGACCTCTTATATAGTCGTTTTTAGGTCACGAGGATGCTTGGGGGCGAAGGATCGATGCAATTGGGGCCACGAGGCCTGAATGGGGTGGTCCCACGTGGCCAGGTACAGGGGCCGCGTGGGGCCCTCCCTCTTGGCCTCCAGGACTCCGTTCGTTGACTTCTTGCGCTCCATAATCTTGTCCTTCCAAAATAATGACCCCCCTAAATTTATAGCTCATTATGACGTCGTTAAGGTCCTCAAACAATTAAAGAAAGAAAAAGGGGTTTTCTTCCTGCGCAGGATTAATTCCATAAAAAGGGTAAATCATTATATATTATAAAAAATCATTAAATAACAGTAATATAACCCTTATATGATGCAAATATGATTGGAGTATAATAATTATGGTGCAAAGTTCATGTATGCATTTTAGATGCATCAACAAGCGAGCTCAAACTTACCACTCGGGAACCAGTCATGGACGGGGCGGGTCTCCGTCCCGGTGTTTGCCTCGCCAGCTACTCCGGGGTCGCTGCCGCTCGCCATTTTACCCTGGAGTTAACACTCTTACTTACTTTGCCTCGCCAGCCCCAGCGCTCCTGCCGGACGCACGGAAGGAGCCCCGCCGCGGGTCGAGCAGGTGACGGGCGCAGTGGCAGAACGAGCGGGACAAGCTGGTGGCGGTGGAGCTGGTGGTGGTGGGGCACGTAACGGTGGAGCACGTTGCGGTGGAGCAGTTGGCTATATACGCGGGACGGACGCGGCGGCGCAGGTGGTGGCGGCGCAGGTGGTGGCCGTTCGGGAGCAGGGGTGGTGCATGGACAGATTGGGGGTAGGGTTCAGGTCGTTATTTTTTACGCCGATGCGCGGTCCCACCTGTAAGATGCGGACCCACTTCACTAACGCCTACAGATGGAATCCGCTTCAGACTGGCCGTTTGGCCTCGCCATAGCAGCTGCGATTGAAGTAGTGGTAAAACTGAGCACCATTTGCAACTAGTGGCAAAACTGAGTCGTACCAAGCCTCTAAGGACAATCTATTAAATGACCCAAATAAATACTGGCAAACTCCCTTTGCCAACATCAAATAAGCGAGTTTGCCTAGTGATTATACATATCAAATAAGCGTTTTCCAATAGTGGTCGCTCGCCGCCGGACAACGCGGGGCCGCTCGGTTTCTTCAGAGTTATTTTCCTCAATCTGTTAATATCCTATATTCTCCCGACAAAGAATGAACATTCTAGATTGTTAACTTAGGAACATAAAATGTGTTTTCTTCGTTAACGTGTAAATAAATGGCTTTGTAAATATAGAAGCATACTGAGATGAAACAAGAGCGAAGATACGAAATAAATAATGCCGGATACGCATCATTGATTTACAAGACAGAAGATGTTTTCTAATTTTTGTTTCGAGTCTGGACCCTTCCTCGGATTTCCGTGATCGGAGCAACCACGGGTTGAGGCCGGAGCCACAAGCAAGAATCCTCGGATTTCCATACGAGACACGGGCCCTCCATAAGTCTGGCTTCGCCATCGCACAAGTTACACCTGAACAAGCAACGCCCATAGACAAAGTAGGCGCACCCTCCCTCCACATCGAGCTGAGTGACACTCGTGACGAAGCTCGCCGGTAACCCAAGGAAAAAGACGCGATCACGGAAACTCCTACCATCCCGCTCCACCCATCCCTTCTTGCCGCCAGATCGTTCTTCTTCCAGTGCATACACCTTCACCACTAGCCCATTGTCCAAGGACTTGCTAGATACTTCCTTAAGCCACTCACGCTTAACTAAGACGGACACCCGCAGCAGCTCACCGCCAGACTCCAAGATGTAGTTGCGAACGTTGATGGCTTCGATAGCCGTAGCCGTATCGTGCGCCACCTTCAGTCCAACGTGACCTACGTCACCGCCGCCGTTGGCTCCGAAGTCTGGTGTCACGACGCACCAGTAGTACGTGCTCACCCACACAAGGACCTTGCCGTCGTGATACATGGCGCAATTGTTGTAGTTTGTCGGCAGCCGATTCAACCTCTTTTCCACAACAGTCCATGACGTATCACCGGGACGTAGGATGGCCGCCGTGAAGAAAGACAAGTCCATGTTTAGCCCAGGGGCTGGCTCGGAGAAAAAGCTGTATAGGAAGATGGTTCCATCATCGTACACGAGGCCAAGAGGTTTCCTCATCCGGCACTCGATCCCATAGTTTCCGTCCGGGAAGGGAGTCAGGGGTTTGAGGACTCCGGTGACAAGGTCACAGAGTGTTGGCACAGCAGGACCCCTGCCGAAGAGCCAGATGGCTTCACCGTCCGTGCCAGTCACCCAGGATTTATCGGAGATCCGCGATCCCTCGTGAACATTTTCGTTGAAACGGAGGCGGCTTCTTAGAGTCGCGTCGCTGCGGTAGTATACCACAGGAGAGTGCATGATGCTGCCGTTTTGCTGCGAGATGAGCCACGGCAGGAACTTGTGCCGGCGACCTGGCGCCGCCGGAGAAAGCAGCGAGTCGCGCCACGGTTGGCAGGTGGCATGGAAGCGTACGAAGTCGCAGGCGTCATGCAGGCGGCCAGGCTGCGACACGGATGCGGCAACAGACTCCATGGATCAGAAGAAGTATGGAGAAAAGAAGATGAGATACCCTGCAAGAAACAACTCGATGGTATATTATAGCCTCATGTACAGGCTATTAATAAATCTCGTCCCAATCCTTTCCTGGTTCGTATTTGATTCATAGAAGTATCAGAACTCTAGAGTGCTGCGTTGAACCAAACCGTGTTTTATTTTATTTGATTTTTTCCTTCTATTTGACCATGTTTTTTCCTTTTCACATAGTATAATACGCCGCGATTTGGCATGACGTGTTAGCATCATGTATTGGCATCACGATATAAGATTCTAATTTTGGGAACAAACAATCTAAATTAAATGTTATTCTAAAATCCTAAAAACCTTGTGCTCAAAATCATGCAAAGTTTTAGAATAATTTTCGGACGAAATCTTCATCAATTACCAGTAAATTCCAAATTTAAATAGTACATCCAATCGATCGGATACTCATATTATTTTCTTTATTTGGATATTTCTTGTTTTCATGGATTCTTCCTGGATTGGCCCTATAATTGCACACACTTGCAAATCGGGTGCTACTGGTACCTCCAGTTGCGAATAGGATGCGACTGGCTCTACAATTGCAAACAATTGCGCATGGGGTGAAACTAGCACCCCCAGTTGTACATCGGATGCAACTGGCCACCCATGTTACAACTGGCTCAAAATTTCGCACATTTATGTTGACGGTAGAACTAACCCTACAATTGAACATAGTTGTGCACCGGGTGCAACAAGTACCGCTAATTGCGAATGAGATGTAACTGTCCCATAATCTGAACAATGCAAGACGGAGGCAAAAACATACCACCTTTTTTAGTGAAGGCAAAAGTCTGAAACAAACCTTTATCTCGTAGAGGCTATCGTAATTAAGCCTCCACCTCTGAATCCCTGATTTTAGAATCCTAAGCTCTCCAATCCTGTCTTTCCTGGTCGCTTTCTCGCATAAGCTCGTTTGTGGCGCTGGAATAGCTAAGGTGGCCGGAATTATGGGCAAATGAACTGACAGGTGGGAGCCACCCAAACTCTTTCTTGCCTACCCATACCTCCTCAATCTTCGGTGGAGACGCGTGAGAATTCGGTTTCTCTCCTTTCCCATATTTTCACGCGGCGGCAATGGCGACCAAGGGGTGATCGTGGCGGCCGAAAGACGATCTGGCGGAGCCTGTACTCACTAACGCCATATCTTCACCATTGACATCTCCCAAATGTTTCGCAAGTGCTCGTGACCCTGTTTCGCGGCTGCGAGGACGACTCGGGACGTGTCCTGATTCGTAGCAGCGGTGGCGGCGACTCGTAACTCGATCATAGACAAGAGGAAGTAGGTAAAAACTCGAGACCGTGTGCTGGGATGTAATAACTTTGGAAAAAGATGAAGTTTTTTTTGTGGGGGGGGGGGGGGGGTGTTTGCGCTCAACTTTTTTTCTTCACATATAAATATGAACATTGATGTCAATCCAATGTAGGTAGACATGGTTCCTTGCGACATTATAAATGTGCGATATTTCTTCGGTGGTGAGTTTCTTCGAATTGGCCCAATACTGCAGTACATTGGTGGAGATGAGGCAATGTCTAAAATTGAGCGCGATAAGTTATCTCTGGTAGAGTTGAAGGCGTTCCTTGCTGATCACACTAGTGTGAAGGGATTCAATGAAGTTTTATTTCCTGATTCCGGGCAAAGATGTTCTAAATGGACTGTTATTCACTAGTAGAGACGCATCATTAGCCCCGGGTCGTGAAGGCCTCTNCATGTTGTACGGTGCCCATAATTTAGCCTATGTGGATGAAAGGGGTGGATTATTTTTGCTTTCTTTAATAATATACTAGATGGAAATATAAAGTTTTAGCATGTGCATTACGGGAACACACACAACCAAGAAAACATATATCACTTTTTTAGTTTCAACTTGTATATATTGTCATTATTGAAGTGTGATTCATACATGGCATTGCCCATATTTGTTCCTTGAGATACTTTTGTCAATGATGTAGGTAGAAGACCATATGTAGGGTTTTTAGGCAAAAAAATCATGTACCATAGATTGATATTGATAAAGGGCACATCTTCTGGAACTTTGGAACATGATTATGCATGTTACTATAAATTTTGATAAAAGTATGATACAATGTGTTTAGCATATACTAGTTATAACTTTGTAGTAATATCGCTTTGTGTTTCTTGTTTGAAAAAATTCTTGTACAAAATATTGTACTCCACGTCATGATATGAGCATGTTCACTTTATTGTTATAATTCGAGTGCAGCTCTGATTTTATTACCATGGTTGTCATCGGGATTATATAAGTATATCGAGTCTTTACTATTTGAGAATAAATCATGAAACTTTCCTAAGGATCCCATAGCTAGAGTGGCTTTGGAGAAATAAAAAATATGTATGAGAATGAGAGCGCGAGGTTTATTGTTGACCTATTAGCGTGGGAAGAAGTATATTATTGGCCTAATGGTGTCTAGACCTCATGTTATAACTAGACAAAACATTCCATCACTTTTAACATTTTAGCTTATGGTATCTTCATTCACGGATTTCATTACAATCCCAAATATTGTGTAACTTTTGGACTATTTTCAAGCAAATTTATCTGAATACCAAACATTTCCCTCAATATTGGAATTTTTTGGTTAAGCATTATGCATTTTACAACTCACCACTATTTGTATTTTCTTATTTTTATAGTGCATGTATCTTGTAGTTTGCAGGACACCAAACACCATCAAGTGGTCCCAACGGTGACTACTATGGCTTACATGCCACTGATTGCTGTTGAAATAGTTGGGTAGTGCCCCAAGCGAAGGCGTGGATGTAGCTAGTAGCAGTTTTCCCTCAAGAACGAACCGAGGTTTATCGAACCAGTAGGACTTTGAAATCAACAACGAGGTGAATGTTGAAGATCTCTGGCACTTAACCTTCAACAGACGTGGACCTACACACACTCAACCAAAATACTTTGCCCCCAACGGCGGAGAGGTTGTCAATCTCTCCGGTCTCGCGGAACACAAAGCGGTTAATTGTATGATGAAATGGAATAAATGTAAAAGTGACCAGCGGAGCGATGGTGATTAAAAGCAAGTAAACGAGGTTGTAAACAATGTAAAAAGATGGACCGGGGGCCATGGGTTCACTAGTGGAGTCTCTCAAGTAAATAAAATATGCATGTGATGGGTGAACAAATTACAGCTGGGCAATTGACAAGATTATGACACAAACCCAATCTAGCTATGACAAAGAGAACATGATAATATTTATGGAGGCATCACGACAAGGAACAAAGACCGTTGAGTCCAACTGCGTCTTTGTCTAATAAGTCCACCGCGGGATCGCTATCCAGCCTGTCACCCAACGGTATTAAGTTGCAAGCAACAGACATATGCAATAAGAAATGTGCATGATGTAAGCAACACTAATATCAAATGAGACATTAGCGCCGCTGTTTTACCCTTAGTAGCAACAACACACCCTCGCCCTTAGACGTTTCTGTCACACGTGTCCAGGAATAAGAGGGGGCATGAACCCACTATCTAGCATAACTACCCTCTCTTGGAGATGCATACAATCACTTGGCCAAAGTAACCACACACATCCGAGAGCATGCAAGAACATAAATAACTCATACAAGAATCATGCACAATCTGAACATAACTTCATAATCCATCGGATCCCAACAAACACATCACATAGCATTACAACGATAGATCTTGATCCTATTAGGCAGCTCACAAGATCATAAGACATGAATCACAAGAGAGAGAGACTACCATCTAGCTACTGCCATGGACCCGTGGTCCAAGGTATGACTACTCACGTATCATCCCGGAGGAAGGCATGGCATGAAGAGCCCTCCGGGATCGATCTCCCCTCCGGCAGAGTGCCGGGATCAGCTTCAGATGGGATCCCAAACTAGGGTTCGAGATGACGGCGCATCGGGGTCGAGTTTCTGGAAAATAATGGCCGCCCTCATGTTTTTAGGTTATTTCTGATTTTATAGGCGTCGGAGGGGGTCGAGGGGCCGCACGAGGAGAGGGTGCGGGCCCCACCCGCAAGTCAAGGGGGACCCGCAGCAGGAGCCCGTCCCTGCCCCGTGGGTCTCCTCTGGCGCCCATCTTTGGTCTGGTACTTCGTCTTGGCGTATAAAAATTTCATAAAAATTTCCAGCGCGTTCCGAGAATATTTCCAGAAGTAAATTTCTGAAACAAAAAGACAGCAAAAACAGGGAACTGGCACTGGGCATCTTGTCAATAGGTTAGTCCGACAAAATGCTAAAAAGTGATATAAATAACAGTAAAAACATGTGACAATAACATAAAACTAGCATGGATCACTCAAAAATTATAGATACGTCGGAGACGTATCAGCATCCCCAAGCTTAACTCCTACTCGTCCTCGAGTAGGTAAGTGATAACCAAATAATTTTTGAGGAGACATGCAACCAACACAAACTTGATCAAGATAGCGATGCAAATCAATGGATGTGAATGAAGAGATACAAAACAATTGTCTATAATTGATAGCAAGAAAGCAATGCACAAACAAGTTGAATCATTCAAGCAAAACCTTTCATAAATAGTATGTCAAAGACATGAAAACAATGTGATCAACATATTTTTCTAATTCACAAGGATAATAATCCCATAAAAAGTGTTTGAGAATCAACACAAAGAAACATGTAAGAATTAGCAAAGGCTTCTTCTTCCAATGGTTTATCATAAAGATAATGTCAATATAAAGATTCATGATTAATCATGGCAGTGCAATATTCTCAACGATACCCAGGGTCAATGCTAGATGTTTGCTTTTGTGGAGATAGAAGAAAGAGGAAAACTGACTCAACATAAAAGTAAAAGAAAGGCCCTTCGCAGAGGGAAGCAGGGATTAGTCATGTGCTAGAGCTTTTTGTCTTTATAAAACAGAAGTAAAATGATTTTGAGCCATGCATGTTTTCGTCAACGACTTCACAACAGAGAAGCTATCTAGTCCCCCATGACAAGCAAGGTTTTTAGACTTGTGAGAGCAGCTGGTTCTTAGAGAAGCGAGTACGCTTCTCTTTCTCCTTGGTTTCACCACTGTCCAATGTTTGGGCTGATTTCTCAGTTTTGCATTGCGCGGAGGAGAATGGTTGGTTATATTTATATTTTTGCTTAAGCTGCTCTCGGGTTGATTCAAGTGAAGACGTAATCCATCAACACCGAGTGAAAGGGGGTAATGACCTTGATCGTCACAAGTTATATCTAGCTCTCTACTGCTCCCTCATGAGCTAAAAACAGAGGCACAAAAAGAAGTATTTTGAAATTTTAAAGATAGCACATGACAAATTTACTTGGAATGGTAGGAAATACCATGCATAGGTAGATATGGTGGACACAGCTGGCGAGAAAGATTGGCTTTGGGGATTGGATGCACGAGTGAACCATACACTCAGTACAAATTTTTGGGCTTAGCAAAGAAGGTATTTGAAGCAAATTAACATCTATCAATAACCGGTAACAGAACAACATAGGACATGCACCAGTCATAAGCATAAAAACTCTACACCGTCTCCCTTGTTGACCAAACAATTCTTTCGATGGAAAGATTAGCACTATGAATCAACAACTAAGAAAAACCACATAATTTCAAGTTTTCAACCATATTTCTTTACTAATCAATTCCACCTAAATAACCAGCAAGTTTAAGCATTCAACTTAACATCTTAAAACAATTGCGAAACATCAAATATCCACACCAAGATCTACAAAACTATGCAGGCTTTTCATCTTATTCTATCATCACACAAATAATATTTTGTCGCATTGACAAATCAAGCAATCTTCCAACAACAACTCTCCAACAAGTATAAGTGAAGAACAAGAGAGTTTAACACAACAACTAGCAGCTCTAAACAAGATAAAAGCTAAAAGTAAGAGCTTACTAGAAAACAGACAGTAGCTAAGAATACTCAAAAAGATATAAGCGAAGCAAAGGAGTATTCAAACGAAAAAACGGAGCGTGTCTCTCTCCCACACAAATAAAGCTAGGGTCCAACAAAGTTATGACCAGCAAACAAAACAAAAAAAACTGAAAGTAAAAAGACGCTCCAAGCATAGCACATAATATGTAAAGTGATAAAAACGAAGTTCAAAGAAGACGACCTTATGATAGTCGACGAAGATGAGGGGATGCCTTGGGCATCCCCAAGCTTTGACTCTTGATAATTCTTGATATTCAGAGGGGGTGCCATGGGGGCATCCCCAAGATTGAGCTCTTGTCCATCCTCAATTTCTTCATATTCCTCTCTCTTTGGAACTTAAAAACTCTCTTCACACAAAACTTCTCATAATTTGATTAGAGGGTTAGTGCTCAAAAATTAAAACGCACATGTGTTCAACTTGGGAAAAATTGAAAATCAACTTAATTTGACATTAGTTTACACTTTACTAAGCCTACATGTGATACTCTACCCCTAGAATATCACATATGGCAATGGTAAAGAGGCAAATGCAAAATAAAGGCAGAATCTGTCAAAATCTGAACAGTCTGTAAAGATCGAATTTTTCGAGGCACTTCTGTAGCTCAAATCAAAAAACTTAAAACTAAAGAAATATATATATATATAACAGCATCAGTGATGCTTTCAAAAATTATCAGAAAAATATAAAATTTTGGCGATTTTAGGAATTTCGTGCAGCAGGCGCACAGAATCTGTTTTCTGGACAGCAACTCAACACCTCGCACTTTCAATGCATTAGAGGCTAAACTTGGCACAACAAAACAAAAGGAAAAGATACAATGAAGTTACTACAGAGGTAATAACTCCATGAATCAAGAAAAACAAAAAGCAAACTAAAAACTAAAGATGGGTTGCCTCCAACAAGCGCTTTTCTTTAACGCCTTTTAGCTAGGCGCAATGCCAAATATCAAGTTTTTTCGGAGGCCTTTACAACATCAAGAGCATAGCTTGACCTTATGATTGATTCAAAAGGAAGATTATTTCTCTTTCTAGGGAAGTGTTCCATCCCTTTTCTAAGGGGGAACTGAAATTTTATATTTCCCTCTTTCATATCAATAATAGCACCAACGGTTCTCAAAAACGGTCTTCCCAAAATAATAGGACAAGAAGCATTGCACTCAATATCCATAACAATAAAATCAACGGGAACATAATTATCATTAACAACAACAAGGACATAATCAACTCTACCCAAAGGTTTCTTTTTAGAAGAATCAGCAAGATAAACATTTAAATAGCATTCTCCTATGGGATTTAAATCAAGCATATCATAGAAACTTTTAGGCATAACAGAGACACTTGCACCAAGATCACACAAAGCATTGCAATCAAAGTCATTTATTTTCATCTTAATAGTGGGTTCCCAACCATCTTCCAACTTCCTAGGGATAGGGGTTTCAAGCTTTAGTTTTTCTTCCCTAGCCTTGATAAGAGCATCGGTAATATGTTTGGTAAAGGCAAGATTTATTTTACTAGCGTCCGGTGTCTTAGCAAGTTTTTGTAGGAAGTTAATGACTTCAGTAAGATTACAATTATCAAAATCAATTTCATCATCTTTAAATAAACTAGGAGGATCCTCTTTAGTGGTTTGGATAGTATAAACTTTAACAGTTTTCCTCTCCATTTCAGCAATTTTAGCAACTTCAGCCTCTCTAACCCACCTAGCTTTCAAGAGAGCCATCATCCTTAAATTTTCATTAATTTTAAGAGATATAGCATTTAAAGTTTTAGTATGTTTATCTTGATTTGGAGTGGTTCGAATTTTCAAAAACTCAACATCATGAGCAAGAAGGTCTACTTTAGAGACTAAACTATCCTGTTTTTCAAATTTTCCATGATCCTTTTGAGACAAGCTAGAGATTTTATCAACAATTTTAGGATCAGTAGGGCACTCATATCTATTCAAATCTTTATAATCTCCATCAATAATAATCGAAGCAACAGGAGTATCAGCAGTTTTAAGGACAGCAAAAGCATCAGTTTCAGTTGGAGCAACTAATTCAGGTTTGGCAGCCATTCGATTAATCAAAGTAGCTTGATTTCGAGATATGTTTGAAATGCAAGATTCAGTATTGACAAGCCTTGTTTGAAGTTTAGAGATTCCTTTGTTTAACTCACCAAGTTGGTCATTTATATTTTTTAATATAAAAGAATTCTCACTCATTTGCCTAGAGAAAATTTTATTTTGCTCGTATTGTTCATGCATGAATTTTTTGGTAGACCTCTCTATTTCATCCAATCTATTATTACTAATTCCTTGCTCATAGGTTTTACCATACGAGTTGCCACTATTGGGAGGATAAGGCTTATAGTTGTTACCACCAAAATTATTTCGATAAGCATTATTGTTGAAGTTATTTCTATTAAGAAAATTAACATCAACTTGATCCTTTTCTTGAGAAATTAATGAAGCAAGAGGAAAATTATTAGGATAAATATTGGACTGATTGGTAGCAAGCATAAACATAATCATATCAACCTTATCACTCAAAGAGGAAATTTCCTCAACAGAATTTACCTTCTTACCACTTGGAGCTCGTTCGGTGTGCCATTGTGAATAATTTGTCATCATCTCATCCAAGAGTTTAGTTGCAGCACCAAGTGTGGTGGACATAAAGGTTCCATCCGCGGCCGAGTCCAAAAGATTTCTTGAAGAAAAATTTAAACCTGCATAAAAGGTTTGGATAACCATCCACATAGTTAATCCATGCGTGGGACAATTTTTAACCATAGATTTCTGTAACATCCCAAATTTTGGAATGTTTTAAAAATCACAAAAATTTAAAACTTTTGTTAAATATTAAATAAAGTCTCCAAAAATCAAGAATGTTTTGACATCTTCAAAGTTATATTTTAAATTAAATATTCCTTTATCTTCAAATCTCAATTTTAAAGTCTTGGAAATAAAATATTTAAATGGGGTTTTCAAAATAGTATTTTCCCCTTTGGTTTATTGTTTTAAAATAAATAATATGGGGATATTATAAACCCTATTTCATTTGTGGAAATAATTTAAATACTTTTGCAAGCTTTGCTTTATAAAAATGTTTTATCTTAAATTATTTGAATATGAAGATGAGTTATCATTTTGAATGGTATTACTCATATTATTCTCTGGTTTTTATTTAAATATTATGGGATATTTATAAACCCTAATTTAGAAAATTCCCAATTAGCCATATAAGGCATAATTGACCAAAAGGGTATTTTGGTAATTTTGTTTTGACCAAAAAAAAATAGTTCTTAAATGTCTATTTTGACTATTTGGAATTTTACAAACTTTTACAAATTTAATTGACTTGATTTGGAGCTCTAAATCAAAAGTTATAAAGGAAAAACAGAAAATAGAAAAAGAAACAGAAAAATTGCTGACGTCATCGATGATGTCATCGTCATCAAGCTCTGGCCGTAACATACGCACGTTACATCTCGTTGCCTATCTCCCTTCCCATTTTGATTCCGAACGATTTACTACACCAAATCGAGTGCCGTTTCTTGCCTTGCGAAGCCCTCGACCTCCTCCATCTATTGCCCCCAAAAGCCCTCTCCGATTCGTGCCCCAGGTCGCCTAATTTCCTCGCCGTCGTTCCGCACGGCCGCCGCCGTATTTCTTCAACTCCGGCAAGGTGAGCCATCCCCCGAGCCTGTGACCCCCTCCGTTCGACTTCCCATGCCCGTGCGCACCTCCCTGACCCCTCCCACGATTTTATTATGCAGCCAAGCGTCGTCGCCATCCTCGACCCGAGCTCGCCGGCGCGCGTACCCGCTCCAGCCGACGACCGCCGCCGTTCCAGGTCGCTACAGAGCGCGTCATCGTCACCATACTCTTCGCCGTGTTGTCCTACACCTCGTCGTAGTCTTCGTCGAGCCCAAGCCTCACCGGAGACTCGCCTACGTCCTCTGCCCGCAACGTGTTCGATGAAATTCCTGCAAGACGTCGGCGTCCCGTGACCGTCTCCGGTGCGCCGTTGTCGTGTTCCCCGATGTTGTCTCCGTGTCGTGCAGCCTCGGTTCCCCGTCTCCGTGCTGCTGTGTCCCCGATGGCTCCATGTCGTGCGTGCTGCCCGTCCCCGACGCTTGACTCCGTGCATGCCCGGCTGTTCCCGTCATGTGTCTCTTTCCCGTCGTGAAGCGCCAACCCGTCCCCGCTCCGGCCGTGGACTTCCTCCGTTGCCGCGCGCCACCGCTCCGACCCGAGCTCGTCCGTCCCCGTTGCCGCCGTCGTGTTCTGCTCCCGACATGCCTCCACGTCGTGTCCGTCTCGTGTACCGCAACCCGACACCAAAATCTACCATGTCATTTTTCCGCCTCGATGTCGTGTCGTGTTCCGTCCCTGACGTCCCCGTCGTGAAACCGACCCGACGACCACCTCCGTGTCCGTCGTGCTTCCGTTTGTTCCCGTCGTGTGTGTTCTCCATGTCGTGGATGCCTCCGTGCCCCGACCGTTCCCGACATGTCTCGTTTCCGGTGTCCGTCTCCGTACGCGTTCCGTCGTGTTTTCCTCCCGGTGCTATGAACCCGGATGTTCCCATCGTGAACCCGCTCCCAACCCGCCGTGAAACCCGACGACTTCTCCGTGTAAGACACCGTGAACTCCTTCGACCCCGAAGACCGGAGCCGCCAAATTCTTCCACGACGACCGTGAACGACTACCGGTGTCGTACGACGATGAACCGAGTATGACTACTTTGGCTACTTCCACGACATCGACTACTTCCCGGAGGTCATGTGTGATATTCTACGTCGACTACCCGTCTACATCATGTGTCGTGGACATCTTTCTCCCCGCCTACAACGACATTCGTTTGCTTTGGGTGAGCAATCTCATTCTCATATTGACCACAAACGAAAATCCTAAACCCAATTATCTGATTCATTCTGCAGATTGGATCATGTGTTGAACTTGTACCACCAACCTAGTTATCCTTGTTGCCATCCTTGTTTGTCCTCATGTTTGTTTTACTTGAATGTTGTATTGTTGTTGATTGTTGTTTCTTTGCAATGTTTAGATTGAAAGCAACGTTCTACGTCGAAAGAGTATGTGAGCAACGACTAGTTTCAAAGGCAAGTACATACACCCTTTCATGAAAGACCTATTATTTTATTATATATGCATGGTAGACTATTTCCGTAGTATGCATGATAGGTGTACTACTATATTGCTATGCAGACCTGTTTAGTATATCCCCTTTATTCCTGTTGATTTAGGAACCCATTCACTTGGTAGAAGTTAGAACTGCTATGCTGAAATGTTTTATTGTAGTACGAAAGGATAAAAATCTACTAAGTTAATGAACTACCTGGGTGGCAATTGGTTTTGCTCTATTGGTGGGTTAAAGTTGAGTGGCTGCTCAGGCCCAGTTCTGCGGGTACCTGAGTACGTGCACTTGTGAACGGCCACCCAGGAACAAAGAGATTTAAGTCGCTCCAAATTTAGATTGCTTCCAGTGCAGCCACTTGGTATTATGGCTCTGCCTTGACTAAGTAAGTTCTAGGAACCTGATTCCGGCAGATTTCAGCTGATGAACCCCTGGTATGGGTCTGCCCAGAGGAACAGGGGACTGTTTCCCAAAGGTCTCGTCTTCATCTTCACCTTTCCTTTTCACTTCAAGAAGGTCAAGGACAGAATGGGTTGATGAAGTCTCGTGGTGAAAGTGCACAACCTCTCGAGAGTGTAAAACTATGATCATAGCCGTGTCCCCGGTTACGGACAATTCTGAGCAGCTGAACAAGGATGTCGATGGAAAATCTCCTCATTCCAATTTCATAAATAAAATTTGATGGGTGAACAAGAGTAGAAGAGACACTGGTTTTCATGCCGGTTCGTCTTATAGAAAGTTGAGAAATGAAAAAGCTTTATGAAAAGTAGGACAAAATTGGCTTTATGCAATAGCCTTTAACTCCACCGGCCAAATATGCATATAGAATTAGACTTGCCATTTTATATTCCACCAAAGTATCACTTGCCGGCCTGTCACAAGGTATTGACCCAAATTCCCTGGGCTGCAACGTTAATGTTGCAGGTTATTATGATGACGAGTGAGGACGTCTACATTTCGAGCTTGCAACCAACATGTATGCCAGTGGCACATGAAGATGATGAAGCTCTCTGTGCTACTTATGTTTCCGCTGCCAAACTTTGCATTCAAGCTAGCCTTTGGCTATGCAATTTGTAAAGAATATTTTATTTATGGATCTCGCGATGTAATAATTATTTGACATTGATGCATGGTATTACATCTATTTGTGAATTGCTATCCATACTCGATCCAGGGAATAGCATATTTCACAGAATGTCATTGCTTTTCTAAGCAAGGGCGCTACAATTTCATTCTCTCCACAGATTGAGCCACATGTTCATTATCATATTGTTTAAAGTTCATAATGTTACTCCTTAGTTGTATGATTTTAGCCGGTGGATAATATTTTCCAATAAAAGCATCTTTACATTTAATCCACGAATCAATGCTATTTCTAGGCAAAGACAATAACCATTCTTTTGCTCTCCCTCTCAAGGAGAAAGGGAAAAGCTTCAGTTTTATGATGTCACTTTCAACCTATTTATACTTTTTCATATCACATAACTCAACAAAGCTATTTAAATGAGAGGCGGCATCATCAGTACTAGCACCAGAAAATTGCTCTTTCATAACGAGATTCAGCAGAGCGGGTTTAATTTCATAAGATTCCGCTTTAGAAGTGGGAGGGGCAATTGGAGAGCATATAAAATCATTGTTATTAGTGCTGGTAAAGTCACATAACTTGGTGTTTTCAGTTGAAGACATAATGACAAGATAAAATAACAAGACAGGAATAAAGACTACACTAATTTTTTTTTTTGGTTTTGAAATTTTGAAACAGGAAAATAAACTAAACGAGAAACAAAGCAAGCAAGACAAAAACAAAGTAAAGAGATTGAGAGTATGAGATTCCCCTTGCTGTAGCTCCAAAGTCCCCGGCAACAGCGCCAGAAAACTGCTTGATTGCTGCTGTTGAAATAGTTGGGTAGTGCCCCAAGTGAAGGCATGGATGTAGCTAGTAGCAGTTTTCCCTCGTTAACAAACCGAGGTTTATCGAACCAGTAGGACTTTGAAATCAACAACGAGGTGAATGTTGAAGATCTCTAGCACTTAACCTTCAACATACGTGGACCTGCACACACTCAACCAAAATACTTTGTCCCCAACGGCGTAGAGGTTGTCAATCTCTCTGGTCTCGCGGAACACAAAGCGGTTAATTGTATGATGAAATGGAATAAATGTAAAAGTGACCAGCGAAGCGATGGTGATTAAAAGCACGTAAACGAGATTTTAAACAATTTAAAAAATGGACCGGGAGCCATGGGTTCACTAGTGGAGTCTCTCAAGTAAATAAAATAAGCATGTGATGGGTGAACAAATTACAGCTGAGCAATTGACAAGATTTTGACACAAACCCAATCTAGCTATGACAAAGAGAACATGATAATATTTATGGAGGCATCACGATAAGGAACAAATACCGTTGAGTCCAACTGCGTCTTTGTCTAATAAGTCCACCGTGGGATCGCTATCCAGCCTGTCACCCAACGGTATTAAGTTGCAAGCAACAGACATATGCAATAAGAAATGCGTATGATGAAAGCAACACTAACATCAAATGAGACATTAGCGCCGCTGTTTTACCCTTAGTAGCAACAGCACACCCTCGCCCTTAGACGTTTCTGTCACTCGTGCCCAGGAACAAGAGGGGGCATGAACCCACTATCTAGCATAACTACCCTCTCTTGGAGATGCATACAATCACTTGGCCAAAGTAACCACACACATCGGAGAGCATGCAAGAACATAAATAACTCATATAAGAATCATGCACAATCTGAACATAACTTCATAATCCATCGGATCCCAACAAACACATCACATAGCATTACAACGATAGATCTTGATCATGTTAGGCAGCTCACAAGATCATAAAACATGAAGCACAAGAGAGAGAGAGACTACCATCTAGCTACTGCCATGGACCCGTGGTCCAAGGTATGACTACTCACGTATCATCCCGGAGGAAGGCATGGTGATGAAGAGCCCTCCGGGATCGATCTCCCCTCCGGCAGAATGCCGAGATCAGCTTCAGATGGGATCCCGAACTAGGGTTCGAGATGACAGCGCGTCGAGGTCGAGTTTCTGGAAAATAATGGCCGCCCTCACGTTTTTAGGTTATTTCTGATTTTATAGGCATCGGAGGGGGTCGAGGGGCCGCACGAGGAGAGGGTGCTGATGCCCACAAGTATAGGGGATCGCTGAAATCTTCATTGGGAAGTATTACCCAAATTTATAGTTCGACATGATGGGAACACAAGAATATCAATAAGACCTTAGCAATTGAGGCGTCACTCTCAACCACACCTGTATATCAATAACTTGCAGCAGTAGTGGTGATGGCAGTAAAGTATTTAAACGAGCAGAAATAAAACAGCAATAGTAACAAGTATTTTCCAGTTTTCACCAGAAAAGTGAAAGTGCAACTCAGAGATTTAAAACGTAGGCATGAGGTGACAGCGGGGCGTTGCATGAATGAGATTGATCATATAATAAAGTAAAGCTAGCAATGGGGCTTTTTCTCTAACTCCGATATATGTAGGTATGTGTTCCTTAAATAGTTATGCGCACTAACAAAGAGAATTTGCACAACATCTATTGCCCTACCTGCCCATTTCACCGGGGCCAACTTGGAACTACAGGTAATTAAGGTCTACCCTTTCGTGAAGACCGGGACAATGCATTAACACTCCATGAACACATAGGATCCTCAAACTAGAACATCTCCCCCTTGTTTTCCCCAAACGTCACTTTTAGGGTTCACAGGTTCGATATAACAGCAAGTGATAAACTTTGCAGGTAAATACTAAACTCAATTATATGATGAAGCAAAAAGGTTCAGTACTGAAATCATGCCACTCGGGCCCTAGTAGCAAGCATTAAACATAGCACAAGTGCATCAACACAATACAAAAGCATCCTCAAGATAAACCCCAAGATTATCGAACAACGGGTAGCATTACATGGTCAATCTCATCCAATCCCCATCCACCTCACATGCCTACAGCAAACTACTCACACATGGTGATGGAGATGGAGCTCATGGTTGATGGAGATGAAGGCGGTGAAGATGGCGGTGAAGACGGCCTCCGGACCCCTCCACCGGAGGAGAAATCCTGGATCGATCTGTCCCCCGAAACGAAGATCATGATGGTGGTGGCGGTGTGTTTTGTGAAAGCTCTCCTCCTCCTAGGGCAAGTGTTTTTTCAAATATATGAAGGCATACGTCGAAGACTAGAGGCGAGACGGTGCCCGAGGCCCAATTTAGGGGGGCCCACGCGGCCTAGTACTGTAGCCGCGTGGGACCACTCCTTTTGGCCCTCCTGCACCCCCTTGTGTCCATCTTTTGTCCATTGAGCTTATTTTCTATAAAAAATGACGTGGTATTTTTTCCCGAATTTATTTCCTGCAAAAATAGCCAGGGGAGAGATTTTGCTAAAAACAGCGTCAGAAACAGCAGTTTTATTCAAATATGGAAGGATCTCGGAGCAAATTATGAGGCAAAGTGCTTGGAAAAGTGGATGCATTTTGGATGCATCAGCTCCCCCAAGATTAGCTCGTTGTTTGTCCTCAAACAACTCAAACATAGTGCAGAAGCGATAAAAAGACTTTGACAAGAAGTTTACATTGCATATGTAATACTGTTTAATAGCAATAAGCATGCATCACATAATTCCTACAACAGCTAACAAAATGCTAGCAAAAATATATCTCATCAGTGTAAAAGCATCTATACATGTTGCAAGAGAAATAACACATAGTGTTGATACTTGGATGAGTTTGCCTAACTGCAGAGATAAACAAAGGTTCCTGCATCGCCTTTGATTGAATCATGTATTGACTAGTGAACTCATTGTGCTTACAACCTTGCTCTTTAATTTACCAAAACATTTGATGTTTCCTACTATGACTCATATGCTTGACAAACCTGTAGTTAAAAGCCTCATGCCCCGTGAATACGAGTACCTACACCATGTGCTACTCAACTCGTGTAGCTAGGCAAGCTCGAGTTTTTCAGTCATTGCGAGAATAAAGGCATCATTAAGAGCGTCGACCGGGGTACCTCTTGTCCCAGGACATGGACAAGCCCATGTCCAAACAACAAGACAAACGAACAAGACAATCTCAGTACTTCTTTTATTTACTAATGTTTTAGCTTTTTATTATCAAGTGCATCACTGAATGTTCAATATCATATGCCGTAAATTTCCACCATGAATAATGCATGGCTTAGATTGGCGGCCCGGACGTCTCTCTAGCCAATTATTTCCACTCCTCAAACTTGCTAGTTTCCACATTTATTTCGACATGATAGACATCCATAGACAAAAGTACATGATATCAACTCATTTTTTTAAGTGCAATGTTAAAAGCTTTCCATGTGTCAGCACATTTAAGCTAGCTCCTAACCACTAAGCTTGTCAAGCATATGACTTCATTTTTAACATTTGAAAAATTCTTTCACTTTTTGCGTGGTTGGCAAGTTTAGTAAGCACAATGGGATGCATAGACCTTTGTTTAGAATTACAGTTGTTCAAACCATAGCCAAGTATTATCCCTAAATGATATCTCGCTTGCATCATCATACATACTAAACATGGAGAAGATAAACGTTTGCTACCAGTTCCCTAGATGTTAAAGAAATTAAGAAGTGCACACTTATTGTTATTAAAAATCTTCATAAGCACGGCAAAGGTGTCATACCTTTCATCTACTTCATGCACAATTACTCATCATTTTTGTTCTCCTCTCCCAACTCGAACTGCACAATAAAAACTCAAATCTGCCAAAAAAATATCACTGCATACAGTACTGTTTTTACCCTACCTAAACACTTCAGAAAATTTTCATAATTTACAGTTGTGTAGGTTTTGAAAAGCTGCAGTCGTGGTTAAAATTTAAGCTCCGAAACAAAATAAGAGTGATATAAGACAATGAAATGAGAGGGAGAGAAATACTCCCCCAAGCTTGCAGTCAAGCTAATATCCTGGGTGGTAGCCATATCCACCACTTCCACCACCAGGGTAGTAACCATATCGGTAGCTTCCCATGCTTGGGTATTGTGGCATCTCTTGAGGTTGGTACCCCTGCTGTGGTGCAGCTTGTGCCTCCTCCTACGGTGGCTCCTCCCTCACGATCCACTTTCCAGTGCTCCTGTCAAAGAGGTCAGTACAAGGGAGCCTAATGGACACTTTCTGTGCATTAGTACTCAAATATGTGTAGAGATGAATCCCTCCATACGGAACACTCATTCCCATGTTGGACAACAAAGCAAAATCAAGTAATGTGGACTTCTCTACAAGGGTTCCCATATTATCATCATATCCTCTTTCATCCTTAATGTATTTATAGATCAAAGAAGCAATAGCACCAGCGTAGATAGGGGTTCCATCAGAGACATTCCTACTTACAACATTATGCAATGATCTAGCTAGAATGACCCCCAAATTATACTCACATGCTTTGTTCTCTTTTGCACATTTTAGCAGATAAATAATAGGTCCGGTGCAGGAAGAAGTGTTGTCTCTTGCAAGAAAGCCTCTTGCAAGGAACAATGCAAAGTACCTCAAGCTAGGGTGCTGTAAGTGAGTAAAGTTGCCTCTCATTAATTTATGAAGGGAACTAACAGAAACAGAGTGCTAAAAATTAACAAGTTCGGGATTTGAATCAGCAACGGTTTCTGCCCAACTCCCCGTATTTGCTACACCTATAGCATTGCAAAACTCATCTAGAGACATAACAAGACGCTCTCCCTTCATAATAAATTTGAAAACAAAAGTGGGAGAAGGTGCCTTACTTTTATTCTTGTACTTGTAAGTCTCAGGCCCTTCGAATCAGAAGGTAGAGAGGAACTCTCGTGAGAGCTCCTCATACGTGTCCTGTGGGTTTTAAGCAAATGTCAGCTACCCGGTCGCTGTGGCGAAGGAGTTGAAATCCTCTTCCATTCCCCATTCTTAAAGAACATGGGGTCTTGCCATCTCATCATGTGAATCCTCAACTTCTCCCCCACAAAGAATGCGGAGTCCTCCCAAAGGTGATTGTCATCGTAGTTGAGGGAGACTTTGCATGCTCTTCTCTTTGGCCTTGAGCTCATCCCAAGCAATCCTTTGCCCTTGCTAAACATGGTACCTTGCCACCCATAAATAAATTTAAACAAAACTCAAGATGTGAAACTATAATACAACACTAAGCCATCCACATCTAGTCCCCACATCAATGTCATGCATCAATATCAACAAGGAAACTTAAATCCATGGATTTTTCAATCATATTTAGTGACAACTAGTGCAGAAAAATACTCCATATATAAAGCACAAGAACAAAAACTAATTGGATGAGTGGAGGAGTCACATACCAATGAGTAATCCCACCAAGCAGATTTGAAAAATCTGCCCTAAACTTGGAGATCCAAGGATAGCAGGAAGAGAGCTCAGGAAAATTTGGAAAAAAATACCTGGGGCTGGTTTTCTGTCGAGGGGGAGGAGATGGGCACTGGCCATCCACCTAAATCCCTCTGTGGGCCAAGATGGAGGGTCCCACGCGGCTAGGTACTGTGGCCGCGTGGGGCACTCTTTTCTGGCCCCTGGTGGCCCTCTGGTGCTCCCCTTTTGGCAGTTAGTTCCTCTGCTAAAATAACTTACCTCCAAATTTTTCTGGAATTTTTTGAGAAAATTTTCTACAGAGACTTTTCAAAACTAGATTTCTGAAATTTCTGCACTTTGAAGTAAATATGCCCAAGCAAATATTCTAAGAATTCTTGAGTATATAGAATAAAAATGCAAACAATCTTAATAGGGATCAATTTTTCATCATTTCCACATTAATAATGATGTTGATCAGGTCTCATTAATAATATGTAAAGGATATAACACATGATCTTTATTTTTATATGTGAGGAAGAAATTCAAGTTACCTCATATTTGACTGGAATAGTTTCAATCATTATGGTAGCATATTTTGGTTCAGGAGGTGGTAGAGGAACTTCAATACTTCCAATCACAAGAGTATTTCTTTTAATACAATTCACCATTTGGTTTACCATTGTAACAGCTTTCTTCTTGCAGAAATAGATAGTGTGCTCCTTTCCTTTAACATTGAATGTCACTTTGCTTTCAGTGCAATCAATCACAGCCCCTGCAGTGTTTAAGAAAGGTCTACCAAGGATAATAGACAAGTTATCATCCTCAGGCATGTCCAATACAACAAAATCTGTAGGGATTATCACATTAGCAACAGAAATGGGTACATCCTCACATATTCCAATAGGTATAGCAGTTGATTTATCAGGCATTTACAATGAAACTTTAGTTGGAACCAATTTGTTTAAGTCAAGTTTCTTATATAAAGAGAAAGGCATGACACTAACACCAGCCCCCAAATCACATAGTGCATATCTCACATAAGTTTCTTTAATTTGACAAGGAATAGTTGGAATACCCGGATCTCCACGTTTTCAGGCACTTTCCCTTTGAAAGAGTAATCAGCAAGCATAGCAGAAATAGCATCAGTAGAAATCTTTCTTTTATTAGTGACAATATCTTTCATGTATTTTGAATAAGGATGAATTTTAATAGCATCAACAAGAGGAATTTGCAAATATAAAGATTTAATCAACTCAAGGAACTTCTCAAATCTAGTGTCATCCAAAGTTTCCATTACCTCTCGAGGATATGGTATGGGTCTTTGTACCCATGGATCCCTCTCTTTACCTTTTTGTGGACTTGGATGGTTTTTCTTCTTATTCTTCTCAGTAGATGGTTGAGGGTCTTACTTCTCAGCTGCTTTAGGTTCTTCAACATTTTCAACTTCTTGTGGTTCTTCTTCAGGTGAGGATGATTCCTCCTCTTCATTATTATTATCTTCAGTCTCAGCATCAGAAATAGAGATTTCATTATCGTGTTCTTCAGAATCATCTTTATCTTGGTTTTCATTGGGAGATTTGCCTGCAGAAAGTTTCTTCTTTAGAGCTTCTTGCTCTTTCCTCTTGGGATGGTCTTCAGGATAGTCAGGGTCCTGAGTACTTGCACCTCCCCTAGTATTAACTCCACAAACCTGTTTCTTCAAATTAAGCTTTTCATACAGTTGATTTTGAAGAGAAATCATTTGTTCTACTTGATTATTCATCATCTCACAATGTTTGAAAATTCTTTTTACCTCTCCCACATTAACATGCAAACTTTCATGAAGAAATTTAATTTTGTGAGAGTTTTCCATGATCATCATTCTAATATTATGCTCTTCAGGATCATGACGATAAGCAAAATCATTCGCATATTGTTCTTCAGTAAAAGATGTTACCTTTTCATTACCTTTTGTGGTGCTAATAACATTGACTAGGATAGGGAAACATGGTTGATCATCAGGAAATTTGACACCTCTTTCAGATAATTCCTTGAGATGAGAGGTTTTAATTCCCTTCTCTTTAATGTCCTTTGAGGCTACTTTCATTGCCTCATTGTTCAGTTTGAGTATACCTCCTTTCTTCTCAGGAAATATCTCATCAGTATTCCAATCATCATAATTCTTTGAGATAGTCTGCAATAACTCAATTGCTTCATCAACGGTCCTTTCCCTGAAAACATTACCTGCAATACTATCAAGATAGGCTCTGGTGTTTTCAGTTAGTCCATTGTAAAATATATCAAGTATTTCATTATCTTTGAAGCCATGGGTAGGACATTTCCTAACCATCTTATCATACCTCCCCCAAGCTTGGGGTAAATCCTCCTTCTCTTTCTGTGAAAAATTAGTAATCTCAAGAATTAGACCATGAATTTTATTAGCAGGGAAGTACTTATCAAAGAACATCCGCAAACATTCTTCCTTGCTAGTAATACATCCAGGTTCTAAACAATTATACCAAGTTTTAGCACTTCCTCCCAAAGAAAAAGGAAACAATTTTAAGAAATGGCAGCGTTGGTTAATTTCACCTTTCCCAATTAACTCAGATAATTCATGCAAATCAGCAACGTGATCGAAAGGAAACTCATCCTCTCTCCCATAAAACTTAGACTTCTCAACCCTTTCAATGAATTCAGATTCAATATTAAACTCATAGTCTTTATCATTAATTTTAATAGCTGAACCATTCATTTTATCAGTAACAGGGAAAAAGTCACCAAGAGGAGAATTTATGTAGCTAGCAAGTTCATCCATTTCATCATAATCTGGACTCATGAAAGCCTTAATAATAGCATCCTCTTTCTCAGAAGAAGTTTCCATATCATCACAATATTCCCTATCTTCTAGTTCAGATTCCACATTTTTATAAATAGAAGATTCAGGATTCTCAGGTGTTTCAGTTAACTCAGATATTTCAGGTATTTCAGGTGTTTCAAGTGCCACTTCTTTGTCTATGCTACCACATGTTAAATCATCTTCATTACCAGTAGATATTTTAGACAATGGTGAACTAGAAACAATTTTCCCTTTTTCTTAGGAACAACATCAGAAGCAACATCAGGTGAAAAGTTTTTCCTACTTAGCAAGTCCTTACCTCCCCGAGTAGTGGAAGGCCTCACTTCCTTAGGAGTGGTCTTTTCCTTTCCCATGGTTTCGAACAAGCAAATGCAGCAAATAAATGATAGCAAGTTGTCTTACCAATAAAGCTAGGTTCCCCGGCAACGGCACCAGAAAACGTCTTGATGCCCACAAGTATAGGGGATCGCTGAAGTCTTCGTTGGGAAGTATTACCCAAATTTATAGTTCGACATGATGGGAACACAAGAATATCAATAAGACCTTAGCAATTGAGGCGTCACTCTCAACAAAACCTGTATATCAATAACTTGCAGCAGTAGTGGTGATGGCAGTAAAGTATTTAAACGAGCAGAAATAAAATAGTAGTAGTAACAAGTATTTCCCAGTTTTACTTGGAAAAGTGAAAGTGCAACTCAGAGATTTAAAACGTAGGCATGAGGTGACAGCGGGGCGTTGCATGAATGAGATTGATCATATAATAAAGTAAAGCTAGCAATGGGCCTTTTTCTCTAACTCCGATATATGTAGGTATGTGTTCCTTAAATAGCTATGCGCACTAACAAAGAGAATTTGCACAACATCTATATTGCCCTACCTGCCCATTTCACCGGGGCCAACTTGGAACTACAGGTAATTAAGGTCTACCCTTTCATGAAGACCGGGACAATGCATTAACACTCCATGAACACATAGGATCCTCAAACTAGAACATCTCCCCCTTGTTTTCCCCAAACATCACTTTTAGGGTTCGCAGGTTCGACATAACAGCAGGTGATACACTTTGCAGGTAAATACTAAACTCAATTATATGATGAAGCAAAAAGGTTCAGTACTGAAATCATGCCACTCGGGCCCTAGTAGCAAGCATTAAACATAGCACAAGTGCATCAACACAATACAAAAGCATCCTCAAGATAAACCCTAAGATTATCGAACAACGGGTAGCATTACATGGTCAATCTCATCCAATCCCCATCCACCTCACATGCCTACAGCAAACTACTCACACATGGTGATGGAGATGGAGCTCATGGTTGATGGAGATGAAGGCGGTGAAGATGGCGGTGAAGACGGCCTCCGGACCCCTACACCGGAGGAGAAATCCTGGATCGATCTGTCCCCCGAAACGAAGATCATGATGGTAGCGGCGGTGTGTTTCGTCAAAGCTCCTCTCCTCCTAGGGCAAGCGTTTTTTCTCATATATGAAGGCATACGTCGAAGACCGGAGGCGAGACGGTGCCCGAGGCCCAATTTAGGGGGGCCCACGCGGCCTAGTACTGTAGATGCGTGGGACCACCCCTTTTGGCCCTCCGGCACCCCCTTGTGTCCATCTTTTGTCCATTGAGCTTCTTTTCCATAAAAAATGACGTGGTATTTTTCTCTGAATTTATTTCCTGCAAAAATAGCCAGGCGAGAGACTTTGCTAAAAACAGCGTCAGAACCAGCAGTTTTATTCAAATATGGAAGGATCTCGGAGCAAATTTAGAGGCAAAGTGCTTGGAAAAGTGGATGCATTTTGGATGCATCAGGTGCAGGCCCCACAGACAGGTCAAGGGGGACCAGCGGCAGGAGCCCGTCCCTGCCCCGTGGGTCTCCTCTGGCGCCCATCTTCGGTCTGGTACTTCGTCTTGGCGTATAAAAATTCCACAAAAATTTCCAGCGCGTTACGAGAATATTTCCAGAAGTAAATTTCTGAAACAAAAAGACAGCAAAAACTGGGAACTGGCACTGGGCATCTTGTCAATAGGTTAGTTCGACAAAATGCTAAAAAGTGATATAAATAATAGGAAAAACATGTGACAATAACATAAAACTAGCATGGATCACTCAAAAATTATAGATACGTCGGAGACGTATCAGCCACCATGGATGTGTATGGCCACAAATTAAAACCTGGTCAGTTTAGTTCGACTTCAATTTGGATTATTCATGACGGAGAAGGTAACACATCAAGCGATAATTGGATTCAAGTTGGATGGCATGTAAGTGTCATGTTCCCTCTTCTTTCACACAAAGCTTCTCAATTCAAACAATAAACGGTGTATTATTGAATTGCTACAATTATTCTTCAATAACCACATGGAAAAAAGGTTTCATGCCAACAAGAAATGTCAGAAGCATCCTTGATCTCAAATTAAATGTGCATAACAAAACATAACTATATTTGATCTTATTTATTTGTGAGCTAAAATGCACCCTTGAGTAGTGGGAAATTTCTGCGGCCTTTCTCCCGGTTGAAATGCTATTTAAAAGTAAGAAAATAACTTGGAGAATTAGCTGAAAATATTTGAAATAAAAACTTTCACAAATATGTTGGGAAAGTCTCTACATGTACATTGTTTTCTGTTGTTCTAAATTAAATGGAATTTTTTAAATCTAAAAATCATGGTGTCATTGGAGTGGAGTCAAATATTGGCACTCATAATTTTTTTCTTACTCGTCTAACTGTAAATGGCATAACTAGTTGATTTATGTTATATATATATATATTAGAGTTTCCCATCTTGCACATTTGTAATATTTGCATGCGAGAAAATTTTTATCTTATGTGTACCCTTTGCTTAACAGATTCACCCGGAATACTATGGCGACTCACATACTCACTTCTACACCGGTTGGACGGTATTGTGATAGTGATGTTCTTTAATGAATGATGTTACTATTTCTTGCAAAAAGTGGTCTTAATCTGATACAAAACACACACTCATACTTATAAGGTTTTTGACCCACACACAAAAATGTATGCAACAGAGAGATGGATCTGGTAAAACTGGATGCTACAACATGGAATGCCCTGGTTCTATACGCGCGGATGGTGCAGTTATAGCTCCAGGTGATGCTATACAACCGGTTTCTAAAGTTCTGGATGGACCTCTGCAAAATATCACTATTAGGGTGAACAAGGTTAGAGTTGTAACTTTTTGATATTGATTTCAGGGTCATGTTACTTACTGGTGATAATGTCACTACATGGCTAATAAATGTGTGGAATTTTTTTATAAGGAAAAAATGGTCCTTACTTATAGTAAAATTTATAAGTTAAATGTGAAGGGTCTAAACCTAAACTCTAATCAATTTCAGGACAAAAAAACTGGAGACTGGTGGGTGTATTATGGCTTCAACAACATTCCCACGGGGGTGGGATACTTTCCAAGTTCTTTGTTCAGCTACTTAGGAGAAAAGCCAACCAGAATCACTTTTGGTGCATATGTCAAATCGAAAAAGGCACTTCCAACAGCTCCAATGGGAAGTGGAGCCTTCCCAAATGGTGGCATGGGTCATGCTGCATCATTCAACGACCTTCGACTCATTGATTGGAAGGGAATTAGTAGCCCAATCAAGATAGACTTAACCAAGACAGTTACCGATGAGAAATGCCACTCTATTACTCCTATTGATCATGCTGGATGCCTTTATGGTGGGCCTGGAGGTTGAATTAGATAGGATGTGATAACCACGTGTGAGCTTGGTGTCACCGTGTTGTTAGTTATCTAATAAAATTGCTTTGATTGCAACAAACTATTCAGATAATATTCACATTGTTTACATTAAGTGACATGAAGAGCACTTGCTTGCTGATAACCCGCAAGAGCAGGGGATCACTGTAGCACCTCTCAATGTGGAAGTAGAGTATCGATCCGCGGGAGCAAGAAGGAAAAGTTATCTATTCGCTACAACTAAAGTGTCACAAGTTTTATTGATTATGCACTAAACAAGTTTAAGGAACAAGATGGTTGACTTAATGGATGGAGGTTTAATGTAACAAAACAAGAATGTAAAATTGTCCCAATCCTCTGCAATGCAAGAGGACAAGACAAAGATGCAAATGGTGCTTCAATGCTTGGAAATAAGGCCTAGGGATCATACTTTCACTAGTGGATACTCTCAACAATAATAATAATATAATTGAATACATAGATATTTCCTCTTCACTATGCTACCCCGAACTATCCTCTGGTTGGATAATGAACACCAATCCATTGCGTAGGGCTACGAAAAGCACACCTTAAAGTTCGTATTCCACATCTATGGACACTTCATGCGGTCACTATCCACATCCAAAGATAGTACTAACAAACACCACAATATCATAGAGACATCCAACACAAATAATAACTCATGATAAGTATTCATGTAATCTTTAGCCTAAGAGCCACACACGGTGCACACACTGTCAACTTCACACCATGGGACAAAGGTGACTCCAGAATTACATTAATAAAACCACTTGAGTAGCATAATTCATAAGATAAATAAGAGTACCATCTATGGATTCAACTAGATTACAAAGCTCATGATCACGTAAAGATCACACCATGGGAGAGAGAGATAAATCACATAGCTACCGGCATGAGCCCTCAGCCCAGAGAGAGACTACTCCCTCTTCATCATGGAGGCTGTGGAGATGTCATTGGGGGAAATGGAGACCACCCCGGCAGCGCCCCGCCGGAGTTTTCCCCCTCCAATCTGCAGCTTCAGGTCTTTGTTTCGTGGTTTCTGTGTTTGTGGCCGCCCCCCTCTAGAAAACGTCGGGGGACTATTTTTATAGTCGGTTTTAGGTCACGAGGAAGCTTCTGGAAGAAAGATCGACGGCAATGGAGCCACGAGGCCCAAAACAAGGGGTCCCACGCGGCCAAGGAATCTGGCCGCGTGGGCCCATGTGTTTTGGCCTTCGGGCCTCCACTTTTTCGCATCCTTTTTCCCCACGCTTTGTTTCTTCAAAAAAATGATCCCCGTAAATTTTCAGGTCATTTGGAGTTTGTTTGGGGTCCCTGAAACTCAAAAATATAGAAAATAGGGTTTTCTGCCAGTGCAGGGTTAATTCCAGAAAAATAGGAAAACTGTGAAATATTCCTAAAATCAACATAAAATCATGATATAACCCTTATATGATGCAAATATGATTGAAATACAAGTAATTCAATGCAAAGTTCATGTATGCATTTTATATGCATCACTTGCAACAAACATGCTTATCTCGTGCTTAAATTGGCCAATGAAATCCATGTATATGTATTTTCATGTGAGGAGCACTACCACAGAACAGGCTATCAGTGGCGCATCGTTTTACAATTCTGTGGCGCACCTGTAGGTTTACCTGGTGCGCCACAGAATTCTCGCCACAATTTTTTTTTCTGTGGCGCACCACGGGCAGTGCGCCACAGAAATAGGTCGGCAGGACCCCTATGAAGAGTCATTCTGTGGCGCACTCCACATGGTGCGCCACAGAAAGTGGTGCGCCACAAAAAATAAAAAACGTGCGCCACAGAAATATTAAACAGAAATACTGTATTTTTCATTTTTGTTGTACAAATACACATATGTACAGTATTTATACGGGTTTATACAGAAAATACAGGTATATTTGACAGGTATATAAACAGACAAAGGTATTAATCAATATATCATCACACATATTACTTAGTGGGCCCGATCGAGATACATATATATATACACATAGTCACAAAAGTGCCGAATGTAAACACAATTAGCTAGTCATGTATATACAACCAAAAGTTCAACATTTCACACTACACATTACAAATCAAGTGTTCGCCGCCTAACTATGATCCGGGAGCATGCATAATCATGGAGTCCTCTTCTTTTGCGGCTCCGGGAACGGTAGAAAGCCTTCTTTCGTCCTCCACTCCCTGGTGTCATACTGTGCCTCTAGTCGTTCTTCGATACTCCTCTGAGACAACCCTGAAGATAAATTGGGATATATATATAGGTTAGTGATATAAAATAGAGTATAATTTATTCATCTAAGTAGAGAGGCAAGACAATCATATGGCTATCCTATTTGGGTTTCATAGCATAGCATATATATAATAGATAACCCTACACATGCACTTCTATTTATAATACCTCTGTGGTGGTGGTAGGACCCTGATTTGTGAATGACATCTTCGAGGATGATCGTTGTCAACTGCAGCCGGATGCGATGGAAGTCTGCTCTGTAATCAACATCGGTGAGAGCATCCTCTGATTTGGTGTATTCTGCGAGACCCAATGGAAACTTCGTTTTCTCGCAATCCCGGACAATTCCTTTAAGGTGATGGAGGGCGTAGTAGGCCTCCTTCACGTTGCCATCCAGTTGCTTGATGCAATGGACGCCGGTCCCATGCTGAAACTTGTGTGTGTTGTCCTCCGTGAAGAATTCCGACTTGTTATGGAATGGGCCGTCCTTTTGGACATAGGCCTCGAGAGCGTCATCCAGAACACCCTTTATTCTAGTGTATCGTCTCGGCGTGGATTTATTCCCCGAGTCCAAATAAGTGGCAATGGACCACCTCGGGGATACGCAGATGAGTGCGCAGTACTTGTCCCTGCTCAACACAATTGAAACAGAATGTTGGACAAAGGATGAGCGATGGAAGAAATGAACAAGGCATAAGATCCGACGGTGGCGAGCGGATGTGTACTTACTCGAAAAAGAAAGGCAGAAGAAGGGCGTTCTTCCTCTTGTTGGCCAGCATGACCTTTACAAGGTACTCCGTGGCCGTTTCCCTTGTCTTTGACCCTTCCTCCAGATGGCTGTCGCGCGTGTAGTAAGGATCCACTATCGCGACGTACAGGGTCGCATCTCTCCTGATCTTCATCGCCATATCGAGCGCATATAGGCGGACCATGTTATAGTCCAGCCGTTGAGTGTGAAAGAGTTTGAAGATGTCCTCGTACGCGATGAAGAACACATCCGCGGGGTCTTCCTGGACGAAGTCCACCAGCTCCTTTGGCACATGGACCGCGAACGCGGGGTAACTCGGATGCTTTTCTTTAAGAAGCTGCTCCTCCAGATACGAGATATTTTGCTGCAAAGCAATCATGGGTCCTTCTGCGAGGTGGAGCAAGTCCCCAGATAAGATAGGTTTACCGGCTTCATGAACTCGGGGGAAGCCATCCGCACGGGGTGGAATCGTGTCTTCAAGACCCCGGATCTTAGGAGCTGGCTGGCTCGCAGAGGTGGAGGATCCTTTTCTCTTCCTATGCTTCTTGATCTTGTTCTTCTTCTCTGGGGATTGTGGGGGTGCAGTGAACCCCGCTTTAACAGTTTCCATCAGAGTGTTAGGGCTGAAAACGTTACCCGGGGGAGCTTGATGATCGCCGGCATCCGGAGGCGTGAAGGCCAGGCGTTGTGTGCATGAAGTGGGACGAGCAGCTTGACCGCAGTGGTCGCGGAAGGGTTCTTCATCACATGAGGCATGTACATATCATCCCTGCAGGCGCCAGTTTTGATGTAGTCATCGACGTTGACATCATTGTCCTCCTCCTTGTTGCCACCAAGTTCAGGTGCAACGGCTTTGTCCTAAACATAAACGATAGCACATCCGTTAGTCGGGAAAGTCGGAAAGTCGGGGAATTCGGAAAGTCAGAACTAACCTTGGACGGTTAATAGTGGCGCATCAGCTTCCATACGCCACAGAATAAATTCTGTGGCGCACTAATTAAGGGTGCGCCACAGAATGCCAACCTCCCTATAACCCTTTTCCTAGTAGTGGAGATGTGATCATTTTTTGTGTCTGATGTCCTCACGTGCCACCAAGCAACATATGGTCATATAATGAAACGATAATAGTCAAGAGGGAGGACACGCCATACAACTAGCTCACTGTCTTTGCATTATGCACCGACATTAAGCAATTTCTTTGAAAATATTTGCATCTCTGTCCATAGTGGTTCTTCTATTTATTCTTAGATTCTCATCAGGATCGATAAAGAGTATTATTTTAGCTTCGAGGTGAATTTGGGATCATGGGATGGGTTCGTTATGAATCAGCGAGGAGCCATTAGTTCAAGCACAAGCCAGTCGACACAGGAAGGCGTAGGTGTTCGCGGTGCAATTTACTAGTCATCGTGGAGTGTAATAGAACATTGTAGGAGTCCCTTGCGTCTCTCCCCAGGCGAAGGCAGGGACGAACTACAACATCCAAGCCTGAGACGAACCGTTGGGAAACCTCAAGTGAAAGGTATGATGTAGCACACTAGAAAATTTCCCTTAGTGAAGTACTAAGGTTTATCGAGCTAGTAGGAATACAAGACTCAACAAAAGTAGGACTTGCACACAAGACATAAAACTCTTTGTCCCCAACATTCCAGGAAGGTTGTTAAGCTTCCCGTCTTGCCAAACACAAGAGATTAAACATATCATGTGGAATATATATGTAAACACAAATAATGTAAAAACGGACTAGCGAAGAACAAGTTTGTAATCGATGTAAAAGAATGATCAGGGGCCATAGTTTGACTAGTGATATCTCCCCATTAGTAATATAACATTGTCGGGTAAACAAATTACAGCCGTGCAATTGATAGAATTGGATTTAATTAATTATGTAACAAGAAATGTTCATGGCAATATTCATGTTAACATCTATAACCTTAAAACATTAACGTTGGCATTCCAACAAAGTAAATAGACCGCACACTTGTACCACAACTATGACCTTAAAGAATTAATATGATAACAATAAAATCATATAAATAATCCGCGCAATATGATCATAACTTCATAATTCATCATATCCCAGCAAACATAACATCTAATAGAAATTGCCTCATATGGATCTCGGTTATGTTAGGCTGCCCACGGGACCTTTGTATTGAAGAACATGGAGGAGAGATAACCATCTAGCTAATGCTACGGACCCGTAGTCCAAGGATGAACTACTCAGGCATCATCATGGAGGTGACAATGGTGGTGTAGATGGCCTCCAGCGATGATTCCCTCCTCCGACAGAGTACCGCTACAAGGCTCCAAATTAGTTTCCGCGACGGCAGCGGCTCTGTATTAGAACTAGCAAAATAATCTTGTCTCGGGTGTTTTTAGGTCGATGTTTATAATGCATCCAAAATATACACATCTTCATGTATGTTTAAACCGTATATTTTTCAAAATGATAATATATCACTCTGTACGTGCCACTAATGACTAATGTGCAATTTATATTGCAAAACTCCTTGGAATTATTTTCTCGCTGTTAACAATGGAATAATGGTGAATATCAAGCATACATTAGAATAATTGTCTGATTGGGAGTTTCCAAAATACATAATATCCAAATCTGGTCGATTTAATACATAAATACCATCGGTACAGTCACACCCAACCGTACTGATGACCATACCTGTGTCGGTTTGATCGGCATCGTCAATCCAACCAACTTTTCAAAGGAACCTAGGTCGAATTCGCAACAGACGGCATCCGAAAACCTAATCCCATCGTCTGCCTATAAGAAGGAGAGGGGACAACCACCAAAAAATAGCCATCACCATCATCCTCCACGAAGAGCCACCAGCCATCATCGTCCACGAAGAGCAGCCAACCACCATCCTCCACGACGAGAGCCGCCAACCATCATCCTCCATGAAGTGTTGCCGCTGTCATCGCTCCACCACTATCTCCATCGCCGTAGTCATCTTTATAGACATAATACTTGTACTCTTAATCTCATCAAGATTGTAAATGTTGTAAGAACTATCAATCTTTCAAATCAAGTACTTTTTATACAATGTTTTCTATTGCAGATATGATCATGATGTGTGACTAGTCCACTCGGGCTATGGGCTGAGGCCTAACCTAGTAGCTATGTGCAATCTAACCAATGGGATATTAGCTTAAAGAGTCTAATCTGATACATATTTATCGTTTGTCAAACCTCGATCCTAGGACTTGTCAAGTGCCCAAGACCCCGAAAAGTGATCAAGATTGTGGCGACAGCAGGGAAAGTGGAAGGTTTTGTGAGAAACGCGGTGAAAGTACGGGGAGTACGATAATCGGAAGTGACCCTCTCAAGAACAACAATGAAGTCAACGAACTGAATGCTTTTGGCTGTTAAATCTTAATAACCAAGGTAACCCCGCATGATGGAACAGGGCCAGAGTGGACAAATGTATCCATTTGTGCTCGTCAAGCACGAGATAGTGGTCACTTACAAAGCATTTCTCATATATATATCCCTGTTATCAAATGAATTATTTATCACTAACAGAGCTTCATTGTGTCTTATTTATCCCATGCATAAATACACTATTGCATGTGAACCTTAATCCGTGGCCTATTTTAATCCATTGATACAAACCCATTTTAGAACGATTGGTCCGGTAAACGGAACTTACATAAGCTTTCTTGGACTTGTAATTAATACCTTGCCAAGCACCTACTTCCCTGATTCGGTAAACGGAGTCTTAGGGAAAAAGCTGCGTACTACTCCGAAAATCGGATCGAAGGTATCATGCCCTCTATAGGCGAAGAGGCGACGCGAGGCGGTGGCCGAGGTGTACACGCAGGGGGACCCGCGAACATACCTAGGGTCGTGTGCCTGGCTCGTGGACCTCGGTGGCCCCCTTTGACTACCTGGCTCCGTCTAAAAAGTTTATTATTCCTCGTATTTTCCCCAAATTTTACCGTGATATTTTCTGTGGATAAACTACGATATCAAAAACATGCAAAAAAAACAACAATGGGCACTTGACAGTGGGTTAAATCTGTTAAGCCAAGACGTGTCATTTCATTTTGATGAAGCTTGCATTGAAGCCTTCAACAAGCTAAAAGAAGCACTTATATCAGCACTAATTGTCAAGCCACCAGACTGGGATCTTCCCTTTGAGCTCATGTGTGATGCCAGTGACTTTGTAGTAGGAGCAGTGCTCGGACAGAGGAAAGGGACGAAATTACATGTGATCCATTACTTAAGCAAAACTCTGAATGATGCACAAATAAATTATACTACCATTGAAAAAGAACTACTTGCTATAGTTCATGCCTTTGATAAATTCAGGCCTTATCTAGTGGGAGTTGAATGCATTGTGTACACTGACCATGCTGCTGTCAAGCACTTGTTGAGCAAGAAGGAAGCAAAGCCAAGGCTGATTAGATGGGTACTTCTTCTGCAGGAATTCGATGTTGAAATCAGAGACAAGAAGGGAACAGAGAATACTATAGCTGATCATTTGTCTAGAACTACTCAGCCAAATCTGATCTTAGCCCCGTAGTGGATTCACTGCCAGGAGAACAACTTTTGAAATTGACACATTCGCATGGCAGCATGCCTTGGTATGCAAATTTTGTCAATTACTTGGTATGTAAAGTGATCCCACCAGAATTCACTTCCCAGCAGAAAAAGAAATTCCTTCATGATGTGAAGCAATACTTCTGGGAGGAACCTGACCTTTTCAAAGTGTGTGGTGATGGAATAATAAGAAGGTGCATTCCAGAGGAGGAAATACAGAGGGTTATGAGCCATTGTCATTTAGGACAGTGTGGTGGACATGCTGGCACTATGAAGACACAAACAAAAATTCTGCAATCTGGATTCTTTTGGCCACATTTATTCAAAGATGTGTGTATGAATTCATTAAGAAGTGCGATGCTTGTCAGAGGACTGGAAAAATTGCAAGAAGGAATGAGACGCCACAGCAGGGCATCCTTGAAGTAGAGATCTTTGATGTGTGGGGAACTGATTTCATTGGTACATTACCTTCTTCTAATGGATTCAAACACATCTTGGTGGTAGTTGATTATGTGTCAAAATGGGTAGAAGCTATACCTGTGGTACATGCTGATGCTAAAGCTGTCTGCAAGCTATTCAAACAAGTAATCTTTCCCAGATTTGCTGTACCAAGGATTGTTATCAGCGACGGAGGCAAGCATTTCAATAACAACCAATTATAAGCACTGCTTAGGAAGTATGGGGTGCATGATCATAGAGTAACAAACCCTTATCACCCTCAAGCAAATGGACAAGTGGAGCTGTCTAATAGAGAGATCAAACAGATCCTAGAAAAGGTTGTGTCAAAAACCAGAACTGATTGGTCAGCCAAGCTAAATGATGCACTTTGGGCATATAGGACTACATATAAAACACCTATTGGTATGTCCCCATTTAGGCTGATTTATGGAAAAGCATGTCACCTTCCTGTAGAGTTGGAACATAGAGCATTATGGGCCATAAAAAAACTTAACCTGGATCAAGATGAAGCTGGAAACAAAAGGAAGCTGCAGATCTGTGAACTGGAAGAAATCCGAAGGGATTCTTATGAAAGCTCAAGGATTTACAAAGAGAAGACAAAAGCTTGGCATGATAAACATATTCTCAGAAAGGAGTTTGTTCCTGGGCAGCGTGTTCTGGTCTATGACTCAAGGTTTCACCTGTTTCCTGGCAAGTTTAAATCAAGATGGTTCGGCCCCTGTATTATCCAAAGAGTTTGGACAAATGGAGCTGTGGAAGTTAAAAGTCCATCAGGAGGAGTTTTCAAGGTTAATGGGCAAAGACTGAAGCATTATCTTGCTGGTACTGATCCAATAAGTGAATTCCAAGGTGAAGAGGAAGTGGATTTGGCATAGCACCCAGCAGTATCCTGAGATAAGAAGGAGTCGAGCTAATGACTATAAACAAGCGCTTCTCGGGAGGCAACCTGAGCTTAATAAATTAAATTTATGTTCCTTTTCATTTTGTTTTCTTGTTAGACTTGGTTCCTTTTCTTTTACTGTTTCAGCCAAGCAATGAGGGGAAGCTGATGGGAGCACATTGAAGGGCTGAAGCAAGATTTGTCAGGTGAAAACGTTCTAATTTAACCCTTCATCGATTATTTTGCGCATAGAACCTATAAAATGTGCTGTGGCTTTTAAATTCAAAACCTATCCTCTAGTGTGAATCGATCTTGATGAATATCCAGAGCAACTGAAGCTTGTCAACACTTGTTCATTATGGGCATTGGTTCAAACTTGTGAATTTACTATTATCTCTTTGATGGTGAAGTTTGTGCTAGCTCTAAAATTCATACCGATGAGTAAAAAAGTTGATTCTCCTTCACTACAGTTCTCTGAAATGTTTTTTAATCTAAATTTTTGCCACTTTACTAGTCTGCTGGTATTAGCACGCCATGTTCTCGGGATTGGTGGCATGTGAAACAAAAGCAACTAGTAATGTGTTCTCCCTTTTCAAACCTCACTTTGCATGATTAGTTACTGGCATTAGCATTCCATGGTCCTGGGATCGGTGGTATGTGACGCAATGGTGGCTGATCTTGTTATTCAGTTGTTGTTTGGAGCAGTTGGTTTAGGGCATTAACATTCCATGGTCTCGGGATTGGTGGCACGTGACCCCTAATAAACCAATTGTGATTTCAGTTTTTTAACCCTTTTTAGTGTAGATTGTTGTTAGCATTAGCACTTCATGGTCTTGGGATCGTTGTAGTGTGACGCTTCAAGCAACAACCTGCATGTTTCATTCAGATATAAATTCAATTCGGTTTGGTAATTGTAGCCATTGTGGGCTTTAAAAAGAAGAGACCAATAATTCTGTTTAAATGATAAGGCCCTGAGCCATTTGAGTCTGAAAAGCTTTGATCTAATGACCACCGAATTGCTAACCCTCCCTGAGTTGTCTAAACTTTTGGTTTCTTTTTCTTCTTGTTCATTTCTGAACCAGGGCACAAGTTTAGATTACTCAACATTCTTCTGAATCTTTAGTATCAGAATCACCCTTTTTACTCATCTATGTCAATTATAGATCTTTCACAACCCTTATCCAACTAGAGATTGACAGTAAACATACAAGCCCTGCATCAATGTCTTTCTAAACCAATGGTGTATAAACTTCAGTTTGCTCTTAATTCTGATATGCATTTTACTTGAGGACAAGTAAAAAATCTAAGTGTGGGGCGTCGATCAAAGAGCAATTTGATCATATTTTGAATTCAATCTCATATACTCTTTGCATCAATGAGTACTTATATTCAAATGCTTGAAATACAAAAATCAACCGTTTGTGCTCTTTTACAGAAAAAGACGCGACAAGGCGTCAAATCTACCAATAAGGACCTGGAGCTGCGCTAGCGTGTCTCCTCAGAAGAACTGGAAAAGGGGAAGGGCTTCCTTGCAAAATCATCATCGTCAAAAAGCTAACACTCCACCTACTCCCGACCGTGGCGGAGCTGGTTAAGAAGACCTCGGCCGCAAGAAAGTAGCGGTTCGTCGCTCACTTTTCGCCACTTCCAACCACTCCACAAACCACCTCCAAGCCAGGCCATGAGAGGAAGCTAGGGTTTCGTCCTCCTCTCGTGGCCGCCACCACCGGATTCAGAAGAACAGAGTCATCGACGTCAAGGCCGTGCCGGTTCCAGAACTCTCAGCGTCTTCCCCAACCTGCTCCTTGCTTCCCAGTGTAGAATCGGCATGATCTTGTAGCAGTAACAAGTTCTTTCCCCAATCTTTCCTCCCTGATTCTCAGTGCTTGCTGATACTGTGTTGTTACTCTGAATCTTGTTGAATTCATCTGAAATCGAATCATGTTTCGAACCTTGTTTTGAACTGTCATCACTCTCTTCCTTGATCTTAATTTGCTGTTTGTTTTCCTCTCTTTGTTCCTTATCTACTGCTAGTCCCTTGTTCATGTTAATTCAGTGTTAGTTAAATTCAGTAAAAAGACCACCTTTACGTTGCTCTAGCTGTTAGAAAGTGTTAAAGTTACTACTTTGATCCCTGTGGAAGAACGATAACGAGGTACTATTCAAAGACGATCACTTCGTACTTTTTAAATTAATTAAGGTTGTGTGCATCATGTGGATGCAGAGGCTAGGGTTCTCCCCACTTCGAAAAATAATAATTAGAAAGCACTCACTGGTGGAGAGTGATGCGTCAACCACATGGCATCCCGCAATTGGAGTTTTCTCGATCTCTCTGAATTTTTCAGGTGACAAGAAATTAAGATGTATGTGCGTGATGTCTTAATTCTTCCAGTAAAAAATAAGGATGTGACTAACTATCACGTTGCCCCGTACGTGCGAGGGCCACCTAGGGGTAGGGGGGGCAAAGCCCCCCTACGGTAGGGATCGTTACCGACTTAGGTTTCCACCCCCTTTATATACCACCTGTAAGCCGCCACATGGAAGAGTGTAAATCCTTTGAACTTCGTTAATTTTGTCGGTAGAGCATATCCAGCAGTACAAGTTATTGATTGTGCTACCGATCAGTAGCCTGGTAGGAGGAGAGCGTCACCTCTTCCATGCCGCGTCGATCGGTGCGATCGCCCTCACGGCGGTCGTGGTGGTCATTGCCGACGTCGGCTTCGCATATATCTGATGCTGCCGGCGCAACGAGGAGGACGTCGAGGACCGTGGGGTGCGGCCGGGCGACCTCCAGCTGGTGCCTCGCACCTGAGCTGTGAGGTAGCTTTAAATCTTGATGGCTACTCGCTTATCAGAGAGATGGATCTGATACAACCGTCTACTACAACATGGACTGCCTTGGTTTTATACGCGCGGATGGTGCAGTTATAGCTCCAGGTGATGATATACATCCAGTTTCTAAATTCCCGGATGGACCTATGCAAAATATCACTCTTATGGTGAACAAGGTAAGAGTTATAACTTTTTGGTATTTATTTAGCGGTCATGTTATTTCCTAGTGAAATTCTCACTACATGGCTGATACATAAATGTGTAGAATTTGTTTATGAGCTGAAAAATGGTCCCTTATTATAGTAAAAGGTGTAAAATTAATTATCAAGGCCTCAAGGGTCTTAACATAAACCACAACAATTGCAGGACAAAAACACTGGAGACTGGTGGGTGTATTACGGCTTCAACAACAAGCATACATGGGTTGGATACTTTCCAAAGTCGTTGTTCAGCTACTTAGCAGAAAAGGCATCCAGAGTCGGTTTTGGTGCATATGTCAAATCAATAAAGACACTTCCAACTGCTCCAATGGGCAGTGGGGCCCTCCCAAATGGTGGCATGGGCCGCGCCCCATCATTCACCGACCTTGGACTCATTGATCAGCGGGGAAATAGCAGCCCAATCAACACAGACTTACCCAGGACAGTTAGCAATGAACAATGCCACTCTATTACTCCTATTGATCATGCGGGATGTCTTTATGGTGGGCCTGGAGGTTGCATTAGATAAGATATGATAACCTCTTATAAGCTTTGTGTTTAGCTTTCAAATAAAATTGTATGGATGACAACAAGCTATTCAAAGAATATTCACTTTTTGACATTAACTGAAAATAAGAATTTTTGCTTCCAACAAAGATGTTTCTCTCGTACTTTAATTGACCCATGAATCCATGTATCTTCTTATCTCATGCCTAGTCATATTCATAATTCGAGTATGCATCGACCTGTGGGCAATTGGACGTGCCCCAGTTGTAGGATTGGCGAAGATATCGTTGCGTGCAAACACTACAACAAAGTCGTCACGTAGAGACGTTTTTCATGAGACGTTATTATTTTCGTCTTTAAAATAGTAGAGCTACTCTTTGTAGGGATGCTTTTTGAGACGTTTTATATGGCGTCGTACTATTTTTGTTTAAGAGGCATCTCAATAAATATTATTGCCAATTTGTAGGCACCTAGAGACGAATTTTGGGACGACTTGGAGTATGTCCCTAGCTGTAGAAACTCAGTATGCCTTTCCCAACGAAATAATATATATTTATAGTACAAAAATAAAAAGAAAGTATACGCGCCCTTGAATTACGAATATCGACCAAAACAATTGGCCTTGGCGCTATACCCTTTTCAGTTTTACCGCTTCACCTTTTATCCTTTGTCAAAAAAATACCCTAATGATATATAATGTCGTCCGCCCTTTACCCTCCCCTCCACTTCTTCAGCCGGCCGCCAAAACACTGGAACCGATCAAAGATCGAATCCTCTATCCCTGTGCATCTTCCCAGGTACGTGCTCTACAAATCTATCTCATGCAGATGTCCAGGCTTTGTCAGTAAGTAAATCTAGGTCTGACTAAATCAACGCGAAACCTAAATGATCCCCTCTTTTTTTCTATCAGATTTGGTTCATCGTGATTTTTATTTCGCCGTGTCGCCGGAGAGTCGAGTCACTACCATGGATCACAGTCATGGACGAAGAAGCAGTCTGACAAGGGCTGCCCCGTCGTCAAACTCGGTAGATCTCAATCGATGTCCTCTCCCTATCTGAACGATCGATCCGGCGTTCCCAAGTTCAGCAGAATCGGACGACCCCTTGATTGATTTCTGGCGGCTCTGAAAACTTTATAATGCCGCACTGCATGCAACAGCTTACTCTAGGAGTTTTTCAGGCCACCGATGTCCAATACTGACGATTCCATGCTCTACGACGAATTTCAATTTTCCTGGATCAAAGACCTGCAGCGAGGAATCTCATAGAAGAGCCCAATCATCTTGGTATGCATCTAACATTAGACATTAACTGCGATACAATCTGTTGGTGCCACAACTCGTTTTTCTGCTGCGGATCTTGTATTCTTGTCATCGTTAAATTTCTACATGAAAACTACCGCCCCACTTAGGGCATCTAGTTATTGCAGATGGGTGACAACTAGATCCCCTATAATCGCAGCAGGATAGTGATCTATCATTTAATTCCTTTGTTCATTTAGTTCTATTTCTTGTCCATCTGTGATGCAATTTGCCTCTATCCTAAACCATAATTTTCTGCTTGTGGGTGTTCGTGCAGAATATGATCGCAGTTTATAGCATCTCTGAATTTCTAACGCTTCATGTTGCTGGACGCCAAGAATATCTCAGGTAGGTACATCGATCTTGGCATCCCTTTAATTTCATTGCTTTTTTTTTATGTAAAGTATAGTTCAACTTTTTTTTATTTGTTATGCGGAAGTCAGCTCAGATCCTTTTTTATATTACCAAATGATCTTTCATATTGCAATCTTCTAGCTTGTTCTAAGAAAGTTCTGATTTTCGCATTGACTTACTTTACAGGTTAACTAATTAAGGGCCAATCGAGAATAAACTGAACAAAGCTGGATTCCCTAAAGTGCTTCTGCCTCGTGAAAGCTACAAAAAGATTTACTATTAATTTAGAATGAAATAAAAGTAGGTCATACATAGGATATAAATGAATTTTCTTATTCAGTCTTTCCGATGTATTTTGCCATTTTTTTATCAATATTTGGTTCAAGTGTGAACTCCATTATCTATCAATACAAGTTTTCCGTGCTGTTTTTCCTATTATTATGTTGGCTGCTGATTATATTATTGTTTGCCTTATATGTATGATAAGAAGTACAGCAATGAGACATCAATAAAAATATATTTTACCAAGACATACAAATGCGAGTAAATTATACGTACAAATATACAAAGAGAGACTCTTCGTAAAAAAAAAAGACACGTACGTGAAGTATGTACCATATTAAGAGACATATAACGTGTAAACAAGGTGTATAAATCTGTGTGCATGGAACAAATCCGTATAATTTAAAACGTCTCTAAGATTGTTTTGTACGCAAATATGTCATCCCTATGCAAAATAGAGACGTCATAGGCGCGTCTCCTGAAACGTCTTTACGTGTGTAGACATGCTTTCAAGCGTCGTTAGAAAGCGTCTATATACCATCTACACACGCATAGCAAACGTCTCAACTGTTTTTGAGACGGTGCATCGGAAGACGCTTGAAAGACGCTTTAGAACAGCGTCTATACGGACCTCTAGAGATGAAATAGTGTGTCTCTAGTCTTATAATTTAGCGTCCCTACGTGCTTATTGTGTTGTAGTGAAAGAAACCCAGGGTGCGGTATAGTGCACAGCTTGAGATTTAATTTGCTAGAAGCAGAGATGAATGTTTGCGACCGCATACTGGTGAGCTAAGTTGCAATATCGGAGAACAAGTTAATTGTTTTATGAGGATCCTTGATGAACAATGTACAGTGTTCCCAGCAGAAAAATAATGTCTGGGGTGGTGACCGCTCATGTTGCTTCTTCTTTTCAAACATTTAGTTTATCAGATGGACGATTCAAGGGCATCAGGTTGGATCGCAAGGTTGAGCTGTACGAAACTGGAACGTCTGAAGGTGCTGACAATTATTCGTCCCACTCTTTGTAAGTGCTATTGAAGCGTAGTATGTTATTGAATAAACCGTTGAATTCAGCTTACCAAAATACTAGAAGCTGACCATTTTTTTATTCTTCAAAGTGATGTATGACTAAAACCCGGTTGTGTTGCCGTGGTTGGGGGAAAAAATCTAATGTACTTTCGCTCTGTGTTTCATGATGACATGAATGACCCTTGCCCCTTGGTGCATTTGCGAGGAATTGCCGTTGAAGTTGTAATAGTAAATATTCAGATTGGACGTACTCGGTGTAACGCGATCAGACGACAGCGACATCATGGACACGCATAAGTCGATGGTGGTCGGTGGATAAATTGGTGCTGATCTCCTATTTTTGCTTGAGGTAAACGTGCAGCAGCAGCTAGGAAGCTTCATCTTGCTGGATCAGGAGAAACCATGTAGCGTGTGTCCGTTGCTCTGTACTGCTTCCCGAGTACTTACATGTTAGTGGTGGAAAACAAATAAAGCTCTTTCCTCGTTTGAGTTGTTATAAACGATAGCAAAAAAAACGTTGAAGAGCGGAACGATCAAACCAACGGGGACACAAGATTTAACGTGAAAAACCCCTTCAACAATGAAGAAGAAAAAATCACGGGCGCCAGCCAGCAAAACTTCACTATATCGGGTGTGGTTACAAACATCGGGGATTTACACAATGCGACTTATCCAACCGGCGGCTTACAAGAGGTATATATGGTGGTGTAAAACCCTAAGTCAGCTGCAGTCTGACTCGGAAACGACGTGTACCGTACCGCGGGGGCTGCCGCCCCCGCACCCCCGCGAGCGCAGCATAGCCCGGTGTACGGCCCAAGCCTCCGTCGACGGGCCTCCGCTTCGCTCCGAAGTTAGTCTCTCGCTTTACATCTTCATATGAATTTGGAACGCATCAAAATAACATGAGTCACTTTGATTCCCAGTTGAGTCGCTTTTGAACTCATTAGGCATCTTCGACCATCGCAGGTCTGTTCTAGGCATCCTTATTTTGGATCAGCTCCCAGTCCTCCCATCGTTATTCTACTTTTGCCCATGAACTGTGCTACATTTATTAATCGTTTCTTAATTCTGGATGCAGATAAATACATGCATGTAATGATGTCCAATATTGTTCTGTCAATTGACTAATGATTAAATACAACAAACTGTCAAATTCTAACCCGTGATCTTGCAGCGGGAAAGGAATCACCAGATCTTTTCTACAAGCAAACGTCCGCCTCATCCTCTGTGACGATCGAGCACGCCGTCTCTGAGGGCACCAAGGCCGTCACCAAATTCACCTTATCTTGATGTAATTGCGGTGGCTGTTGGTAGTTGGCTCTCTTTATCTATATAAGTAGCGTCGTTAGTGCTGAACAGAGGTTGCACACCCGGCTATCAGCAAAAGTGTCATACTACATGATTTTCGGTCCACGCCCGGCTTAAGAAGAAATACAGATATAGAGAGATGATGATTCAGACTTTTCTTCAGACTTGTGTTGTGCTGTTGCATTGCTGGCTTAAGAAGGCCACACGCACGTAGTCCACACCCGCCCTAAGGCCCCACACGACAGTCAAAGACTAACGACCTTTGCTTTTTGCAAAACAAGGACCCACCTTATTACCCATTTCGCTTCTGAGGCTGGCTGATTGTCCTCGTCAAATGATTCTCTGGTCAATTGCTGAATGGATCGTATTTTAGCCGAGCTGATCGAGGCGCGCCAAGGCCTGATTCTGATCTAACGATCATCAGGTTGCATGTTGGTGCGCACGTTTCCTACTGGCCACGGGTGGTACCTATCACACCCATGAGTTTGGCCGCGGGAATTAGGTAGAAAACCTTAAAAGTTTCACCTCCAAAACGTGTGGAGAGAACATAGGATATGCGAAATGGGAAAATTGGAAGAAACAGTACGTTGTTAAATGGGAAGAACATATTTTGCCTGGACACACAACACCTAATTTTCCTGGAGACGCCGAAAAGTCTTCCAGATATGTATGTATCCTGACTCCAAATTAAGCCACTACTGTAAATTGGTTTGCAAACAATTACAAGATTCAAAAGAAACCTTGCTTTGCCCGGTGTCTTGAGAAGCCCTGACACGTACCCTTTATCGAAAAAGGGGGGCAATGCCCCCCCCCCCCCCCCCCCAGTAGGAATATAATATCCATTGCACATAAAATTTTCTAATAAGAATGTGTAAGATTTGGTTGGTAACAATAGTTTAAGAATATAAATTTAATCAAGATGAAATAGTTGTGTATTTGACAAATGAAATGTTGTCACCGGGAGAAGACCCAACCCACCTGACCCATTGGGTATGGGATCTGTACGGAAGCGGGAGAGGTCTGGATGCCACAGATGCATGGCTGAGAGGAGAGTTCGACGATGGAGAGATGGAATTCGTGATTCGGAGGAGCCCGGTGTTCGTCCCGGCGACAAGCATGAGGAGGATGCGGAGGACAATGCCTTTTGAGCGTCCCATTAATTGAAGGAGGAGGAGGAACGGCTTGCTCTGCCTCTGCTTTGCTCTGCCATTTAAACATGTAATCTGAGTGACACGCACTGCTTCAAGAAATATAGGAATTGACACTACAGGAAACTGGCGGTTTGCCGTAGGTCACAGACGCACGGCAAAGCAACGAAAACTCACGGCAAAGAGTTTGCCGAAGGTCTGCTCACGGCAAAACCTTCCGGCAAATTACCTCTCGGTAAACCAGCGATTTGCCGAGAGCTTTCCGTCGGGGCCTACGGCAAAGATTTGCCGAGAGTCAGTCCCCAGCTCACGGCAAACAACTGGCGGAGACGGACGGGAGACGTTAACGGTCGCTCTGACAGCCGCCCCACATGTCAGTTCTTTGCCGTGAGGCCTAGCGCTACCTTCGGCAAATGGTTTTGCTGTAAGCTTGCGCGCGGCTTTCGGTAAAGAGTAGCCTTCGGCAAATTCCCTTGCTTTTGCCGTGAGCGTCTGGGAGGCCTGCGGCAAAGGCTGTTACGATTTACCGTAAACTTCGCGGAAGCTCACGGCAAACTACACAGCAGACCCCAGCCGGCTGACTCCTCTTCACCGTGAGCTTCTAAAACGCTCACGGCAAATCACTATTATGTTTTTTTAATTATTTGGTACTAAAAACCTGCAATTCAAGGAATCACTGAACAATCATACCACGTAGGGAGTGATTAGGATCACCACAAATACAGCAAAACCGACGGGCGAATGGGAGATGGCGCACCCGACACGTCTCTCCACTGTAGCACCGTGGAGTCCCATCCATGGCGATTCCTTCTCGGGCTCCTCCCATGGCGTCTCAACTCCCGCCACCCGTCGTCTCCACGCGGCGAGCTCTGCAGGGGGTATTCCTGACCTCACCTCGTTCGTTCCCCATTCGGGTCACTTCGAGCTCTCCGCTTCGCCTATGCTTTCGAGGATTAGGCCACAAAATCCACAAATCGAAGCGCTGGCGAGATCGGTTGATGAAGCAGAAGGGTTTCCGCGCGTCGGCGCGGATGGGAGAGGTGAGGGCGGCGAAGAGGCGCCGGGAGACGGCGGCGGTGGATCTCCTAGCTTCGATTCGAGAGGGGCTTCCCGGTTGGGAGGTCACCAGGAGGCGCTCCGGGGGGCACGGGCTCATGTCACCGCACCGCGAGGGGGGGCGGAGAAGCTCTACTCCGCCTTTGGCTCCTCCGCCGCGACTTGCGGAATCCCTGCGAGCGGCGGAAAAGCAGAGGAGCCCTTCATCATCATTGGCTCCTCCGCTGTTCCCTGTGGACTTCAGAGCGCTGCCCCGGGAGCGGGGGGTGGCGTCGCTGGAGGTGGATGCGGCGGCGGCGCCGACACCAGAAAATCGGGAAGGTCTTCCGCTGACCGCGCATGCGCCCCAGAAGAAGATAAGGGGAAGGCCGCGGAAATATCCGCCAGGATCGACGAAGAGAGATGTCAGGGCGGCCCTCACTCTGCTGGTGATGAACCAGAGTGCAATGCGTCTGATGTCCAATGTTTTGGAGGACTGGCAATCGGTCGAGTAGCTTTTGGCCAGTGCTCTGCGCAGGTTGGCAATGGCGACAAGGTCTTGGGAAGTAGGCGGGAGTTGAATTTTGGCAGTACCAGGTGTGGCGTGTGGAGATGGGGACTGGTGGGGAAGAGGACAGCTTCCTCAGGGGCCAGTTGGCGAGATGGCGACAAGGAGGTGGAGGCTCTTTTCAGCCAGCTATGGGATATTCCCTCCAGATGCTGGTCTCCACCCCAAAAACGACCAGAACAAGGGCCGACCCGCCCGCCCAGATCTAGGGTTCTGCGGAAAATCGCTCAGATTGGCCACGACATCCCCGAGGGCTTGAAGATTTTCGGTGTTGAAGATCCAGTGGCAAGCTGTTCTGGTGCAGGTTCTAGAGCAGTGCAGATGGCTGAGCGGGGAGGTCGTGCGGGAGGCAGGGGAAGAGGAAGAGCAGTATCTGGAGGGAGAGGTGAGAACTGGCAGCAGCAGCAGCAATTCTTCGACCCAGCTCAAGGTCAGCAACCCTTCCAGTTCATGCATCCGCCTCCGCCGTATGGTTTCCCGGGGGGGATGCCTCCTTGGGGATTTGCGGGTCCTTTTCCTTCGTTCCCTCCACAGCAGTTTGCTCCTCATCAGAACCAATGGATAAATCCGGGTCAGGAATCGGTTCAGCAGGGACAGCAGTCTGATCAGAGCCAAGATCTTGATCAAGGTAGAGGCAGGAAGCCAAACCCAAAACTAGGGCAGAAGAAGAAGATTGTGAATGTGGTCAAAGAGGTTACTGCCCCAAATCCCGGTTTACAGATGGGCTATGCTAACACCATCTGTATGGGTTGTGGGGAACCTGGCCATTTCATGCAGAGCTGTGAAAGGAAGGCCTTTTGCTTCCTATGCAAAGCTACTAATCATCAAGAAGAAGAATGCCCTGTTAGGAAAAGGCCACATCAAATGGCTAAGTATGTGGGGAGTGCTGCTTCTGGACTGGGCTTTTATCACATTGAGGTCCCTCCAGTGGTGATAAATCCAGTGTGTTCCTCCAAAGAATTGTGGCTTAGTGGTGATTGAAGAAGGTGAGCTGTCTAAGGAAGATTTAGCAAAAGAATTCTCTGCTATTTACAAAACCAACTGGCCTTGGCAGATAAGAGACTTGGGAGATTGGTGCTATGTAGTAAAATTCCCACCTCACATTCCTATAGCTCAAGTCAGTGGATATCCTAGGTTTGGTGTCTCAAAACCTGGAGTCTGGGTGAGAGTGGAGGAGTGGAAAAACTCTCATGAGCCGCTTGAGGTGTTACAGGATGTGTGGGTGGAAATAGAGGGCCTGCAGTCTGAGTGGTGTGAATGGAACACCATAGATCAAGTTGTTTCTGTATGTGGCCTGTTGGTGAAGGTGGATTGGTTAAGTGTCTTCAAAGATTGCTCTGAAAGTGTGAGAGTCAAAATTAGATGTAGAGATGCTAGTAAAATTCCAGACAGCAGGATCTTTGAGCTGCATGGGAATTTGTATCAGGTGAATTTCCATGTGGAAAAGACTGTGGAGAGATCTGGTCAGGATATGGCTGTTAATGAAATGGAAAAGGATAATGGCAATGATAAAGGAAATGATGCTGGTTCTGGTGACACAGGAGGCATGGATAATGATAGTAGAAAGTCTGGCTCCACCAGAGGCTCTAATACTTCTCTGTCTGGGGGTGGTGGTAACCCTAATGGAACCCCACATGTCACTCATGACTTAGGGGAGGGGGCCCAGGAGGTGATGGAAACCTTTGTCAGTGGCAGTGAAGTTTATAAGGTGCTAATGCAGAGGAATATGGTTGACTCTGAGGGGAAGTTTATCTGGGAGGATAAAGAGGAAGATGGTGTGTGCCAGGAGCTGAGTGATTTCTGGTCCTCTGAGTCTGAAAACAGAAATGCTATGGAAGATACTATAGACCTGGGTGAAAAAGTTGCTGGTGATGTGGTTTTGCCTGAAGATATAATGCCCTCCTTCCAGAGAATGGTGGTTGATGAGAGGGATCAGATAAAGGATGCAAGATCGTCTAAGAAGCAGAAGATTTGGGGGCCTGTACAGCCAACCAGGCAGAGCTCCAGGATCAATAGGTCAACCAGTGTCATGGAGAAAGCTCAGGAGATGCAGAGGAGGAAGAATTTGGAGCAGCCTGCAAGGAAGATGTCAGGTATATCTCGAACTAATCCTTTTAATGCTTTACAGTGGGATAGTTTACAGAACATTGCTAGAACTATAGGTGTGGATATTTTAGAAGAACCTGATAGAGTAGTGGTAGATGTTTTTGAGGATGATTTGGAAAAAAGTATATCTGATAGATCAATACATGATGCAGTGGTAGACAATGCTGCAGTAGTGACACCTCCTTCTAGCCCTGGGGAGAATGTTTTAGATGATTTAGCTGATGGATGGACAGAGGTGATTAGGAAATCTCGGGGCAAGCACCCCAGGAAGAAGTTACTATGAATTTTGCTTTCTGGAATTCAAGGGGGATTACCACCCCTGGTAGAAAACAGTTCATTGAAGATAATATTGTTCCTCTTCATGTAGATTATATAGGTTTCCAGGAAACAAAAAAAAGAAAAGTTCACTAGTTCCTTCTTAAAGAATGTTATAGGAAATAGGAATTTCAACTGGAATCACTTGCCTGCAAATGGTTCTGCAGGGGGGATCCTTGTAGGTGTTAATTGTGACATTTTTGACGTTGTTGCTTGGGATATTAGAAAATTTTCTGTTAGTGTTGTAGTCAACTGGAGAAGTAAAGAAACACATGTTAGGATAACTACAGTATATGGCTCCCCCTATGAAGAAGGGAAGCAAGACTTTATCTCTGAACTGCATGACCTTTTCATTAATTGGGAAGGCCCTGCTATTATTGGAGGTGATTTCAACTTAGTAAGGTCTGTAGAGGATAAAAGTAATGGTAATATAAACTATAGATGGGTAGATAAATTCAATATTTGGATAGAGATGTGGGCTCTGCTGGAAATTAACTTAACTGGCAGGTCCTTTACTTGGTGTAACAACCAAGAGAATAGAGTTATGAGTAGAATTGATAGAATCTTTTGTAATGTTTCTTTTGAAGGGCTTTTTCCCTTGGCTAGTGCTAGGGCTCTGCCTAGAGTTGGTAGTGATCATACTCCTATTATCTGGGAATCTGGAATAGATAAACCACCAAGAAAAAGTAGTTTTAAATTTGAAAAATGGTGGAGTACTAGACCAGACTTTGAAAATGTTGTCATCAAAGCCTGGAATGTGGAGGGAAGATATAGGAATAACATGGACAGATGGCAAGCTAAAGTTAGAGGGTTTAGGAAATCTGCTAAAGGCTGGAGTGCCAATATAGATGCAGAAATTAGGAAGCATAAGAAAGCTCTGATGGAAGAGTATGATATCTTAGATGTGAAAGCTGAAAATCAGATTTTAGAGGATGATGATAGGAGTAGATTAGATAACATTCTTGGTGAATTAAAATCTTATTGGATAATTGAGGAAATTAAAGCTAAACAAAGAGCTAGGGATAGAGATATCAAAGAGGGGGACAGAAACACTGCTTATTTTCATGCTGTAGCTAACCAGAGGAGGAGGAAAAAGCTGATTAGTGTACTAGATGGTCCAGATGGGCCAGAGACTGAAACCAAAGGGATGTTAAAAATTGCTGTAGATTTTTACAAGGATCTGTTCAAATATGAAAATAGAGCAGAAATTAGGATTAGAGATGATTTCTTCTCAGAGGAGGAAAGAGTTACAGTAGAAGAGAATATGTTGTTAGAACAAGCTTTCTCTATGGAGGAGATTAAGGAAGCAGTCTTTGGGTCCTACTCTGATGGGGCCCCAGGACCTGATGGCCTACCTTTCTTTTTTTACCAGAAGTACTGGGTGATAATTAAGGAGGATCTGTTTGGTTTGTTTAATGACTGGTTTGCAAACAAAATGGACATATATAGAATTAATTTCGCTATGATTACTCTTATTCCTAAGGAAGATGATGCTAGGGTTATGAAAAAATTTAGACCCATTAGTTTGCTTAATTGTAGTTTTAAGATCTTTACCAAAGTTTTAACCAATAGAATTTCGAAGATTGTAGATAGGCTGATATCTCCCTATCAATCAGCCTTTATTAAGGGGAGATATATCTTAGAAAGTGTAGTTACAGCTCATGAAATAGTTCATAAGGTGCATAAGAGTAAATTACCTGGTTTAGTTTTTAAGATTGATTATGAAAAAGCATATGACAAAGTCAATCTTGACTTTTTGTATGAGATTTTGGAAAAAAGGGGTTTTAGCCCTTTTGGATTAGACTTATTAAACAGGTTACTCAATGTGGATCTGTAGGTGTTAAAATTAATGAGGTAGAAAGTGATTTTTTCCTGACTGGAAAAGGTTTGAGGCAGGGAGATCCCCTGTCCCCAATCCTTTTCAATTTCGTGGTTGATGTTTTTGCTAAGATGTTAGTAAAAGGGACAGATGCTGGTTTAATTAGAGGTTTGTGCCCCAGATTTATTAGAGGAGGTGTGGTGTGTTTACAATATGCTGATGATACACTGCTTTTCTTAGAGGCTGATAAAGATGTAGCGATTAATATGAAATGGATCTTAACCTGTTTTGAACAAATATCAGGCATGAGAATCAATTACCATAAGAGTGAGCTGATCCCAATTAACATATTAGAGGGGGAGCTTGCCTCCTTTTTAGATATTTTTCAATGTGTTAAAGGAGATTTTCCAGTAAAATACTTAGGAATTCCATTACATTTTGATAAGCTTAAGAGAGAAGATCTGCAGCCTTTGGTAGATGCCCTCCTCAAAAGATTAGCTGGTTGGAGAGGGAGACTGCTGTCTTCTGCTGCTAAAAGAGAATTAGTTCAATCTTGTTTAGCTAGTATACCTGTCTATTTGTTATCTTTCTTCAAGTTTCCTAAATGGGCACTTAAATTGATTAACACTCAATTATCTAACTGCCTATGGAATGATGAAGAAGGGAATCATAAGATCCATCTAGCTAACTGGCCTTCAGTCTGTATGAGGAAAGAGTATGGTGGGCTTGGTATTCCAAATATCCAGGACCTGAACCTATGTCTTTTAGGGTCTTGGGTTAAGAGGTATATACTAGGTGAAAACAAGCTGTGGAGAAAGGTGATTGAGTCAAAATATAACAATAGGAATAGGAATATCCTCTGCTGTCAAAATGCTCACCCATCAACCTTCTGGAAAGGAGTGATGTGGGCAATGAAAGCAGTTAAATTAGGGTATAAATGGAATGTAGGAAATGGAAAAACTATTAGATTCTGGGAGGATATTTGGTTTGGTAACTCTCCTCTATCAGTGCAGTTCTGGGAGATCTATGTGATCTCTAATCAACAAACAAAAACGATATCAGAGCTGTGGGATGGGGTTGAGCTTAGATGTGACTTTAGGAGAACGTTTACGGAAGAAATGATGGCTAAATGGGGGGAGATTAGAGGGATAGCTGAATCAATTCATTTCACTGAGGAAAGAGGACCAGATGATCTGGAAATATGAATCTAATGGTATTTATTCCTCTAAATCCATGTATGCCATTGTTAACTTTAGAGGGGTTAAACCTGTCTTCCTTCCTAGTTTATGGGATTTGAAAATCCCACCCAGGGTGCAGGTGTTCCTCTGGCTTTTCTCGCAAAATAAGATTATGACTAGGGATAATCTCAGGAAGAGAGGGATTCCTAAAAAATTGGAGTGTGAGATGTGCACTGAGATAGAAACTGTCTTCCACTTGTTTTTTGAATGTGTTGTAGCAAAATCTTTATGGGAAGATGTGTTTGCTATTTTTCAGATTAGGATTAGTGATTATATTTCCCTTGCTTCCAAGTGGTTGTGCAATAAAAAATTCCTGCATCTGAATGTGGTTACTTCTGCAGTTTTATGGTGCTTATGGAATAATAGGAATAGTCTGGTTTTTAATAGAAAGACTTGGATTAATATGAAACAGGTGTGGGGGCTGCTGCTGTCCTATCTAAAAACCTGGAAGGTTCCTTTCAAGGACCTGGAAGGAGGAAAATTGGGAGAATTCACAGAAATGGTGGTGATGAAACTGAGAAGTCCTCTCTGCCTGGAGTTCCCAAGATGAGCTGCAATGGCTTTGGGCGGATCGCGGCCTGGGTCCTCGACGCTAAGAGAGACGCGGGGAGGGCAACTCTGAAGTACCTGCAAGCTCATCCGGAGGAGGATGCGATGATTCATGTGGTGGTTTGAGCTCTAGTTTTGGTTCCCAGGTGCTTAGTAGTAGTTGTGGTAGGTTGTTTTGGTGGCTTTTGATGGTGCTGTCTGATGTTGCAGCGCTGGGGGTGATGCCCAGGTTGTATAAAACTTCGGTTTTGTAAGAGTTGATTGCCGGTGTAGTGTTTTCCCGGCGTCTTGGCCTTGGGTGCGTTGGTTTCTTTGTTGGAAAAGATTTGGTGTGAACATCTGTGGTTTCATGCTTAATGGAACCGGGGATCGACTCCCTGTTTATCTAAAAAATCATACCACGTAGTGGAAACCTGATCCTATTTGACTTGACATCCTTTGACGTAGTGGAAACCGTTGTCTTCCCTAATTTGATGGTATATAAGATGCCTAACGTTTCTGAGTCGAGCTTGAAGATGTGACAACGATACCTTGGGACTGAAGACTCTAGGTTTTCCTTTCGATGTTTCGGCCGGTGTTGCTAATTAGATGGTGTGGTGTTAACTTCTATTTCTGCTTGAGAAGTTGCTACTTTGTAAAACTGGTATCCCTAGTGACGACTTACATACACTCTGGTGTTTTCTATAATAAAAAAGCCGGGCCAAGTGCCTTTGCAGTGTGCAACACATGCAATACGCGGACCGCGGACACAATTACCTGTCCAAGAGGAGTTTCCATCCCAATGTGTCGAGTCAGTGCTTAACTTTACCAAATCCGGTGGATCCATAGACGGGAAACGGCGTTCCTGCTACACGAAGCAGATAAGCAGCACGTATTACAGGGCTACAGGCTACACGATTATTACTCCATCAGGATCCATCCCTATAGCTTCCTATTGCTGTTTGCAACCTAAATAGCGCTATGTACGTATGATGTTTCGACGCTATATAAGATGCCTTGTTAGAAATAATGGACTATTTTCACTAGTCCATGTGAGATTTCAGATTTTTTCTAAATCTCAAATCCCATGTGCGTATAAGTCCATATGTGATGCAGCTCATTTTGGTGGCAGCTCACACATGTGAGTGGCTGGTGGAGTGAGAACTAAATTTTAGTCTCACATTGCTAGTTTCAGAGAAGTTGCACCAACTTATAATGTGGAGTGTTCTACTAGTTGGTAAGTGAGTGAGAATAGGAGCAGCCTACGCGTACTCCTCCTCCTCCTCTGCCGCTCGCTCGTCTCGACTAGGCACGTCGCGACGCGGTCGTGTTTCGTGAATGAGACTCGAGCCGAGTCTTATTTTTGTAGTTCAAAAAACTGAGTCTTTGACGGACGTGCCAACAGTTATGCCGGTTCGGGTCGCTCCCAAATCGTGGGCTGCTATAACCGACTCGAACATGCTATGTGGGATCGGTGCCACTTCGTATTCGTTAGGGTTTTCCTGTGCCGCACTATATAAGGGCATACACGGTATACGCTAAATACACATCGAACCGATCTAGGTTTTGCCACTTCTCGTTCCTTGCGCCGCCACCGTAGTCTACTCCATCCCGAGCGCCGGCGTGCACCGGCGAACGGGAGAGCAGGTCTCCGGAACCATTAGCTCTTGCGATCATGTACGGCAGAGGGCTAATTAGGTTTGTGGGAAGCGCTCCGCGCGACTGCTCTACTTCGTTATCACGGCTCGTCTTCCCGGTCGCTCGGCGGGACCTAAGACTCGTCATCTTCAACGCCGTCTTTTTCGACCGGTCTTCGCCAACGTTGACGTCAACAACATAGGCAATGAATCGGCTACGGCTACTTCGTCCACCACGGATCGGTACGTGCTACGTGATCCGATCTTCTGGTTAAACATGTTTAGTGGTTACATGTTTTCTGTTTCCATGTTGTTGTTCATGTTAGTTAATACATCTAGTATGTTTGAGATTGACATGTTAGTAGCGATTGTCGTCATGGTTAATATTTTGCAATTAATCATGAAATTATTGCCTAATCTATAGCTCTTATAAAGTAAAACCCTACTAAGTATATTTATTATTTTTCTATCTCAACATACAACATATCCACGTCATCCATGCTATTAGCCAATCAATTGTCCATGTCATTTCCATGAATACTTATTAATATACACATCATACATTCCTTCAACCATCTAATAGTTCACATTAACAATATATTATACATGCGCAATTTATGTCTATGAAAATTTAGTATATCGACTGTGACCAATTGATTTTTGGATATTCATTTAATATGTCATACCTTTTATACCATTTATTTACACGATGTAGTTTCTAAAGTGATACCCGCTGCGATGCGCGGGGTATCTTCTAGTTACTCAACAATTCAAAAACCTAATTATAGGCAATTTCGTGAGTTATCAATGGCTGGTTTTGCTGATGCTATGAGGCCGGAAAAGTTTACCGGTGTGAGCTTTAAGAGGTGGCAAATGAAGTGCCAGCTCTGGCTTATGGCTTTGAAAATATTCCATGTCAGTAAAGGCATGCCTGAGGGAACTATTTCTGACCAAGATCAGGAAAAGTTCCGGTATGACAATACTGCCTTCAGGGGATGTATTCTTAGCATTGTTGATGGCCGTCTGTGTGATGTGTACATGCACATAGAGGACGGCAAGGAGCTCTGAGAAGCACTGAATGCGAAATTCGTGCATCCGATGCTGGCAGTGAACTCTATGTCATGGAGAGTTTCCATAATTACAGGATGGTGAATAACCGTTATGTAGTGGAACAGGCTCATGAAATAGAGTGCATTGTAAAGGAGCTCGAATTTCTCAAGTGTCCCATACCCAACAAGTTTGTGGCTGGGTGCATTATTGCAAAGTTGCCTCTGTTATGGAGGAACTTCGCCACAACTCTCAAACATAAGAGACAGGAGATATCAGTTGAAAATCTGATTGCGTCTCTTGATGTTGAGGAGAAATCTCGAGGTAAGGACACTAATGAGAGAGGCGGTGAGGGTCAGTCTAGTGCCAACATGGTGCAGAAGAACTCACATGTCAAGAACAAAGGGAACTTCAAGCCCTCATTCAATAAGCCTGCAAAGACTACTGACTTCAAGAAGAAGAAGAAGAAAGTGAACAAAGCTGGGCAGGGAGGATGTTATACCTGCAGAGAGCTTGGACACTATTCCAAGAACTGCCCAGAACGTGCAGATCGCAAAGGAAAAGATGGCTCCAAGACTGTCAATGTCGTGACCGCTAGCAATACTGATGGGTATGGTAATTTACCTGTTGTGCTTTCAGTATTCCAATCTCCATGTTAGTGGATTGATACGGGTGCTAATTTTCATGTATGTTCTGACATCTCTATGTTCAGTTCTTACCAGGTCGCACGGGATTCTTCCGTCCTAATGGGGAATGGATCACATACTTCTGTTCGTGGTGTTGGCACGGTAGATCTGAAGTTTACTTCGGAGAAGATCGTGTAGCTGAGGAACATGCAGCATGTCCCTACTATGAATAAGAATCTTGTTAGCGGCTCCCTTCTATGCAGAGATGGGTTTAAAGTAGTCTTAGAGTCCAATAAAGTGGTTGTGTCAAAGTCTGGACAATTTATTGGTAAAGGTTATGAGTGCGGAGGCTTGTTCCGCTTTTCCCTTTCAGATTTCTGTAATAAGTCGGTGAACCATATTTGTGACAATGTTGATTCGGATGCTAGTGTTTGGAACTCTCGTTTATGTCACATTAATTTTGGTTTAATGTCCCGGCTATCCAGCATGTGTTTAATTCCGAAATTCACCATTGCCAAAGGTTCTAAGTGCCATAGTTGTGTGCAATCTAAGCAACCTCGGAAGCCTCACACGGCGGCCGAGGAGAGAAACTTGGCACCTCTAGAACTCATACATTCTGATCTATGCGAGATGAATGGTGTGTTGACAAAAGGTGAAAAGAGATATTTCATGACGTTAATTGATGATGCTACTAGGTTCTTCTTTGTTTATTTGTTGCAAACTAAAGATGAAGCTTTAGACTACTTTAAAATCTATAAGGCTGAAGTTGAAAACCAATTAGAGAGAAAGATCAAGCGTCTTAGGTCGGATCGTGGTGGAGAATATTTTGCGAAAATATTTGATGAATTCTGTGAGGAACATGACATTATTCATGAGAGGACGCCTCCCTACTCGCCCCAATCAAACGGGGTTGCCGAGAGGAAAAACCGCAGCTGACCGACTTAGTGAATTCCATGTTGGATACTAATGGTTTATCTAAGGCATGGTGGGGGGAGGCTTTGTTGACTTCATGTCATGTCCTGAATAGAGTTCCTAACAAGAATAAAGAGAAAACCCCTTATGAGGAGTGGGTTGGGAGAAAGCCATCACTTTCTTATTTGCGTACTTGAGGATGCTTGGCGAAAGTCAACATTCCTATTCCGAAAAATGCAAACTCGGACCAAAGACAGTGGATTGTATTTTTCTGGGCTATGCGCCGCGTAGCGTTGGTTATAGATTTTTAGTGGTTAAATCTGAGGTTCCTGATATGCATGTTGATACTATAATGGAATCTCGTGATGCAACATTTTTTGAGAATATGTTTCCTATGAAAGATATGCATAGCACTTGTTGACACACGAACACGTCACGTGTACCCGCGGTGCCGAGGGAGATGCTCCGCAACTCACTCCGCGGGAGGCTCGCCGGAAGCGCGATACGCAAGACAATCCGGCAGGCGCTTTTGTAGACCCGAAACCCCGCTCGCCCGGGAGGGACCCCGTCAGGGCGGCGCGGCGGCTATGGGCTGCCCTAGGTCGGCCTGACCGCCCCTAGAGCCTCGTGGATTCGTAGCCTCCAATATTGAAGAACGACGAAGAACGAGAAGAAAGATACAAGGGAGAGGGATAAAAAGTAGATGAACACGAAGAAGTAGTAGATGTGTTTGTTCGATTGGTGTTGGTTCAATCGGCCGTCACCCCTCAGGTATATAAGGAGCGGCTGGACTTCCCGTGCAAGGAAAAGGTTTGGATTCACGTCCAAAACCCTAATTGGAGCCCAATTCGGATGGTCTGACCCGAACCTTCCAAAACTGTTCGGTTTAAAAACTGTCTGCACCTTGCGGGCCATTTTCGAGGCATTAAACGACCTCCAATGAAAATCTGACTGAAGACAAAGTTGTTCGTCTCGAAAAAACGAAGAACTTTCATTTTATACGTTTTTTCATATGACGTCATCTTGACACCTTAAATTGCGTCGGAAGCAGTCTGATACGTTTTAGGGCGTTCTGACCAGCTGAGGTTAGACACCATCTAGGGTAGGACGAGCTGCTCTCGCCTAAGGGCAGACACTGTCTAAGGTAGGATGGTCTGCTGTATTTTGGCTATAAAAATTGCATATGACCTCGGATCGAGATGACCCAAAAACCAAAGTTGTTTGTCTCGACGATACGCACAACTTTCATTCACATTATTTTTTCATTTGAGGTCATCTTGGTGGTACCTCTTTGTAAGCCAAAATCGGTCGTCAACCACGGCAGAGTTTTCACCGATTTCTCTGCCACGAACCTGAAGGACCGATTTCTCTGTCGCGGTAGCGTTTTCCTTGATTTCTCTGCCGCAAACCTGAAGGAACGAGGTTCTCCGCCATGTGCTCGCCGCTGCCACGACAATCGCTCCACCGATTTCTCTGTCATGGCTTGCCCGTGCACCCGATGTTGCTGAGTTGTCGTGGCACCGTTTCAGTCCATTCTTCCGCTTCGATACATTTGCATCCCAGGACCGAAACTCCGACAATGAGCCAAATTTGACCGTCAACAGCACTGCTAGAATTTCTTCTCAGATAATTCCTAAATCTAGTACATCTAGTGATTATTTTGAACAACCGCTTGAGACTGTCCCTGAGAAGGATGACAATGAAGCTCCCAAAAGGAGCAAGAGACAGAGGATTGAAAAATCCTTTGATGATGATTTCATTGTGTACCTTGTGGACAATAGTCCTACATCCATTGCAGAGGCATATGCATCCCCAGATGCGAATGATTGGAAAGAAGCTGTCCATGATGAGATGGACTTGATTCTTTCTAATGGGACATGGGAACTGTCTGAACGACCGTATGGGTGCAAACCTGTGGATTGTAAGTGGGTGTTTAAGAAGAAGCTGCGGCCTGATGGTACTATTGAGAAGTACAAGGCGCGGCTTATGGCCAAGGGCTACACACAAAGTGAAGGTGAAGATTACTTTGATACCTATTCACCTGTCGTTAGAATGACCACCATTCGTGTACTATTTTCGCTGGCTGCCTCTTATGGTCTTATCTTCATCAAATGGACGTAAAGACGGCTTTACTCAACGGAGAGTTGGAAGAGGAGATCTATATGGATCAGCCTGATGGGTTCGTGGTAAAGGGTGAAGAGAGAAAGGTATGCAAGTTGTTGAAGTCCTTGTATGGACTGAAACAAGCACCTAACCAATGACATGAGAAGTTTGACAGAACTCTGACTTCTGCGGGCTTTGCTATTAATGAGGCTGACAGGTGCATCTATTATCGCCATGGTGGGGGCGATAGTGTCATATTATACTTATATGTCGACGACATATTGATATTCGGGACAAGCATGAATGTGATTAATGAGGTCAAGTCTTTTCTGTCAAATGTTTTGACATGAAAGATCTGGGAGAAGCTGATGTAATTCTAAACACCAAGCTGATTAAGGATGAGAGTGGGATTGTTTTAACACAATCACACTATATTGAAAAGGTCTTGAGCCGTTTCGGCTTTATAGACAGCAAGTCTTCTCCAACACCTTATTATCCCAGCGTGGCACTTCGAAAGAACAAGAACGAATCGATAGATCAATTGAGATACTCTCAGATAATCGGTTCACTCATGTACCTCGCGAGTGCGACGAGACCTGATATCTCATATGCTGTAAGCAAGTTGAGCAGGTTCATGTCAAACCCGGGTAATGATCATTGGCATGCACTTGAAAGGGTCATGCGATATCTGAATGGTACGATGAGTTATGGGATTCACTATTCTGGGCACCCTGCCGTGCTAGAGGTATATAGTGATTCGAACTGGATTTCAGATGCTGATGATCTCTACGCCACAAGTGGGTATGCATTTACCCTTGGAGGTGGTGCAATGTCATGGAGGTCTTGCAAACAGACCATACTAACGAGGTCAACCATGGAAGCAGAACTTACTGCTTTGGATACAGCCATTGTAGAGGCAGAATGGCTGCGTGAGCTCTTGATGGACTTGCCGGTGGTTGACAAACCATTGCCGGCTATCCTTATGAACTGTGACAACCAAACAGTGATTGTCAAAGTGAACAGTTCTAATGATAACACGAAGTCATCAAGACACGTTAAAAGACGTTTGAAGTCTGTCAGGAAACTAAAAAACTCCGGAGTAATTACGGTTACGTAAATTCAAACAGACAAAAACCTGGCAGATCCCTTTACGAAGGGACTATCACGAAATGTGGTAGATAATGCATCAAAGGAGATAGGTATGAGACCCATGTGAGTTATACCATAGCGGTAACCCAACCTATATGATCGGAGATCCCGTGAAGTAGTAACTGGGAAAAACAAACTAGTGGTTTAACGGAGGAGAGCTTTTTTATTACCCTCTCTATGTGAAGATGCACAAACTCTCAGAAAGCCGTAAAGCAGGTTGGCGACATGCCTTAATATGGTTCTATTGGCTATTTATAGCAAGATGTTGTCCTAGAGAGTAGTTTTTGAAAGAACACGCCTATATGAACATACTGTTAAACGTCACACTTTATGAGATTTGGGTGATCTCTAGTAAACTCATGAAGAGAACAGGGTGTACGACGCATATGCTNCCTTTCTTAGGGAAGTCCTAGTACGAAAGGCTTTGACCCAGGATGGGTCCACAGGGTGATGGGTTTGGTCTCGGGAGGCCAAACTGCAATCACCATCAACAGAGAAGTGGGCAACTTCTTCCGGAACGGCCGAGGGGTTCGTCAGGGGACCCCTTATGACCCATCTTATTCGATTACGTGGTGGAGGCACTCGCCACTATCCCACACAAGGCAACACTTACGGGACACATCAAGGGAGTTGTCTCACACCTTTCAGTATGCTGACGACACGATCATCATGATCGAGCCGGACGATCTGGGGATCGCCAACCTCAAATTTATCCTCCTGTGCTTTGAAAGCATAGCAGGACTAAAGATAAACTTTCACAAAAGCAAGGTTATGGTTTTGGGGACCACGACAGCAGAACAACAAAGGATAGCCAATATGCTCAACTGTAAGCAAGGCAAATTTCCTTTCACTTACTTAGGGCTGCCGATTGACGCTAAGGCCCTCACGGCGGGGGATTGGGATCCCCTCACAACAAAGGTGGGGAGGCGAGGGGAGCCATGGATGGGGAAATGTATGTCCTCAGCGGCAAGACTCACCTTGACAAATGCTTGCCTCTCCAATCTACCTCTCCACGCCATGGGGGTACACCTGTTAGGGGACGGGGTACACCGTACAATGGACAAACACCGCGCCCGCTTCTTGTTGGAAATAATGGGCTATTTCACTAGCCCATGTAGTATTTCAGATTTTCTCTAAATCTCAAAGCCCATGTGTGTGTGAGGCCCATGTGTGATGCAGCCCAAAATTATGGCAGCTCACAAGTGAGTGGAGTGGGAGCTAAAGTTTAGTCCCACATTGCTAGTTTGAGAGGAGTTGCACCAACTTATAAGGTGGAGTGTTCCACTAGTTGGTAAGTGAGTGAGAACAAGAGGCTCTCTCACGCGCTCCTCCTCCTCCTCCGCCGCTCGCACGCACGCACGCACGCACGCACGCACCGCCCGCCCGTCTCGTCTCGTCTCGTCACGACGCGCCGCGCCGCGCCGCGCCGCGGGTTGCGGGAATCTCGCCGAGCTGAGCTTTATTTTTGCAGTCCGGGAAAAACGGTTTGGACGGACGCGTCACAGTTAGTCGGTTCGGGGACCTATAACTGGACGCGTCACAGTTAGTCGGTTCGGGGACCTATAACGTGCGCGACGTGGACTTGGCCCACGTTGTACCCGTTAGGGTTTTCCCATGCCGCACTATATATTGTCGTGCACTGCGTGCGCCGCACTACACACAAAAACCAATCTAGGTTTTGCCAATCTCGTGCCTTGCGCCGCCACCGTAGTCTACTCCATCCTGATCGCCGGCGTGCACCGGCGAGCGGGAGAGCAGGTCTCCGGAACCGTTAGCTCTTGCGATCCTGTACGGGAGAGGGCTAATTAGGTTTTTGGGAAGCGCTCCGCGCGACTGCTCAAGTTCGTCATCACGGCTCGCCTTCCCGGTCGCTCGGTGGGACCTAAAGCTCGTCGTCTTCAACGCCGTCTTCTTCGACCGGTTATCGCCAACGTTGTCGTCAACAACATCGGTACTGCAACGCCTACGGCTACTTCCTCCACTACGGATCGGTACGTGATGTGTGATCCGATCTGTTCGTTTAACATGTTTAGTGGTTACATGTTTTCCGTATGCATGCTGTTGTTAGTAGCGATTGTTGTCATGTTTAATATTCTGGAATTAATCATGGAATTATTGCCTAATTACTCAACAATCCAAAAACCTAATTATAGGCAATTTCCTGAGTTATCAATGGCTGGTTTTGCTGATGCTATGAGGCCGGAAAAGTTTACCGGTGTGAGCTTTAAGAGGTGGCAAGTGAAGTGCCAACTCTGGCTTATGGCTTTGAAAATATTCCATGTCAGTAAAGGCATGCCTGAGGGAACTATTTCTGAGCAAGATCAGGAAAAGTTCCGGTATGACAATACTGCCTTCAGGGGATGTATTCTTAGCGTTCTTGATGGCCGTCTGTGCGATGTGTACATGCACATAGAGGACGGCAAGGAGCTCTGGGAAGCACTGAATGCGAAATTCGGTGCATCCGATGCTGGCAGTGAACTCTATGTCATGGAGAGTTTCCATGATTACAGGATGGTCAATAACCGTTCTGTAGTGGAACAGGCTAATGAAATAGAGTGTATTGCAAAGGAGCTCGAACTTCTCAAGTGTGCCATACCCGACAAGTTTGTGGCTGGGTGCATTATTGCAAAGTTGCCTCTGTCTTGGAGGAACTTCGCCACAACTCTCAAACATAAGAGACAGGAGATATCAGTTGAAAATCTGATTGCGTCTCTTGATGTTGAGGAGAAATCTCAGGCTAAGGACACTAATGAGAGAGGCGGTGAGGGTCAGTCTAGCGCCAACATGGTGCAGAAGAACTCACATGTCAAGAACAAAGGGAATTTCAAGCCCTCGTTCAATAAGCCTGCAAAGACTACTGACTTCAAGAAGAAGAAGAAGAAGAAGAAGAAGGTGAACAAAGCTGAGCAGGGAGGATGTTATACCTGCGGACAGCTTGGCCACTATTCCAAGAACTGCCCTGAACGTGCAGATCGCAAAGGAAAAGATGGCACCAATACTGTCAACGTCGTGACCGCTAGCAATACTGATGGGTATGGTAATTTACCTGTTGTGCTTTCAGTATTTCAATCTTCATGTTGGTGGATTGATACGGGTGCTAATGTTCATGTGTGTTCTGACATCTCTATGTTCACTTCTTACCAGGTCGCACGGGATTCCTCCGTCCTAATGGGGAATGGATCACATGCTTCTGTTCGTGGTGTTGGCACGGTAGATCTGAAGTTTACTTCGGGGAAGATCGTGCAGCTGAGGAACGTGCAGCATGTCCCTACTATGAACAAGAATCTCGTTAGCGGCTCCCTTCTATGCAGAGATGGGTTTAAAGTAGTCTTAGAGTCCAATAAAGTGGTTGTGTCAAAGTTTGGACAATTTATTGGTAAAGGTTATGAGTGCGGAGGCTTGTTCCGCTTTTCCCTTTCAGATTTTTGTAATAAGTCAGTAAACCATATTTGTGGCAATGTGGATTCGGATGCTAGTGTTTGGCACTCTCGTTTATGTCACGTTAATTTTGGTTTAATGTCTCGGCTATCCAGCATGTGTTTAATTCCGAAATTCACCATTGCCAAAGGTTCTAAGTGCCATAGTTGTGTGCAATCTAAGCAACCTCGGAAGCCTCACATGGCGGCCGAGGAGAGAAACTTGGCACCTCTAGAACTCATACATTCTGATCTATGCGAGATGAATGGTGTGTTGACAAAAGGTGGAAAGAGATATTTCATGACATTAATTGATGATGCTACTAGGTTCTGCTATGTTTATTTGTTGCAAACTAAAGATGAAGCGTTAGACTACTTTAAAATCTATAAGGCTGAAGTTGAAAATCAATTAGAGAGAAAGATCAAGCGTCTTAGGTCAGATCGTGGTGGAGAATATTTTGCGAAAATATTTGATGAATTCTGTGAGGAATACGGCATTATTCATGAGAGGACGCCTCCCTACTCGCCCCAATCAAACGGGATTGCCGAGAGGAAAAACCGCACGCTGACCGACTTGGTGAATTCCATGTTGGACACTGCGGGTTTATCTAAGGCATGGTGGGGGGAGGCCTTGTTGACTTCGTGTCATGTCCTGAATAGAGTTCCTAACAAGAATAAAGAGAAAACCCCTTATGAGGAGTGGGTTGGAAGAAAGCCATCACTTTCTTATTTGCGTACGTGGGGATGCTTGGCGAAAGTCAACATTCCTATTCCGAAGAAACGCAAACTCGGACCAAAGACAGTGGATTGTATTTTTCTTGGCTATGCGCCGCGTAGCGTTGGTTATAGATTTTTAGTGGTTAAATCTGAAGTTCCTGATATGCATGTTGATACTATAATGGAATCTCGTGATGCAACTTTTTTTGAGAATATGTTTCCTATGAAAGAAATGCATAGCACTGCTAGAATTTCTTCTGAAATAATTCCTGAATCTAGTACATCTAGTGATCATTCTGAACAACCACTTGAGACTGTCCTAGAGAAGGATGACAATGAAGCTCCTAAGAGGAGCAAGAGACAGAGGTTTGAAAAATCCTTTGGTGATGATTTCATTGTGTACCTTGTGGACAATACTCCTACGTCCATTGCAGAGGCATACGCATCTCCTGATGCGGATGACTGGAAAGAAGCTGTCCATAATGAGATGGACTCGATTCTTTCTAATGGGACATGGGAACTGTGTGAACGACCGTATGAGTGCAAACCTGTGGGTTGTAAGTGGGTGTTTAAAAAGAAGCTGCGGCCTGATGGTACTATTGAGAAGTACAAGGCGCGGCTTGTGGCCAAGGGCTACACGCAGAGAGAAGGCGAAGATTACTTCGATACCTATTCACCTGTCGCTAGACTGACCACCATTCGTGTACTACTTTCCCTGGCTGCCTCTTATGGTCTTATCGTACATCAAATGGACGTAAAGACAGCTTTCCTCAATGGAGAGTTGGAAGAGGAGATCTATATGGATCAGCCTGATGGGTTCGTGGTAAAGGGTGAAGAGAGAAAGGTATGCAAGTTGTTGAAGTCCTTGTACGGACTGAAACAAGCACCTAAGCAATGGCATGAGAAGTTTGACAGAACTTTGACTTCTGCGGGCTTTGCCATTAATGAGGCTGATAGGTGTGTGTATTATCGCCATGGTGGGGGCGATAGTGTCATATTATGCTTGTATGTCGATGACATATTGATTTTTGGTACAAGCATGAATGTGATAAATGAGGTCAAGTCGTTTCTGTCAAAATGCTTTGACATGAAAGATCTGGGAGAAGCTGATGTAATTCTGAACATCAAGCTAATTAAGGATGAGAGTGGGATTGTTTTAACACAATCACACTATGTTGAGAAGGTCTTGAGCCGGTTCGGTTTATAGACAGCAAGCCTTCTCCAACACCTTATGATCCTAGTGTGGCACTTCGAAAGAACAAAAAGGAATCGGTAGATCAATTGAGATACTCTCAGATAATCGGTTCACTCATGTACCTCGCGAGCGCGACGAGACCTGATATCTCATATGCTGTAAGCAAGTTGAGCAGGTTCATGTCAAACCCGGGTAATGATCATTGGCATGCACTTGAAAGGGTCATGCGCTATCTGAACGGTACAATGAGCTATGGGATTCACTATTCTGGGCACCCTGGCGTGCTAGAGGGATATAGTGACTCTAACTGGATTTCAGATGCTGATGAGCTCTACGCCACAAGTGGGTATGCATTTACCCTTGGAGGTGGCGCAGTGTCATGGAGGTCTTGTAAACAGACCATATTGACGAGGTCAACTATGGAAGCAGAACTTACTGCTTTGGATACAGCCACTGTAGAGGCAGAATGGCTGCGTGAGCTCTTGATGGACTTGCCGGTGGTTGACAAACCATTGCCGGCCATCCTTATGAACTGTGACAACCAAACGGTGATTGTCAAAGTGAACAGTGCTAAGGATAATGCGAAGTCATCAAGACACGTTAAAAGACGTTTGAAATCTGTCAGGAAACTGAAAAACTCCGGAGTAATTACTGTTACGTATATTCAAACAGACAAAAACCTGGCAGATCCCTTTACAAAGGGACTATCACGAAATGTGATAGAGAGTGCATCGAGGGAGATGGGTATGAGACCCATGAGTGTTACACCATAGTGGTAACCCAACCTATGTGATCGGAGATCCCGTGAAGTAGGACCTGGGAAAAACAAACTAGTGGTTTAACAGAGGAGAGCTTTTTGTTACCCTCTCTAAGTGAAGATGCACGAGCTCTCAGAAAGCTGTAAGGCAGGTTGGCAACATGCCTTAATGTGGTTCTATTGGCTATTTATAGCAAAGATGCTGTCCTACAGAGCATTCTTGAAAGAACACACCTATATGAGTTCCGACTGTTAAACGTCGCAGTCTATGAGATTTGGGTGATCTCTAGTAAACTCATGAAGAAACCAAGGAGTATGACGCATATGCTCCACCCGCGGGGTAGGCTACTGGCAGCCAGGTACTGGTTATGACTTTGAGTGAAGTCTATTGGCACCAAACTTGCAATTCAAGGTTCGTCCATTGTTCAAGTTGCTGGTAGATGTATCTTGAAGCTCTAGGCGGAAGTTCAACTTAATCATGGAATTATTGCCTAATTACTCACCTTGACAAATGCTTGCCTCTCCAATCTACCTCTCCACGCCATGGGGGTACACCTGTTAGGGGACGGGGTACACCGTACAATGGACAAACACCGCGCCCGCTTCTTCTGGAGAGACCACGGCAACACGCGGAAATATCATTGGGTCCGGTGGGACGCAGTGTGCAAACCCAAAGCCTTGGGGGGGCTGGGGATTGTTGACACGAAACTCATGAATATCTGCCTCCTAGCCAAATGGATCTGGAAAATCTACGCTGGAGAGGAGGGCATGTGGGCTGACATTCTCAGGAGCAAATACTTGAGAAACAAAGACCTCTTGACAGACACGCACACCCAGTGCTCTCAATTCTGGCGTGCGATCCAGAAGATCAAATCGGTCTTTAGCTTGGGGGCTAAACACCAGATGCGGAATGGTGCATCCACGCGTCTGTGGATTGATTGGTGGACTGGCACGACACATCTCCGGGAGCGGTACCCGACACTGTTCGCCATCACAGGGGAGCCGGAGGACACCATTGCCCACGCCTGTCAGCTGGGTGGGTGGCACATCCCTTTCCACCGTGCGTTGGGGGCTGGCGAGAGGATAGAGTGGCTCTCCCTCATACGGGAGATAGCTGGGACGAATCTTTCAGATGAGCCTGATCGTATCCTATGGACTCTAGAACCTTCGGGAAGGTTCTCAGTCTGATCGTTGTATCGGAAACTTTGCCAGGGGACCCCTCGGAAACACTTTGGAGACATTTGGCGGATTGCGATTCCCCTGAAGATATGGGTGTTCCTCTGGCAGCTCGTGCGGAAACGTCTCCCCACTTGGGCCAACATTGCCCGTAGGCACGGTCCCTCCACGGGCCTTTGTGCCTCATATGGTGCGTATGAGGATACAAACCACATCTTCTTCACATGTCCCCTCGCCAAGTTCATGTGGAGTGCAGTTAGGGAGCTGCTTCAATGAGCTTGGAACCCCTCGTGTTTTGCCGATCTATACAGACTTTTGGGTACTACTAGTGGGCAAACCCGGAGAGTCCTTTGGACTTGCAGCGCCGCTCTATGTTGGACCTTATGAACCACTAGAAACAAGTTCACAATAGAGCGATCCTTCCCTTCACAGCCAGCTGACGGCCTGTACAAATTTGCGATGTATCTGCAGGTGTGGAAGCCAGTGGCTAGACGACTGGACCGGGACGCATTGGAGCTGACGATTAGCAGGATTCGTTCGCTCTACATCAGGCTCAGGGAGGCGTGACTCCATCCTGCTGCTTTACCGTTCTTGTCTGTAGGTCTTGACCTTGAGGTAATCTGTACCTCTTCCATGTTGGGAGACTTATATCCTTATGTAGCATGCGTGCTACCCTATGTTTGCATGTACGGGTTTTATCCCGAGGTGACTGTGTGTGTGTTTGTTGTATGAACTATGCCGGTTTTGGCTTTATTAATTTAAAGCTGGGCTCGCCTCGAGCCTACCGTCTAAAAACTGCAAGGCATTTGTGCAAAAGCACATGATAGCAAATTGTTTTTAAGCACCTCTGTAATAGCTGGTTTCCCTGATACGTCTTGATTTGTACTCAAATGGCTTTCCGTTGTTCCTGAAATTGGCGCGGATGCCTACAAAACAACGCATTGCGGTAAACTGAACACAAATTCATCAGATAACAACAAGCATAATTTATGTTGACATAACTACACAAACACTAACAAAACTGTAAAACTAAAAACATGCTCAACGATTGGCCGTGAGTACTAAACAGATTCAGACTCTGCTACTTGTAAACCTAAACTACTAAGGAAAATTTCAGAATAGCTTATGATAATAACTACTACCTCTGATCCGTTTTAAATGTCGCGATCTGTATAGTGGGTTTGTACGACAGTAGCTCAAACTCTACGACAATAAAAACGGATCGGAGGGAGTACTAATTAGATCCATTCCATAGTTTTGGGACATAATATTAACGCAGCTCCTCGTTGCTGCTATATTACCTGATCCTTCGAGGTGTCCTCTCGCCACTCCGGCTGAAACTTCTGCAGGAGCAGAGTGAGCAACCTTTGCAGCTCGGGCGAAACCTCCACAGGGAAAAGCTTCGCGATGTCGTCCTTCGCTATGCTCTCATGGACACACCTGCGGATCAATATCCTGAGGCACACCAAGAGCTGCGAGCGAGAGAAGCATAAGCCATTAAAACACGGAGCTGGGAGATCCGTCGCGCCGGCGCGGCATAGCGCGGGCCAACGGCGCGGAAGGTGGAGAGCGAGGCGGTAGATATGAGAAGGCGGAGAGATGCGTACGGGTTCGAGCTCGGAGTCGGTCTGAATCTGGAGGATGTCGCGGACGACGGCGCGGTCGGCGGCGTCGAGGCCCGTGCGACGGGTGCGCCAGAGCGCCTGCAGGAAGTATTCCACCGAGTCCTTGGAACGCGCGCGCGCCAGCAGCGGGAGGTGCTCGTGCCCCCATAGCGCCGTCGTCGCCGCCGCTGCTGGCCCCCCGCGTTGCCGCGCCTCCATCGCCGGCCGGGTTTGGTTCTGCCGCCGCGTGTGGGTAAAGAAATTACTCCGTAACAATACTCTGACTGAGAGTCTGACAGACGCTCTGCAATTGCTAGTGGGCTGATAGTAGGATGTTTTTTTTTGAGGGGGCTGATAGTAGGATGTGGACCTTTACCAGTAAGAAGACAGGATGAGCATTTCGCACAGCAGGCCCATCGACTAGCAGCCTGGCTGGCCAGTTCGGTAAGCCCAACTTACGGCCCGTTGCAGCAAACAGCGACCGCAGCGCGCACGGGAGCTCCTGGACTGAGATCCCGTGCCCCGCTCAAGGCAGGGCACGCTGTGCCCTGAGGCCCACGATCCACCATCCGTTCCCAATCCGATGGTCAAAGCAGATCCAAATTTATATCTCAAAATTAAAACTTCTCAGAAAAAATCGAAAAAATTCCCACGAGTTCTATATGTTCCGTTGTGTCTTCACAAATTTTTAGGATTTCTTTGGATAAATGGTTTACCATTAACTAAATTTTCTGTGTTTTCAACTTAAAAAGCTGTTAAATCATAAACCGGTGATCCAAAAAAAATCTACAATTTACCACAATACACAACGTGACATATAGAACTCGTGGGAATTTTTTCGATTTTTTCTGAGAAGTTTTAATTTTGAGATCTAAATTTGGATCTGCTCTGACCGTCGGATGGGGAGCGGATGGTGGATGTGAGGCCTCAGGGCACAACGTGCCCTGCCTTGAGCGGGGCATGGGATCTCAGTCCGGAGCTCCTACCCGCAAACTGCTCCTGATCTTTTTTTTTGAACTGGAGAGGTCCCGAAGGACCTGGATGCATTCATTAAGACACAGCGGTACAGGTACAATTTACAGCAAGGATCCTGAAGAACAATACAAATACATCACTGTCCCTTCTTCTTGCATAAAAGTCCCTGAAAATTATCTAAAAAAAGCAATCGAGTCCTCCGTCACCGCCGGAGAGCTGGGAGCTCGCACTGCGGCCATCCTCGCCGGAGCCGGGGACGAGACCACTTGGATCCAGGAGGAAGGTGATCGCCGCCGCAAGCTCAACCTGATAGGGCCTCCTTTTGGAGGTTGAAAAGGAGTTGGCCTTCAATGCCAGCGTCTGAGACCACCTGCTGGCCACCATGGTCGGACGCCAAATCTGAGGGCGTCGAGATTGTTCACCGATCTTGAGCAGCATCACTACTCCAGAGCAGCCAAGCACAAGGATGCGCCGAATCAACCTGAACTTCTCCCCTTCGCCTCCATGGCTCCTGGAAGAAGAAGGCAAAATCCTAACTGCATCCAAGACGTAGCTGCCAGAGGGGGCGAGCTTATTTAACGAAGACGTCGAGGCTGCCCTTCCCGGCCACTCGCAGCACCTCGCCGCCATGGCCAAGAAGCTCAGCTTCGCAAGCCGACCAGCGCCGCTCGCCAGCACCAGCGGCACGCTCCGAAACGGCATATCGCCAGACACCAAAGCAGGAAATCCTACACCTAAGACTACCCCTACTATATACAGAGCGAGCCTACCTCCTATTCCATCCTCTCGCTGGCCAGCAGCGCCGCCGAAGAGCCGGAAGGAAAGGGGTGGCAGCAGATCGCGGGAGTCGACTCTCAAGCTGACGTTTCGAGAAAGGAGAGATGGAGTCTGTCCGGGTGTGTTTGATGGAACTGCTCCTGATCCGGGGGCTCCTATATCGCGCTCGCAGGCGATGCGATTTCCCTCGGCCGCCTGAAGCGAGTGGCTTCATGGGTCGGTCTGGAACAACCCAATAATAAAAACAGTTATTTTTTCCTTTTTTACGTTTTGAAATCTGCTTTTAAATCCTAATAAATTTTAACTTTGGATATTTTCCAAAATCTGAAGCTTTTCGAATATGAACAAAATTTTGAATTTGAACAATTTTTGAATATGAACAAAACTTTAAATTTGAACAATTTTTGAAAATGAACAATTTTCGAATATGAACAAATCTTATATTGGAACAATTTTCGAATATGAACAAAATTTGAATTGGAACAATTTTCGAATGTGAACGAAATCTTGATTCGGAACAATTTTCGAATGTGAACGAAATCTTGAATTGGAATAATTTTCGAATATGAACAAAAATCTTAAATTTGAACAATTTTCAAAAATGAACAAACTTTGAATTGGAAAAAATTTCGTATATAAACAAAATCTTGAATTTAAACAATTTTCAAAAATGATTTTTTTTAAATTTGAAAAAAATTCGAAACATTTTTTAAAAATTATAAAAAATGAAAAAGAGAAAATAATAAATATTGAAATTTAAAAATAAAAAACAAAAATAAAAATAAAAAATGAAAACGAGAACGAAAAAAGAAAATAACTACGAAAACGAAACAGAAAAGAAACGAAAAAAGGAAAAAAAGAAAAACGAAAATAGAAAAAGAAAACATAAAAAGAAAGTAAAGAGAAAAAAGAAAAATCGGCCAGATGGGCCGGCCCATACGCGCTCTCCTTCAGGCGATGCTGGCGTTTCGCGTCGCTAATGAGCGATATATAGGATTTGTCTTCTGATCCTCCTGGCTTCATCAGATCGTCGCGACTCTGGACGGGACACGATCTGAAACTCAATTCCTGACCTCACCTCAGCAGCAAGTTCATGAGTCATCATCCAGGTCCCACATTCCCTGATCAGTTATCACCCATGGTAAGCAGTGGACTAATTTTATTTTTTGTTTTGATTTTCCCAGTAGGGATCGGACATTGATCCTTAATTTGTTAAAAAAACTCATTTGTAGGTTTGGAAAATGAAAAACGATACTATATTTTCATTTGTTCTTCCAATGTAATTTATCTATTAGAGATATTGTCACTACTATGAACAATATTTAGTTCTGTTCTTGTTATTGTGAACCTACATATATTATAGTATTAGTATGTTCGATTTTTTCTTGGACTCTGAATACCAAATATGAGAATCCTGGCTACGACGAGCGAGGAGCTGAGGGAGTCTGAGGGGGATAAGAGAGCTAGCCTGAATCTACTAACTATATTAAAGACGAACGAAATGCCGCGCTCTCCTCGCTCGCGCACTGTTGGGAGGAACAGTAACTACAGTTCCTAGATCTGAGCCGTCCGTCGTCGATCCGACGGCCAGCAGACGCGTCCGTGACGGTTTTGCAAAAAAAAACCTCACAAAACCGAAAATAGAACCCGCAGTCCTTCGCTTTTCCGAAGGCAGGGACCCAAACGAAAATTGCGGAAACGCCAGGGGCCTTTGCGCAAAAACGTCCACACATCCCCTTCCTCCCTCCTTCTTCTCCGGGCGACGCCGAAATCGCCGCGCCGCCACCGACGTGACCCACCACTGCTACGCGTCTCCATGTTCAGATCGACGCACATGAGACCTTCGCCGTCCTCTCCTGCACCTCCTCGCCGACTGCCGCCTGCTGGTACACTCCATCCACGGCGGAATCGCCGGAACCCGCCGCCGCCGTCACTCGCTCTGGCCGGCGCGTTTGCTGGCCGGCGCGGATGCTCCGGTGACCACAAAACAGCGGCGCGGCCGCTCCCGACCCCTCCGCGTCCAGCCGCGTCCGGTGCGTCCACGCACGCGTTACGGCTCGGGAGTCCCCGACGTTGGCGACGTGGAGCGTGCCGCCGGCCGTGGACGACTCCATTGACCCCCGCCATGGCCTCCCAGAATGCCGCCGCGGGGTCGGCCGCGAGGCCGCCGTCGGAGGCGGCGGAGGCGAGGAAGAGGCGCGGGAGCGCGTCCCGCGCGAACCCGGCGCAGGCCGTCCCGGAGGCGTCGTGGCCATCCAACACGGCGAAGAGGTGGAGATCGCGATCCCCCGCGAAGCGCGTGGCCACCAGGTAGGCGTCCTGCGACTCCGGGTAGAGCCCGTCCACCGTCAGCGTGGCGTACTCTAGCAGCAGCAGGTCCACCCCGGGGACCGCGGCGCGGCCGAGGGTGGTGTCGCCGCGCCCGGCGGACACGCCGCCTCTGGGTTCTCCTCCGCAGCCGCTGCCGTCCCGAGGCAAGCAGCACTTGCCCTGCGCGCACCCCATGGCGTGGAGCTAGCTAGGGTTTGGGTGTGCGATGCTCTGGGAGTGGAGTGGGGAGGAAGCTTATGGGAGTTTGGAAATTGGAAGGGGAGAGGAAGGAGGAGGAGGTTGAATCGAATTGAATTGGATGATTCAAACGCGACCTTGAGTCCACCCAGCTCATCTCTCTCTCACTGAATCTGCCAAAAAAAATGGCGACTCAGACATGGACCAGAGAGGCATGTAAGAATTGATTTCCCTTTAATCTTTCCTCCATTTAGCTTCCCGTTTTCAAGTTGTAGATCGGATGTAATGTGCTGCACTAAGTACTACACTGCATGCTGCCCTTTCGTTCTGTTAATTTACTGTTAAGAACTTCTTATACCACGGTTACAAATAGTTTGTCAGAATAGCATGTTTGGTTAGTGTATACAGATAGATCAATGAGTGTACATATGCTGGATGTATCTATGTTCCCTTTTTTGCCTTAATAAAGTGGCTGAAAGCTTTCCCGTCACAAAGAATTCCACCTTGGAGACAGCCTCCATGACATTCTTCATTCATGATTACTTGATGCATGGTTCACTGTGTCTATTGAATGTGGGTACTCAGAAATTATTTGCCATGCTTTGGGATCATGCTTGACGATATGATCATGCTCATAAAATATAGCCCTTTTGTGATTGTTTTCCTTTTTTTTTTTGAATTTCTTTTGTGATTGTTTTCCCTTCCACGGAATAACAGATATATGGTTGTTTATTGCTTGCAGGTAATCCGGCAGTAACAAAAAATGATTGCAGATGATATAATCACAAAACTAAGGTTAATTGTTTATTTACATGTTCTTCTTGTTGGTGCTGCTGTAGATCCAATCAGATATCACCTTTATTTGTTTTCTGTTTGTTGGTAGTCTCAGGTGAAATTGAATATATGAAAATTATATCCACCACTCAAAACGGCTGTCTCAAACTTTTTCCAGTTAATGATAACTAGCTACTAGGTTAGTCCATTTAACTATTCATAATTGTCAGTTATAGAATTGTAGGCATAATGAGTATATAGGAATCTTAGTTGGGTCTTCGGAGGCGCAATGACATAAGTACAACCGGAAATGAAGGAACTGTGCTTGCCTCTGTATCAAGATGTCTACTGAGCTTACTACAGTTACAGTCTCTACTTTGTTTACTTATTATATCTCGCTCTTTGTTGTACAAAGTTAGGACAGAACAAACCGCTAGAGCAAATCACCGGTGTGTGCGGCGATCCTGCTATATCGTGCAACTTATCAATGTGTTGATCTGTGAGTAAGTTTCTTTTTTATCATCAATAGGGGAAAGCATGTTATTAGAGTCAAATCTATAATCTGATCGTGAGGTCTCGATGTATTCAAATTGTCGACACCAAAATCCATAAACATTCTAAAGTTTCTGAAAACATAGTGTACTGAGTACTGTCATGCAGCATGTGCAATTTTGTTACAAGATCTGCTTCTTTTCATGTTATAACAGTGGTGCACGTACAATCTGTAGTCCAATTTATGCCACACGCTTCATGAAATACATGGCAGAGTTCTGTTGTTTCCAGCCTAACATTGCTTGATTACTAATGTATAAGAGAAGGTTAGATAGTTCAATCTTGATAGGGCTGAGATTTTTGTCCCACTTCCAATTTGTGTTTCCCTTGGCATTTGGTGGTATGATTCAAAGCGAAAAATCATTTACCTTTTACAATATTTGAGGTTACAATAGTTCTATTGCAAATTAGAAAGATCATTAGTTCTTTTCCCTAGGTTTCATATTTAATTTACATTTGTGTTATGCTAATATCATAATATGTTAAATCTTATAATAGAAAAAATAGCTATGGATTAGTCTAATGAACACCATAACTTTTCTTACTCCAGTTGGACTTGATATCACATAAGTATTTCTGTTTTGCTTCCTAACAACCACCGTACTGCTGCTATCATTTTTACAACCCGGCATAACATATATCCTAAGTTGAGTTTAGCTATTTATCGATCACCGCTACCGTTCATATTTCCTTGCAACTCTGTAAATTGGTTTTCGTCATCTTGCAGAATGGAATATAACAGAGGTGGCTCAAGTAAAGGTGCAGAACTAGCAGCTATCATTTTTCTTTGGACGAGCTTAAGGCTTGCTCTTCAGGTATTATTAGAGACCAGGGTCTACCATTTCAGTTGTTGTCTGGCTTCTTTGACATCGCTTGGTCAGCTAGGTATTGGGTTATAGTCACCGCTCCATTTTAAGGTTATAATTCTCCATTTCGTATAACTCTCAGTGTTTTATTTACTGCACATGTTTTCTTTCACCAAAAAGTATTGCATACATTTTCGCAGGTGATATTAGTTAAGTTGACGCATGTCAGTTGCGCCTCGGTTGATTTTAGTGTTTGTTTCTAAAAGAAAACATATCATCTTGCCAGGTTGTCGTTTATATCATATGGATATCCGTATATTATTCCGGATCCTAAAGTTTTAAATGGAGTGTTTTAGGATCTAGGCATGCTAAACAACTACATGAGAATATGTGTGTGTTGCACTTTGTGCCTAACTCTCTCAGTGTGTGACTTCTTCATGTTCCGACGGAGGGAGACGGTTCCTCTGACTTTCGTCCCCTGACTTTTCCTGACTTTGTGCCACTGAAAGTGGGGCCCGCCAGATGCGGGGACTACCTGTCAAGGACCCAAAGTCAGCAAACTCTAAGTCAGAGGATCCAGATCCCCGACGGAGATGCAAGAATACTTTAGTAGTAATGCATTAGGAACCAACATCTGGATATATAGCTGCTCGAGGAACCATATTTTGAAGAACTAACATAATGCTACGGCACTAACTCCTCTGGCTTTAGATGTGACAAGAATGTGAGTGGGAACCATAAAAACATGTTACAACATTCCAATTTAGCTAACATTTTGGTGAACAAAAAAAAAATATTGCACACAGAAAATCACCAAGGGCGTGGCGTGACGCCACGCCAAATTCAACTAGTATTGGTTTAGGCAACTAGGAAAGCCGCACATGTACATCTCGCGACCCTGATGGAGAGATTATGGACAAGTACACTTTGAGCATTTTGGGAGTTTTCTGTATTTAGGTTAGATTGCCAGCCAAAACCCAGGTGCTGAACTTTCCAAATCTCGAGCATAGAGACACCCAAGATAAGCCCGGTATGCTAACGGCGGTGTGAAAAAACCATGTTGATGGGTGATTCATTTATCGATTTTGTGTGATCATCGAACTGCAAACACTTTGAACTGAAATAAACTTTATATCTAATCTTTACCTAATAATAAAGGAACTAAAGCTTCTTTGGTTCGTCCGTCCATCTTTTACCGTTTCGCCTTCCAACCAAACTACATATTATGCTTAAACTGCAGTGTACCGTTTCGCTTATTTTCTTTTCTATGCCCCGTACGAACGTGCCTTCTAGATTCCTGCCGAACAAACCGTCCTGGCCACAGCCCCATCCGGCGGCCACCACGTCGATCTCCGGCTTCTGGCGACCTCGACCTCTTCTGGACGGTGAAACGGGATTGCGGAGTCCCTTAACCTTCCCGCCCCAGAGCTTGAGCTCCTCCGCGACCGATTCCCCGTCTCGAGGTGCTCATGGTAGTGATCAGGGAGGAGTGCAGGTGGAGACTCGCCGGAGCTCCGCCGCCGTCGGAAGGTACGCCTGAAGGTTCCTGTGGTGTAGCCCTCGCGCTTGGCCAGTAGCAGGCTGCTGGCTGTAGGAGGACGGCATAGCCCCATCTACAGGCCGGGCGACGGGTTCTCCCGCTGCCAGCCGGTGCCCGTGATCTTGCCCCCGCGCCATACCCGGGCGTTCGGGATTTCCCGAATTTTCGGGACGGGAAATTCGGGAAAAAAAAAGGTTCGGGATACAGGAAATGACTCCCGAAAATGACACCAAAAATCTATTTCCCGAAATTTCGGAAACCTGAAATTTCGGGTTCGGGTTCGGGAAATCCCATATATCCCGAATTGCCGGTGACTCGGTGCCGTCCTTCAGCTCGAGCCGGCGGTGTAGCTTGTCCCCTCTGGCCTCCACTGTCTCGTCGGGGAAGGTGGCGAACTGGAGATGGTCAGCGCCGTCCGCTCTCTGCTGGCCGCTGGTGCGGTGCCGCGGTGGTGCCTGGTGGAGCGGGTCAGCGGGGGCTGGGGAACGGCGACGCGGTGATGGTGACGGTTAGCGACGGCGCGACACGGTGATGGCGAGTTGGCGACTGCGCGACGCGGCGGCGACGGCTCGGGAACGGCCTGGGTCGGGGAGGGGGGAGTGGCCGAGTGGGATCTGCTGGGTGGCGGCGCCGCAGCGGCCTGGGTCGGGGTCTCGAGTAGGGGATCAGGGAAGAAAGTGAGATGCTAGGGCAAGGAGCCAAGGACAAGTGAGGAATGATTCGTTGTTGGGCCGAAAACTACTGGCGCTTCGCTCCTGGGCCTCTGGGCTTCTATTTTTTCGGGATGATCGGGATGTTCGGGAACCGGCAGTCTATTCCCGAATTTCCCAAACTATTTTCGGGAAATCAAAACACATTCCCGAGAACGTAATCGGGATTTTCGGGATCGGGTAATTCGGGTTCGGGATCGGGTAATTCGGGTATCGGGTTCGGGAATCGGGAAATATGCCCGGCCTGACCCCGCGCCTTGTCAGGAGTGGGTCGCCGGTTGCAGGAGAGCCCTATAGCCCCTGTTTGCAGGTCGGGCGAGACGACCTCCATGGCGCATATATTGGCCCCTATCTGCAGGTCGGGTGAGACGAGGAGCCCGGGCATAGCACCCATCACTCTACTCACTCAGTCTTCTCCCCTCCTCTGTCTGGCAGGCACGTGCCAATACAGAGTAGCTGAGCGTGTAGATGCTGCAGGCGACATTGACGTGCAGATAATCTGGGCATCTCTATGTGACACGCGAATTTCATCCATTAGTTTTCCTTTGGACCTGAGAGATGTGTACTAGTGCGCATAATTTTGCGGTGATGATTTCAGGGAGGCAAACAGTTCACATCAATGGTTCGTTTGCTGTCCGTGGATGCATACTTATAGATTCAGCAAACCATTAGTAAACTAACTGGATCGAGTTGGTGATGATGCAGTCTCAAATTCACAATTGCGACCTTGATGCTCTGAGCGATTCACTTGCAGTGTACGTGATGTCCGGTGTCTGCTGATCATAACTGAATGACAGTGAAACATGAGGATGACTCTGTGAAAGATGATGATCAAGTCACATCCAGTTCTGTTTCTGCATCTATTTTGTTGTCTTGAGGTTCAGTAAACGACCTGTAACAAAACTGAGCTAGAGCGTGCAGGTCCAAAACTAGCTAAACAATTTATCACGGTGGTGCTACTTCTCTGGCAAGAAGGGCTGAAATTGAAAATAATCACTGTTGTGATCGCAAAAAAGTATTAGTATTTTAGTTATCGAAGGATTATAAAGATTAAAAGCTCATGATGAGATGCTTGACATGACATGCATAGTTAATTTGATGTGTTTTGAAATACTAATTTTTTTTGTTAATGTCTTTTGCGCATAAAATTCACATAAAATTTAATATACACCAAAATTTTCACCCATTGATATAAGATATTTGAGTGGTAGAAATTACATCATATTGTTTTCTAGATTTTATAAGAACATATTAAATTATTTTAAAACCGTAGCATCGCACGGACATTTTTGCTAGTAATATCCCTCTCAGCTGACAAGTGGGACAGCAGTACATGCAGTTGACCTGAGAGCAAGGACATGTGGTTGCAGGAAGTGGGATGTCACTGGCATTCCTTGTAATCATGCCATCTCAACAATCAACAAGGTGAAGCAGGTACCAGAGGACTATGTCTCTGACTTTTTCAAGAAACCAATGTACAAGGAAGCTTTCAAGTTTGTGGTTTACCCTGTTCCTGGTCCTGATGACTGGCCAAAGACAAATACAACAGACATTGATCCACCTGTGTTCAGAGAGAAGCCAGGTAGGAAGCAAACTGTGAGGAGGAAAGGTGCATTTGAGGTACCAGCACCTAGAGATACTTCAAGGATGGGCAGTATCACTTGCTCCAACTGCCACCTGACTGGCCATAGGTACACAAATTGTGGTACTGAACTGAGGCCAGAGCTGCAACTAAGGAAGGAACAGAACAAGGTTAGATATATATATCTTTGAATTGTATTAATATGGTCCATCTGCAACTAACCAATTTCTCTTACAGCTAAAGAAGCAGAGCAGCAACCTTGAAACATCTGCTTCACAGAGTACCACAGCTGCTACACCAGCTCCAACTGCTCCAGCTCCAACTGTTTCAGCAACAGCACCTCCTACTGCTCCACCTAGGAGAGCTCCAGCACCTCCTACTGCAGCACAGAGTAGTGCTACTGCTCCACCTAGCAGAGCTCCAGCACCTCCTGCTGCTACTGCTCCATCTAGTAGGCAACCATTCTCTGCCCCAAGGAGTGCTGATGCAGGTGTTAGTACTGCCCCAACCAGGGTAAGCAGCAGGAAAATCACCCTCACAGGTAGGATGAAGGGTTATCTGAATGCAGGGAAGGCAACATCACACAAGTGAGCTATGTGCTATTTGGTGAGACTATGTGGTGAGAACTATGATCTATTTGTGTAAGACTATGTGCTGAGAACCATTTGTGTAAGACTATGTGGTGAGAACAATATGTGTATGACTATGTGCTGAGAACCATTTGTGTAAGACTATGTGTTGAACTATGATCTATTTGTGTAAGAGTATGTGCCATGTGGTATGTCATATTTGTGCTATGTGCTATGTGTTGAACCCTAAAAATGGTAAAAAAATGGGTTGTCGAGGGCCCCGAGGGGTCCTCGACAACCCTAAATGATCATTTTTACCAAAATTTTCATTTCCTTGAAAAATGGTAAAAATGGGTTGTCGAGGGCCCCGAGGGGTCCTCGACAACCCTAAATGATCATTTTTACCAAAATTTTCATTTTCTTCAAAAATGGTAAAAATGGGTTGTCGAGGGCCCCGAGGGGTCCTCGACAACCCTAAATGATCATTTTTACCAAAATTTTCATTTTCTTCAAAAATGGTAAAAATAGGTTGTCGAGGGCCCCGAGGGGTCCTCGACAACCCTAAATGATCATTTTTACCTAATTTTTCATTTTCTTCAAAAATGGTAAAAATGGGTTGTCGAGGGCCCCTCGACAACCCTAAATGATCATTTTTACCAAATTTTTCATTTTCTTGAAAAATGGTAAAAATGGGTTGTCGAGGGCCCCGAGGGGTCCTCGACAACCCTAAATGATCATTTTTACCTAATTTTTCATTTTCTTCAAAAATGGTAAAAATGGGTTGTCGAGGGCCCCGAGGGGTCCTCGACAACCCTAAATGATCATTTTTACCAAATTTTTCATTTTCTTCAAAAATGGTAAAAATGGGTTGTCGAGGGCCCCGAGGGGTCCTCGACAACCCTAAATGATCATTTTTACCTATTCAACATTGCTAACTTTTTAGTGCACTGACTCTAATAGTTAGTGCAGTCACTCACCAGTAAAAAAGGGATTGACACATAATAATGTAGCATCACTTTCTGATTCAACAACAATTCAACAAGCTCACATTCATTACAAGTTCAACAGCAGAATAAGATGACACTAATAGTTCCAAACAGTCCAAACTAAATTAACAGAGTTCACACCTTGCTTTACTAAAAAGCAACCATACATAAATAAAAACATGAGTTCTCTAACCCACTATTTCCTTGATCCTCTGCACCTTCTCCTTATTTTTCTTTTCCTCCTTAAGCAGATCATACAACATGTACTCAAGCTTTTTCTTTTCCTCCTTGAGCACAGATTTTTCTTCATCAAACTTCTCCTGCTTGGCCTTCATTACATCAGCTTGAGTTCTCTGCACCTGCTTCAGCTCACCAACCCTGGCCTCCAACAAATCAATTGTTATCTTCATCTGTTTCATCATTTCATCATCCTTCTGAATCCTGGAGCTGTTCTCCTCCCTAGCAGCTTTGACAGTGTCATCAATGAATCTGTTAACATCAGCAACCATATGTGTGTACTTCTTCTCAATCTTGGTCTTCTCTTCAGACAGCTCCTTCATCAGACTTACATGTGTGATCCTTTCTGCAACTCTTGCATTGTTGCTATCTTCAAACATCCGCCACAGTTTCCCTATTGCTCTCTGAGCTGTTGGTGGACACTCTTCATCTACCCAATGCACAAAACCACAGTTCTCAACCTGCTGCAAAAAGGTTCATATAAAAACAGTGAGTTACACATTTATCTAAACGATGCATTATTTAAAACAGAGCCTATAGAACCCAAATCCTTGTAATGCAAGAGCTATACATGTAACTGACTTCTGCTTTTTTATAATATAGCTACCCTAAAAATACACTTAATTATTTTAAAACCAATTGCATGTATAGCTATGCATGTTTTCTGACTTATTAAGAACAGTGAGCTATACATGTTTTCTAATTTAACATTACTGCAACTAATTATTTTAAACAATGCAACTAAGTAGAGGGCTACATTTCTCAATCTAGCTCACTACAAATTGCAAATCTGCTGCAATAATAATTTTGCAACTAACTACAGGGCTGCAATACAAGGTCAAGCACGAAATCTAGCATCTAACTTACATTCTCCACCGAGCACATGTAGAACCTGCGGCCGGTGTTCATTCCTTCAAAAGCAACGCATTTCTTCGGCAACTGCTGGTGCCCGCGACACAGCTCCGCACCCAACGCCAAACCGTCGAAATCGGCGTCCTCAGTGGTGTCTGGACAGTAGTCGCTCTCCACGGTGTCCTGAAGAAACCACGAACAACACAGAAATTATCGTCTCCCCGCGGCGCGAAATCCCCAAATCTGGGCCGAAACCCTAATCCCCAAATTATAGATCTTACCCCTAGCGTCGACGGGCTCGAGGACTCGCCGTCGTTCCAGCTCGGCATCGCGGACGGAGCGAGCAGCTCGGCCGGCGGAGGGCGCGCAAGGTCGGCCGGCGGAGGGCGCGCAAGAACGACCGGCGGCAGCAGCTCGATGAAGTGGGGAAGAAGAGCGCGCGGTGACTGTGTTTGACTGAGGCGAAGGGGTGCCCTAACGGGTCGTAAGTGGTGGGCCCCACCGCCTCCGTCAACGGCCGTCGCCGGGCGCCGTCCCCCCATGCCACGTAGGACTGACGTATGGGTCCCACCGTCAGAAACGGTGTCAATTCGCCCTAAACCGCTGATTTGTGCGAATTGCAAAAAACGTGCACTATGGTGGTCACATTTTGTAAAAAAAACGAAAAGTGGTGGTTTTCCGAAATTTCGCCACAAAAGTGGTGGTTTTATGCTAACAACTCCCTATCCGGCTATCCAGCTCTGGCTCCTCCTCCACGGCTGCACCCCGTCACACATCTTCCTCTTGCACTCCGCCACCGGATCCCTCAAGTCCAGCCGATGCGGCGGTGGCCCTCCAAAGTCCAAGCTCGTTTTGGGCATCAGGGCATGTATTTCGAATGCGTGCGGGGAGCAGGGTGAGCACGCGCAGGTTGCCGGTCGCCGATCTCTCGTTGTGCGTCACTCATCGTTGCTGCAACTGTCCTACATGTGGGGGATCTCTAATCCACAGGTCAAGGACAAATTTCGGTGGAGATCTAAAAGCCCTATTAGCTACCGTGTCTGGGAATTCCATGAGAGGGTTGGTGGTCTTGCAGATTTGATTCGTGGACTAAATCTCCTGCATATTTCTTAGAGGGGTTATCATACCCATTAGGGCTTGTTTGGTAACTGCAATCCCGGGGGGATCCCGGCCTTTCCCCAGGAAGAATTTTCCCCTAGTCCGGAGGTCGGGAATAAAATCCCAAGGTTTTACACATGTTTTTTCAGATTCCCGGTCGGGATTATTTTTCCGGGGCTATTTAACCTGGACAGCCAAACAAGGCCTTAGTTAGATCGACAATCATCGTAAGAATGATATGAAGTCGCTGATGCAAACACGTTGTGCTTGTGCATATTTTCCTGATGGTGCAAGGTTATTGACAATGTATGTCATCTCTCCCCATCGATGGATGTCAATTTTTTATTTTTTTTCCTGATTCCTATACTTGAGTTCTGAATTCATTGCCTTCTTTAACATGATCCAGTAGTCAATTTGTCAATGCTTCAATGAATGATTCCTATACTTGAGTTCTGAATTCATTGCCTTCTAACAGGATCCAGTAGTCAATTTGTCAATGCTTCAATGAATACAATGGAACAGTCACTACGTATACATATGATTGTTCTAAAAAATGAATTAACGTTAAAAATCACGTTGCTCTCTAAGTTTGCAGATGTCCCAAAAGGGGGTTAAATTCTTGGCAGAATCATATATGTATACAGTAAGAACATGTACTGGTTCAGGTTGAATAGAAAAAATGGAGCTGAAAGGTGAGTACGAGTGTACGTGAAATATGGTTGAGGTTGTTGAGGGCTGCCTGAGATTAGCCTAGCACAAAAGCCCAATAGGATAGATAGATATCATGTATTTGTCTATTTCCCGTTAAAAAATGTATTTGTCTATTTAAATACATTCCTAAATACATCAAGTAAGTTAAATTCAAAGTTGTTCTAGAAAAGGTAGAATATACGGTGTTGCATTAGTCGAAAGGCATAGCAATATAGGGCAGCGTCCTCTATGCTGCTACAAGCTCACCGTTTCACGGGAGGCGTTTTGGCTCTGGGTGCATATGCTCCTAATATGTTTTTTAAAATTAAACAAATATGAAAACACTTTGAAAAAATCTGAAACAAATTGGCACAAACATAAAGAAGTATTCAACATTCGTGCAAAATTTCGGAAGGAAATAACACTTTTGTGGCCTGCAAAAAAAAAACAATATCTGTGGTTTAGAAAATGTATTTTTAAATCTCATTTCTACCATATATTTTGTCTTTTTTGTATAGACCACACAAAGTGTCATTTCCTTTCAAAATTTTGTACGAATGTTGAAAACGTGAATATGTTTTTGCCCAAATTGTTTCAGATTTTTTCGAAGTGTTTTCATATTTTTTTAATTTTGAAACACATATCAGGAGCATATACACCCGGGAGCCAAAGTGGATTTCTGCTTTCTCTTTGCAATTACACTATGTGTTGTGCAGTAAATTAAGTTATATGAGAAGCTGTTTTCCCCCTCTTATCCACTTCTTACAAATTGTGGTTTTGTATGGACTTAGTTGTATTTGCGCGTAGTACATCATTTTTAAAAAGTGGGCCTAGAAGTTATTTCTTTCCCGATGCAACGCACGGGCATGTGTGCTAGTATTATATCTAAACTATAATATTGGGATCGGAGGTCGTCGTACGTCGGGTCATTTTTCATTTAGGCCCCTCAAGTTGTGGAAACTCAATCCGCAGTTCACCACCGCCCCCACCTTATCCACTCGCGACCTGACGGAGACGAGGAAGATGAGACGGGAGGCCAAGGCAACGGCGAGATCCCCCCTGTTCCACATCCTCGATCCCTCGCTCGATGCCCTATGCTGCTAGGTAAATCAGAGATGCGGGACGTCGAGGCCCTCGCACCACCGTCCCGTGTACCTCGTCGTCCTGCAGCTCCGTGGGCTCGCGCCGATTCCGGCGACACCGTGGCCTAGGTGCTCCAGGTGCTCCGTTCATTGGGGCGCGAGGCGACCACTGACAAGGTGCTCTGGTCACCACACACCTGGTGGGAGTTGACCGGAAGCCGCTGATTAATTCCCCGCCGCATCCGCATCCGCCTCCTCCAACCCGACCACCACAGCCTGGATCGCCTGGATTCTTCTGCTGGAATGCGAGGTCTACGTCGTTTGGAGCCTACTGTGGGGACAGGGCAGCTGTATGTGACTTGTGAGGCACCTCTTTTCTGCCCAATGCTAACATCTTCTTCCGTAAATGATTTTTGTTGTACTTTAGATCTAACTATCAGATGCTTACATGATTCGGATTATTTGTTTGTTTTCTGATTTCCTTCAAAAAAGATTCTTATATTTGCCTTTTCGATGGATATTAGAATCGTGTGAACGCCATGATTTTTTCATGTAAAAAATCGGATAGAAGGTTTGAGATATCAACAAGCAAATTTTAGTTAATTGAGCTTCAGAGTTAAAATAGTTTTAGTAACCTGACCGTATATGGCGGCGTAGGTGAGGCTTCGTCGGAGATGCGGGACGTAGAGGCAGACTGCAGCAACGCTTCCAACTCCGCCATTGTCACGCTCGAGCGTGTTCTCGGTAACGAGTCCGTTGGTGAGTTGGCCGCTGACTCCAGACCCGTTGAGTTCCTCTGTAATATGGTGTTGAAAGTGCCTGGGCTTAAACTGAATTTTGAATATTCTCACACACGTATCTATTGTCATGTTTCTGTCCCTCCCCAACAAATCATTCATGAGTGACAACTTGGCATGTCCCACAGATTTTTCGTTAACCTGACTGCATAATTGTGTTTTGACTGATTTCATATTTGATCTGATGTTCCATCATGTAGATTGTTTTGACGCGGGGCTGTATGCCTTCGGAAAGGAGCCACATGAGGAGCTCGAGCTAGGTTGCTTGGAGATTGATGGTGCTCATGGCAATGGCGGTGGATTCAGTGGGGAAGAAGATGTCAGGTTATTTCGTTCAGTTCACGATAAGAACATGACGCCATGGATCCGGTACTACATGGCTCACGTCGTTGCCGACAACATCTACATGCTGCGCAGGTCAAATGGAAACGAGGAAGAGATATGGGGAGGCGGTTAGTCTTCACTTCGACATGTTCAGTGGGTTAGTCTTCACTTCGACATGTTCAGGGAGGACAACGCCATATCCACATCGAGCACGTCATGTGGTGCTTGAGCATGGTAGGGGGGATTTGCTACTACGGATCGTGTCCTTATTATGCCGTTGTATTTGCGACATCCGTTTCTCAAGAGAAAGAACAATGGGGCAAGCCTCCCCCACCATGTTACGTCAAGTATAATTGAAAATATCTTATATTCCTCTAGAAAAAAATCATCTATTTATTGGAAGGTCGAATACCATAAAGGCTAGAAATTCGCAGCAACGCGCGGGCATGCAGCTAGTAATAATAAAAACATTAAAATTTCTCGTGGTTTGGTACGTCGTGGGTTCGTTCCCTCGTGTAGTTTGTTTGGTCCGTCCGTCATTCCTATCCGCCCTTGTGAAATCGATATTTGGCTCCATCTCCGAATCAAATGAGGTTTGCGCACCAGCGCTAAGAAAACCCATGAACTATCACAGAAAAAACGGAAAGTCATAAAAAGCCTTGCACGGACGTGAACTAGGAAAAAGTCCACTAATTCAACCGGTTGGGAAAAAAGTCCTACGTATGCGCCTCTCCGCCGCTGGTTGCGTCACACCTAGGGGCTAGGACGATGAGCTTCGGGAAATCTCGGGCTGGTGATGGGCTACATTGGGGACCGTGTGAGCGAGTCGTTATTTTGCTGCTTGACCGCCACTGGTGCAATAAGGTCGATGCGCTCAGCCACGAGCAAGTCATTGTGGCCATGTCGAACTGCCCCGGGCGCAGTAGGCAATGGGGTATGAGTGTATGAGTAGGGTTGCTTGCAGTGTCCCGCGAAAGACCCACAAAAATACTCCCTCCGTTCTAAATTAGTTGTCTTTCATTTAACAGAAGTGGATGTATTTAGACATGTTATAAGTATAGATACATCCACTTTTTGGCAAATGGAAGACAACTAATTTGGAACGGAGGGAGTAGATTGCAGCACAAATCGAGCCAAACCCCTACAGATTAATTAGTACTAAGTTTTCGTTGTTTTTCATTTTGCGGGATGGATTTGGGCGCCACGCTGCAACCCTACCCAGAAAAAGCAGCCTCCCGATCTGTAGCGACTCGATATGTTCCACACAGTGGATGTCAACGGGTTATAGCTGGCCAAACGTGCCGGCCCGGCCCGGCCCGGCCCGGCACGGTGCCGGCACGGCACGGTTGCGGCACGGCCCATTAGGCACGCGAGCGATTCGTGCCGTGCCGGGCCGGCCCGCGTGCCGCGGCGCGAGGTCGGGCACGGCCCGGGAGGCACGCCGACGGCCCGTCCGGCACGTTTGGCCCGTCGGGCACGGCCCATTTAGCATAAATACGGCCCAAAAACTGAAAAAAAAAATAAAAATAGGTAAAAAATAATAAAAAATTAAAAAATCTAATCGTGCCGTGTCGGGCCGGCCCACGGGCCGCGACCGGGAGCTGGGCACGGCACGGAGCGGGCCCGTGCCGGGGCACGGCCCGTTTAGTTTCGTGCCGTGCCGTGCCTGGGCCGGGCCAAATTCCTCGTGCCTCGGGCCGGCCCGGCTGGCACGGCCCATTTTGCCGCCTATACAACGGGTGGAGGTTAAGTGGATTCCATACATAGTGTCGTCACATCGTCTTCATGATCCAGCCGATCGAGACACGATCCAGAAGATGCCGCGGGAGGCGACCGACTTGTTGCAATGGTGAGGCCACCAAAAAAATCATGCCCTGGCTATGAGGGCACCAATTTTTTTTGTCTTTGTCATGATTTTCATCATAACCACTGTCGGCCCAGAAGCTCATCAACAAGAGACGATTAGATGAAATATATACACTCGACACCATGGTCCATTTGTAGGTCCACTCATGTGAGCGCCCTCCCCGTTTCAAGGTAATTAGGGGTATAATAATTTTTTTTAAATGAGGGATATAATAACTGGGACAAAAGTAGGCGCTTTGACGACATATACGTTCCCGTCCACCCGATTGCCGCATGTAAACATTTTCAGAAGTCCTATTTTCTTCCGCTTCCGAACCGGACCAATTGTCCCTAGGGGATGGGCCTCTGGATATCAAATAGAACTTCTATGGTGAACTGGGCTGACATCTCACATTAAAGCCCATGTAGGAGACGCGGGGCGACATCCCCATTCCCACGCCACCAGCCCACACTCCACTTCTTCCCCTCCCGTATCAAAGCTCGTCGTAGGCAGCGGCGACGGGTTGTGTCTCCAAGGGATATGCGGGAGAGCGCCACCTCCCAAGACCTCAAACGGCGGCTAGTTTGTGTGCAAAACATAGGTGCACGCGCGGCGGTCCGTCGTTGAGTCTCTTCTTCCCAAGGGCGTGCATCCGCCTCTTTTGACCGAGGAAACAAGCCCCATCTGAACACCACTGCTGGTTTTGCCCCCTCCACCTCGTGCTGATGTCTAAGATGCGACCACCTTCATCAACGGCATCTATACCCATGATTGGGTCTGTAGTGCTACAGGTACAGAGAGCAGGGGCACGTAGAAAATTAGGCTGAAATTTGTGAGGAGCTTGCCTTGATTTGTATTGAATTGTTATGTGTTGAATCTTCTTACGAGTTTACTTCAGCTAACAGCATAAGACTGTGTGGTTGATTTAGACAATTGTTGTTTAATATCTCTAAAACTCTTTGCACTCCAACTTTGCAACTCTTGGGCAGTTTTCCTGAGATTTGTTTTATCAAACTTCATGATGGGATTATTGGGGTTGTTCCATGCTCTACAACCTCAAGAAAACCTTCCTTGTTTATCCAACGAGATTCGGATTGGAATCTTTTGCACTTCGCTGTTTTGGATGGCATTGCGAGTAAGAGAGAGGGGGGGGGGGGGGGGGGGGGTGATCAGATAAGGCCGAGGAGAGACCTTGCGAGAAGCACTTCAGGAAAAGTTCATGCCATTCAATCAAACCAAGCACCCCATCGATCCTACACATCGTATTGTTTTGCTTGTCGCTTGTCCAAGTAAAAGCACCACCAAAACAGGAACCAGACCTGAATCACGGCTATGAATACTGTTGCCTGATTGATAAGCTTCATCCGTGCGTCCTAGTGAAATCGAGGTTGCATATACGTAGCAGCAAGATTGACCCTACACCATACCAATCGACATAACAGTGGAGGGTTGGGAGGGTGGTTGTATGGTGTTAAACATCAGGGAGACAAGGGCGACTACCCGCCGGTGCCGGAGGCGATGCGGATGAGATAGTAATGGAGGCGAAGGGGATGAGTAGCTACCGGAGATCTCGATCCACGCTGCTGTTGGCGCCAATAACTGGCGTTAGATTTGTCCTCTTCCTGGAGGTGACCGACCAATGTTTTGTCCCCTGCCATCTCCATGGAACCGAACCGAGCGGATTAGAGCCAGGATCTAGAATGATTTGAGTATCGTGTGAGTACGAGCCACCACATCGCGCGAGCAACCAAACATCCATTTTATCTGCATCCACTCGGCTTGTTTGGATGGTTTGCGAGCAACTAAACACACCCTAGAGATTCCCGAGACACGTCTGGTTCCAAGAAACGACAGAGGACTACGTTGTACCCACAAGAATATTCTGAACCATGAATAAAGTGGCAAATCACCCTGAAAGTTGTACACACACAGAGAGAATGCTACTGTACATGTAAAGGAACATAAGTGGCATATGCAACTCGTACATGTATACAAATATACAATACCATATCATGCACTTTTGTTATGCATATCCATACTGCAACATGTGTGTCGCCGTTCCTCATACACAAAGATGGAACAGATGCACATCGATCCCTGGTGAAAGAAAGCACATGATCAGGGCTTACTTATAGCTAGATCACAGCTAGAGCAGTTAACCTTATTCCGTGGCTCACCGACCGCCTTGCAGCGAGCCGGCGGAGATGGTGCCACAGGAGGAGGACCAGGTCATGGAGAGCAGGGTCCCAAAGAAGCCGGAAGAGTCGGGATCCGAGAAGACGAGCGCCGCGTCCTCTCGCAGAACCTCCTCGCCGTTGAGATACTTGCAGACTTGCCTCATGCTGGGCCTCGCCTCAGGCCGACTCTGGCTGCACACAAGCCCCAGCCACAGCACCAGCTTCGCCTCCTCCCTGTCGTAGCACCCGTCCTCCAGCCTCGGATCCAGGGCCCGCAGCAAGTCGCCGTCTAGGCCGCAGTCCCGAACCCACCGCACCAGTATCACGTCGTCCGTGTCCGCCGGCTCGATCGGCCGGCGGCCGCACGCGACCTCGAGGAGCAGCGCGCCGAAGGAGAACACGTCGGTGGCCGTCGTGGCGCGGCTGGTGACGGTGAGCTCGGGGGCCATGTATCCCAGGGTGCCGGCCACGCGCGTGGTGGCAGGGTTCACGCCGTGCTCGTAGAGGCGCGCGAGGCCGAAGTCCCCAAGCCGCGCGCCCATGTCGGCGCCGAGCAGCACGTTGTTGGCCTTCACGTCGCGGTGCACCACGACGTGCTCCCATTCCTCGTGCAGGTAGAGCAGGCCGTGCGCCACGCCCCTGACGATGCTGAACCGCTGCGCCCATGTGAGTAGCTTCCTCCCTGCGCCGAACAGGTGCGCGTCGAGGCTGCCGTTGGGCATGAACTCGTAGACGAGGAGCAGGTCCTGGTCGTGCTTGCACCACCCGCGCAGCTCGACCAGGTTGCGGTGGCGCATCCGACCCAGGCTCGCGATCTCCGCCACGAACTCCCTCATCCCTTGCCTGGTGCCGCTGGAAATCCGCTTGATCGCCACCTCGTCGCCGGACCGACGTCCGAGCACACCTTTGTACACGTGCCCGAAACCACCGGAGCCAAGCAGCCCACTATCCTTGAACCCCTTGGTCGCCCTGTAGAGCTCCTTGTATGGAAACCTCTGAGGGTGTTCTAGCTCCCAGTCCTCCAGCTTGTCGGCGAGCGCCGCTCTATGCCGGAGCCACATCACAGTAACCATAGCTGCGGCAATCAAGGTCAGTGTTCCTGCACAAGCCACAGCGGCAAATTTGATGATGAGGACCTTGGGAGCCGGCGTTCTCTGCCTCGGGACTTTTGGCAGCCGCCGGAGATCAATGGACTGGGCGGGTCCATTAGTCCGGAAACTCCACGCCAAGATGTAGTGCGAGCTCGCGAGCTTCCCGGTCGACGAAGAGAAGCCGACGTACATGCTTTCTTGCAAGACCGACCGGAGATCAAGCTTTGTTGATATGAGCGGCCGGTGCGGCCGGTCTGTCACGGACACAGGGGCGATGGTCACGTTGAGTACGCTGCTACCGCCGTCGTAGTCTATCCACGCCTGAATTTCTTGCGCGCTCTCCAGCTTCACAGGCACCTTCTTGTTCTCGCCGGTGTAGTAGGCGGCCTGCTCGGACACGTTCGACACAAGGCTGTTTATGTCGACGCCGACGTGGTTGCCGTTGGACTCCTTCATCTCCAGGTCCATCACCGTGTCAAACTCGACGGCAAAGACGTGGTTGGAGGCCTTGCCATTGGTGGCTGGCCCGAGGACGCCGAGGTAGATCTCGGGTGACGCTCCGGGGAGCGACCTGGATGAAGCCACCACGAAGGCCAGGCCGTGGCCGCCGCCGGTCCCGATGGTCACGATGTCGAAGACGAAGGCCGTGCTGAATGTGAGGCTGTTCCGGTTGTCGAGCGTGGCCACGGGGAAGCCATGGAACACGTGGCCGATGAGACGTTCGCTGTCGTTCGTGAGCTGGAGCGCGCCGCCGTGCAGCACCGACGCCGACCCATCCAGCCTCAGGTTCGACGCGTGCTGGAAACCTTGGTAGATGAAGTCGACGTCAGAGCGGCAACAAACGGCGATGAGGAACAGGACGGAGAAATACAGAGCAACAATGGATGCCGGCATTCTATAACTTCGTCTGTTATCAGTGGAACTGGTGTGATTTCAGGGAAGCACGCCGGTGAGCCGTTTGGTTTGGGTTTCCTAGTTCTACTTCTTATGTAAACAGAATAATTTAGTTGGTAACCGTCGGTGCTTTAGTTTTGGGGTTGAATTAGTATTAGCACCTTAGGGTTTGATGACTTGAGAATTGACTTGCACTTTTGTTAGAGTGAGAACAGCAAGAAAGGTCCCACCTGTCATTGCCTACTTACTTGTGTGCAATGGCTCGAATATGTTCACCACCATCTAACACAACGAATATGTTCGGGAATTGGTTAAATTGGGTGGATAAAGTTACGAAGGCTCGAATCCGGATAGGCATATGTGCTTTACTTTGGGCCCTATGAAATTGTAGGAATGATGTAGTTTTTAACAAGGTTGACAATACAAATTTTCTGCAGGTTTTTATCAAGGCTACCCACTGGATTCGAGATTGGTCTTACCTGCTGCCGGTGGACCAACGAGCGCTTATGGGCTATGGGTGCACCCGGCTAGAGAGGGTCGCCCGGGATTTGTACAACCTGGGTGGCTGGCGGCTTTCTAGAAGACTACATGATGCATAGGCAACTTGTTTTAGTCTTATTTCGTTGGCTCATTCTGTGCCACACTTTATCTGATCCATGAGATGTAAACTTTTTTGAATATTCTGGATGCTGCAATAAAATGGTTGTGTGCATCGATTGATGCAGAGGCCGGGGTGGTCCCCACTTCGAAAAAAAAACTTGTGTGTAATGGCTCATAGCTTTTTTACTAAAAGGTCCACCCATCTGTGAATAATCATGAATAAACCCCAAAATTCTAAAAATTACAAAAACTCATTTGGACTACCTAGCGACGGATACAAGCATCGGAGCAAGCCGAAGGCGCGCTGCCGTCTACACCCCTCAATCACCGGAACTGGGCAAATCTTTTATTGTAGAGCTTATTACAGTAGATAGATGGGAAGTCGTCATGCTAACCTCCCAAAGGACAAGTGCACTAGAGCAGCAGCTATGGCCAATAACGAGACTTCTAAATTGGAAGAACAAGACCTACAACCACATAAAGAAACACGGAAACTGACCGGATCAGAGGATATTCATCGGATACACTACTTCATGCACCCTTCACCGGCACTAGATGCCCCACCAGAGCGGGGAGGACCTTATTCTTACTTCAGGATGTCATAGGCGTCTCATCATTCTGAAGATGTTGGGTATCCTCCTCATGTAGGTTGTGAGCAGATGGTTATTTAAACCTTTCAGACGGCCCCAAAAGTTACAGAAGTCCACTAACCATTAGAGTTATGACTCTGGGTTATTTTTGAATTTGCACATGAGGGGAGGGGGTGTTAAGCCTCTTATCCAGCCACCAGTAGGTGAAATGACGAAAATCTCATATAAGCCTCCATTGGAGAAGGAAAAAGAAAACCAAGAGAGAAGGCAAGGAGAGAAAGTTAAAGGAAGAGATTGAGATAAAAAACCGGATGTTCCGCATAAGGTTGTGAAGTTCAGATCCACTATCTTGTCTCCTTCAAGCTCTTGTTCCACCATCTTTGGTGAGACTGTTCCAATCTCCAACTCTTTTGTCCTAAATCTTGTTGTCGCATCCAAGATTTGTGATATCTTGATGTATGAGATCATCTGGTGCTATCTAGAGAAGAACTTATTTTATCTCCCCTTAATAATAGTTGAAGAATATTTGGTTGGCTTCAGCCAATGGTATTTCCCCCCAAGTTGAGTGGTTTTCCACGAAAAAAAGGATTCGTGCCTCTGTGTGTTAATTTGACTTTACAGTTCTCAGCAGAACACGTTTGTAGTGGATCAGACATTGGCTCCATGAGCATCTGACCAAGTGGATCATGGATATGTTTTATTCCGACGCGATCAACGATTCATGATTTAGTACACATGTGTTGATGAAGTTTTTACAACTTATTCTGTTGCATACTTTCTTATCACATTAAGAGTATGCTAATCTCCATTAAGGGTTGATCATTATGCCTGGTTTTCCAAGCCGAGTGGTATGAGAGGACGAGGTTGCTGCTCGTAATGGCTTTGGAAGAAGCCGCCACCAGAAGTGGCATGATAAAAGTTAAATTTTCCAATTTCGCATTATGGAAGCCCATGATGGAAGCCATGATTTATTTCAAGGATTTGTATGAGCCAATTATGAAAAACAAGATACTGACCAGTGTCAATAAGGAAGATTGGAGAGTGCTGAACCGAAAGGAGGTATGAATAATTCTATTATACATCAACCACAATATATTACACCATGTTGCAAATGACAAAAGTATGTATGAGATGTGGCAGAAGTTGGAGCCAATATATGAGGGGAAGACAACTATGAACAAGGTCTAGCGTAATCAACAGACTTGCAAAGCTTGAGCACCGAGATGACATCCTTGTGATTGAACACTTAACTTTTTTCCAATGCCATATGAATCAACTTTAAGCCATTAAGATCAACTTTGAGGATGAGGTGCAAGCATTGTAGTTGGAACACACTTGTTGTATCAGTTAGCAATTCAGCTCTCGGGGGAAGCTGACTTTGAAGATGGTGAAGAATAGCCTGATGAATAAAAAAACCAGTATAAGGAAATTGTTGATGCCTTTTCTTCTGATGGGTATGTGGCCGAATCCCATGATAGGAATTAATGAAAACCGTGGATGTGGCCATGTCAGATTTCACCAAGGCAAAGAGAAATCTAGGGGGAGATCAAAGTCAAAACAGAGAATAGGAGTGACTTGCTTTTAATGGGGAAAGCCGAATTAAATAAAGAGTGAATGCAGGAAGCACAAAAAGGATGCTGGAGAGGGTAAACTTGCAAACAAGTCCAAGCAAAAGGCGAAAAATGGTGTTATCATGACTGTAGAATGTGAAGAAGGTGAACACTATCTAGTCATTGACGATGAAGAATGTTATAGTGTTGTTCGTGATGATGCCACGAGTTTGGGTTGTGGACTCGGGTGTGTCCTTCCACATCACATCATACATGGAGTATTTCACGTCCTATACGAGTAGTGTCACTGGCCAGGTGAAGATGGGGAACAATGGTTTGTCAACCATTGTTGGTAATGACACTATATGCATTGAGATAAGCACATGTTGCCGTTTGATGCTCAATGTTTCGAGGCATGTAACCGATATACGGCTGAATCTGTTGTCAGTGGCAAGCTCAATGAAATTCACCATGTAACTTATTTTGGTGTTGGAAAATGGAAGCTCACCAGAGGACATTTGATTGGCTTGAGAAAGTAAGTAAGGTTGTCTCTATGTGATTAAAACTAAGCTATGTAATGAAGTGGTGAAAGTCATCGAGAATGGAACTTTGGTTGAGTCGTGATACAAAAAGCTTGGGTGTATGAGTGAGAAGTTCCATTCTCAACCAAGCTTTTTAGTGCCAAAGTTGATGACCATTCTTGAAACATATTTATGTATGTGTTCAAAAAAAGTGGTAGGTGCTTGAGGTCTTCAAAGAACTTAGTGCCAAAGTTGAGAGTTAAACTAGCAGGAAGTTGAAGTGCGTCAGATCAAACAGTGGTGGTGAATACCGAGGTCCTTTCGGGAGGTATTGTAGAAGTCATGACATAATACTTGAGAAGACTCCGTCAAAGACACCCCAACTCAATGGTCTTGAAGAGAGAATGAACATGACTCCGACGGAGAGAGTTAGAGCAATGCTCTCTCATGGAAAACAACCTAATATGTTTTGGGTTAAAGCATTGACTCATGCTACGTATGTAGTAAACATGTCCCCCTCAGTTCCTATTTAATGTGATATTTCTTTGAGTGGTTGATCAATGAAGGATGTATCATACAAGAATCTAATGGTTTTTGGGTGTAAAGCATTAATTTGTGCACATCCCGAGGGAGGAGATATCCAAGATTGTCAGAAAGACAAAGCATAACATCAATCTAAACAGTCCAAGTGATAAATTTGGCTACATATTATGGGATCCAGTCAAGAAGAAGAATGTGAGAAGCCGATATGTGGTATCCAATGAAGATGAAACAATTAAAGATATTGGTAAATCGGAGAACTCAAAGTCTACTACACCTCAGGTTGTCGTGAACCCTACCCTAGTCCATACAATCGTGGGAGATATGATGATATTGAATATTATGATGATACAACTAATCTAGTTATATACATGAGCAGCCATCTGATGATGATGTTGATGATGATGATGACGATCATGGTGATAATAATCCACATGATTCCCCACCAATGCAAGAGTTGATGAGAAGTGGAAGAGATCTCATACCTTTTTTTAAAGGAATACGATAGGGGAAGCCCCTACGGTGATTTTTATTTTCGAAATAATAAGAACCCAAATCCGCGTCCGTGAGGACTTGAACCTGGGTGGCTAGGTTGTACATCCACTTCCCTAACCAAATGAGCTAGGCTCATACCTAAAAGAAGTATCCACCACACCAATATGATGAGGTAGTGTCTGATGAGTACAACAATGAATGGTCGGAAGCCATGTAGGATGAGCTGAAATTCCTCTATGAGAATGACACCTTTGAGTTGGTGTCTCGTCTGAAAGGCAAGAAAGCACTCACAAACAAGTGGATGTACATAGTGGAGACTGAAAAATAAACCTCACATCCTAGATACAAGGAAAGATTGGTTGTGAAATGTTTGGTCAGAAGAAGGGTATTGACTTTGATTAGATATTTTGTCTGGTGGTCAAGATGTCTTTGATCCGAGTTGTGCTTGGCAGGCCTGCCACCGTTGACTTGGAAATTGAACAACTTTATGTGAGGACGACATTATTTCATGGTGAGCTAGAGGAGATACATGTGGTGCTGAAATTTACAGCTTATTCCGATACGTATTTTCAAATCATATTAAAAGTGTGTTATCCATTAAAGATTAATTGGTGTGCTCGGTTTTTTTCAATAGAAGAAAACACCAAAACTTAAAAATAGAAAGAAATGAAACCGTCCTGTCCCGCCAGCAAGGGGTCATCGCACCTCAAAGTCTTGAGTGGAGGCGGATCCACAGTGTCAGTGTGTCACCAACGAGGAAAACGGAAACCTGGCGTGCCATATGGGTTCGTATTTTTTAGTTCGTTCCCTTCTAATTGTAACGCTTGATAATGCCTTACTGGTCTCACTCGCAAGATCACTTCCCTGTGCCATTCCAACTCGAAAACAGAAGTCAGGGTCTCACTCACAAACATCACTTCCCGGTGCCACTCCAACGCGGAAACACAAGTCAGTCAAAGATTTTTGTTTTTTTCTGCAGCGAAGTCAGTCATGATTTGACAGGAGTAAGAATCAAGAGAACGAAAGATGGGATAATAACGGAACAAAAAATTCAACCCATCCCACTAGCAGATTCCGTCCAAGTCGTCAGTAGAACTGTACTGTATTAATTGTAAGACGACCGGCAGTTAGACATGATAGGTTCTATTACTAGAATCTTTCTTGGGGTGCTGTGTCTGGACTTGGACCTCGACCTCCATTCTCCAAAATGAAACAAGGGGCCAGAAACTCCATTCGTATTGCAGGGTGCAGGAATCTCCATGGATGGTCCTAAAATACGCCAGCCATTGTCTACGCGCTGTCGTAAAGGGTGAATACCTACTCTACTACATCAGACAAGGCTTGGCAACACCTACGTACAGTCAAGTCGGTCTTATTTCCGTATATACGACTCAACTCGACACAAGCTGTTCCCACAAACTTGTGGTTTTTGTGGGATATATACCGCTGCTCCAGTTTCTACTCTCCTGTGATACTTAAGAAAGATCGACTCCATCTTTGAAGATCGCGTTCTGATGTGTAAATAAAACTTTAGTTTCAACTGAGATACAAATCTCCACTCATTGAGATTGAGAGGTCGGTAAACTAAAACGCAAGTGTCTAGAACCAAAACACAAACCCGTTGGACAACAGGAGTAGAAGGCCGCCTAAAGTTTTAACAGAACGGCAACATCAACAAATACTTAATTTCCTATTCCTCTGATTCACATCAATAAATACTTTGCCGAATCACTTGTTACAATATTTGTAGTTACCACAATGGTCAATTCGCTTGAGGCTTGCAACAGCTCGACCGAAACGCTCGTAACAACATTAGTATGTGCTCTCTGTGTGATTGATACTTTTACTTTGAAAACTAGCACGGTGAGGGAAACATCTTCAATCGTCTTTAATTTCTGAGAGAACAACTAATTTCACCATAAATTAACATACTTCAATGGCCACTATCTTCCTTTTGTGCATAGTAATATTAGATATGTGTAGATAACTAAATTTACATTGCAAGTTAGGATGTACTTGTTAAAACTGATGTTATACTTGATTATTTCAGATCGATTTGGATTTAAAAACATATATATTAATCATACATAACAAATTTCTTGTGATGATGTTCATATATAGTTACTAATACCAATTAGATATTTCTTTGACGACGACATTCAGTTATAATAAAGATAAATCAAATTGACGGGAAGATGATGTTATGCACAATTACGAAGATATATAGGTCCGTTTATTTTCATAATAAGGTGCAAGAGATCAATAGATATATGAAGAACCATGCTGGCTTATTTCTTTGAGCAAGATACTTTTTAGATCGATTCTCTAATATTTTGGGTTCATCATATTTGATTAATTTCCTCAGGTGCTTGAATAAAGTTTCAAATTTTAGATACCTTTCTAATGGAATGACAATAATATTTTGTTTGCAAAGTGAATAAAAGCAATATTTTGTTTACAATAATATATTTGATTAATTTCCTCAGGTTCATCATATTTGTTTGCAAAGTGAATTAACCAACACCTTCATTTACTCTCATATTTGTAATCCTTCGGTTTTCAAATTTGACACTTTGCGCTTGAATCATGTCGAAATATTTTTTATTATTGGCGTTCGACGTTTATCCATAAGTTTCTTGTTCAAAAAGTTACAAAACAAAATCTAGACGAATTTTTTTCCTTGTCATAAATGTACAGTAGTAGCAATGAAATACATATGTCTTCAGTAATAGGATTTACTAAATTTTCAATTTTATTGTTTTTTATTTTTAATTACCATACAAAGATTTTGCCATGTACCGGTTCGGTTTAGCAAGTACATCTGACCAGGGACGGAGTGTGGCACCCCGATCCAGATGATCGAGTCACCCCATATACCAGTCCCAGAAACACTGGATATATGTCAACTTGATAAACAAAGACATAACCAAATACATACATAGGGCTCCGAGTTCGGACATACATAAGGTTACAACACGGGGGTGAGGCTCCAGCGCTCGCGCAACATGCGCACACAACAGTATGTACATTATTTATCCAACATCGAGCCTCTAGCGGAAGTCATAGCGGAAACGTAGATAGTAGCGTGGCGATAGCGGCCTTATTCCACGGAGTCCTGCCTGGGATACGGGTTCCTAGTTCTCGTACAGCGGGTACTCGGCGTCGGGAGCAACGGAGTCTGGCCACATGAGAAGCCAGGTAAGTACTTGAAGTACTCGCAAGTCATTAGCCCAAATTCAAGCAAGGTCTATCTATATGGCATGGCATAAGTTCGAAAAGTAGCATGGCAGGAGTTTGGTTACGAGGGTGAGTCCAAGCTTAACGGTTGGACATAACTTACCTACTTACCTTTGAAGGGGTGTTTCATGTTACCAACTGAGATTTCATTTCCCACTCGACAACTCATAACCACAACCAGGCTTCCAAGCCTCTAGCCACTCTAGCTTACTCTTTCCGTTGTCACTTGTTTGCTAGTCTCATCTTAATAATTTCCCCATGTTCGACTGGACTGACTCTTAGTGTGACCCGACCTAAATATCGTCCCATAACCTAGGGACAAGGCTAGATTCTAGATTAACACTCTCGAGAGGTTGCAACATTTACCCATACACTGAAGTCTAGGTTTGTACCGCCAGTACCGAAGTACTTAGAACCCATCATGGCGACAGCACAAACCCACACTTCCACCACCGTTTACTCCACCCGGACACTCCCTGTGTAGCCACCGACACGTCCCTGGGACCACGTCTTATGACGAAGTGAATCCGACACGTCCCCAACAAATGAGCGACGCCTAGCTCCGGAACCTTCGCAAGACTAGCCCCGACCACAAAAGTAACCGACTAGACTTGCCAAAAGGGTGGCGTCAAAGGAGGCTAGATAGAATACTCGGCCATGGTTCGCCCACGTGAACGACGCATGGTGTGCTGGTGTGTTTGGTGAGTGGCACCATGTGACTCAATCTAGTCGAGGGAGGTGGTTATCTTCTTAGTCAACTTTTATATATAGTTTCCAACATGAATCAAGCAACACAAGCATAAGCTTATAACAATAACAACATAGGATAAACATATCAATTGCAGGTATCAATATTAACATTGCACTCATAATACCCGGGTGACTATGGCGGTTCCTCCAGCCGGTGTCACCAGGAGGTTAGTATTCATAGAATAAATAGCATAGTGTTTCAAGCGGATGACCGTGGCGGTTCCTCCAGCCGGTGGTCACCGTAAAGAATGAACCGAAAAGCACTCATAAAAGTGAGAGAGCATCCATTCCACTCGGGGATTATCTCGACGTGGTGTCAGCAATCTCGGCAAAAAGAACCAAATGGAAAGTCAGCTCCCAAGCGTCGCAGTCCGGGTGGTCTATGCCAACCATATTTGACGGAGGGACAAGGCAAATAACTCTTTTGGCAAATGCCCCCAACTCCGAGGGTCATAAGACGACATTCGTCTGTTCCTCACCTCGGCGAAGAGGAAAAACCAAACAAAGCCTCGCAAGCGCGAGACGCACAGTTGTAATATTTTCCCCCATTCCTTCGACTAAGGCGGTTCCTCCGGCCATTGTCTAGGGGACGGGAGTGAGGCACATATAAGAAATTATAAAGTAATACAACAATTCAAAATGCATAATGGCATGTGAGGTGCAATATCAATCCACTCAAGCAATAGATTTAAATTCTAGGGTTCGACCAAGTTTGATATTGAGTTGATGGCTTGCCTTCGGGTTCGCGAACAACTCCTATTTCGTCGGGAAGGTCGGAATCTATCCAAAGGAACACGAGATAGCATCAAATACCCCACTTATGTCATCGAATAAAATCCAAAGGAAATAAATTCCCAAAATTCCTTTTCTGGTCCCAATGGAAAGATAATTTCAAAACAAAGCCAGCAAAATTGGTTTCACATTTTTCTGAGCATTTTTTAGGGAGATATTGCCTTCCAAAGTTTAACCAAAAGTCTGCCTATTTCCAACAGAAAATAACAGGAAAACGGTTCGGAAAAGATTAAATCCCTGACAGCGGGTCCCACCAGTCAGTGCTTAACCGAAACGTTTTCTTTCTTTTTTTTGAATGAGGGAAACAGAGCGGAGGGGTGGCCGGCTCCGGCGATCTTACCGGCGACGGTTGGCTGCGGCTAGGGCGAGGGAGAGGGGTGGAGAGGAAGCAGAGCGGCTCGGGGAAGAGGCGGCGCAGCTCGTCCGCGCACTCGTGGATCACGGCGACCTCGGGAGGCACCAGAGCGTCCACTCCGGCGGCGGTGGCGTCGGGTTGACGATGAACTCGTCGAATCCGGCCACCAATCACCCAGGCGGGCACGGCATCGTCACCGTGGTGCTCTGGGACGCTTCTGGGTGGAGGGAATCGACCAGGGGGAGGCTGGGGTGTGCGAATCGAGCTGGGGTTAGTGCGGCTCGGGTGGTTGCAGTTCCGGCGAGGTGTGGCTCCTCCGGACTCGAGGCTGGGGCAGAGGGTGCTAGAGGGAGTGGGAGAGGTGGTGCGGCGATGGAATGGTGCTGGGGTAGCCGCTATATAGCGTTTCCGCGCGGCGGCCGGAGTAATGGCGCGGTGAGGTGTCGCCAGGGCGTGGAGGCGACGGTGGGCGGGGCGTTGCGGGAGCGCTGACCAGTCCGTGCGGCGGAGGAGGCGCTGACGGGAGGGCCCCGGCGAGCACAGGGCTTGGACGGTGCGTCGGCTAGCGCCCTGGCGTGTGCACGGCCGCCGTCCGGTCGCTCCGCCAGCGACGTGTGGGTGCTGGGAGGTGGAGAGTGAGGTGGGGGCGCGGGAGGCAGGCTCGGGCGCGAGGGTGCGGTTCGCCGTTGACCAGAAACGGGCGGCGCCCCCACGGCCATGCCCATGCCGGTCCTGGCATGACCAGGCCATGCCAACGTCGGCATCGGCGTCGATCTCTCTACTCCGGGATCCAAACGAGATGCTACTCGCGTCACTGTGCGCCAAACTTCAAAGTCTACAACTTTGCTGATCAAACTTTTTGCAAATTCGAAAGTCGGTCTGACCAAAAGTTTTGAAAAACAGTGCTGGCCAAAAAGGGGATATGCAATTTGAGCAAGCAAAACATTTTTGCTTTGGCAAAGATTTTTCCTGGAGGTGTAGGTACGCCTTGTGCTGGTGTCTAGGTATCCCCCTCCGTTCACAAAAATTATTTGCCTGGTTTTTGAAAATTTCTAAGTTTTGGGCAGGAACTTGCATAGGGAAAAAGTCAAACATCTTCTTAACAAGATATCAAATGTTTTTGAATAAATGGCTTCTATAACACCTAGGGATCACTCCCAAATTTTTGTGGAATTTTTAGATACATGGAGACAAGGGTTCCTTTGGAAGGCCAAATAAAAGGTGAATTTTAAAAGAGGAAAGAATTCTTCCCAAATCAATAGTTGACCAAGGTCAAAGGTCAAAATCTCAAGTACCAAGTGGGAGGAAATTAGAAGGCACAAGATCCCACTTGATTTAGCAGACTAGAAAAGTTTTAGGGTTTAAAGGATTTCCCTGCGGTTTAAAACCAAACGCATTTTAAACAAACAGAGTAAGGCATTTTGAAAAAATGAAAATGCCAAAAATCCAGGGTGTTACAACGATGGTGCCACCCGAGCCATGGAGCTTGACGAGGTTGTAGGCGTGGTGGGTCACCGCCGTGAACTTGGCGTGGGCGGGGTAGCCGAGGATGGCGTTGTAGGGCAGGCCGATGTGCGCGACGTCAAAATGGATCAGCTCGGTGCGGTAGTTGGCCTGGGTGCCGAAAGTGACTGCGAGCCTCACCTGCCCCAAGGGGGTGGTGAGACCCTCAGTCACCCCCGAGAAGGGCCTGGTGGGCAAGAGCCGCTCGTAGGGCACCTGCAGCTTCTCGAATGTCTCGACAGAGATGACGTTGAGGCCTGCACCCCCATCGATGAGCGTCTTGGAGACTGCAATGTTGTTGATGGTGGGGGTGCAGACCAACGGGATGGTGCCAACAGTCGAGGTGGACTTGGGGTGGTCGGCGGAGTCAAAGGTGATGGGGCACTGGGACCACTTGAGGGGCCTGGAGGCCTCGACCCCGGGCAGGGCAACCGCGACCTCGCCAGCGAATTGCTTGAAGTGGCGGTTAGAGCTGGGGGCCTGAGCCCCGCCAAGGATGCAAGCGGCCCCGCAAGGCACCTGGTAGCCCTCAGGAGTCTCGGCAGGGAGGTTGTCGTTCGTGGGCTGGGCGGCGTTGGCCTGGGGGTTCTGCTGGTAATTGTCGTCGTAGTTGTTGTTCCAGCGTCGCCCCCTGCGGCCGCCGCGGCCTCCGCGGTCCTGCTGCCGATCGTTTGCCTCGCGAGCCTCGTGAAGCCTGTTGAGGTCGTAGCAGTCCTCGGTGGCATGGGAATGCCTGTTGTGGTAGACGTAGAAGGGGCGGTCATCTTTCTTCTCGGTGCCCGCGGCTGGAGCGGCAGCGCGAGGCTGCTTGGCATCGGGCTCAGCCTTGAGGACCGTAGTGGTCTTGCGCTTCTCAGTGGATTTCTTCTTCTTCTTGGACTCCTCGACGGGGTCCCCTGGCTCGTTCTTGATGAACAGGCGGCCCTCCTCAGCGTTGGCGCACTTGTCCGCCAAGTCGAAAAGCTTGATGACGGTGGTGATGTTGTCGTGGATGCCAAGCTTCTCGAGCATCCGCACATCCGTGACCCCAGCTTGGAAGGCCGAAATGATCTGCGCGTCGGTGGCGTTGGGGATTTTATTGCGCACTTGGCTGAAGCGCTGGATGTACTTGCGGAGGGTCTCGCCAGGCTTCTGGCGCACGGCGCGGAGATCGTTGTACATGAGGCCACGCTTGTACGTGCCCTTGAAGTTGGCGACGAAGCACCAGCAGAGGTCCTCCCAGGTGTTGATGGACTCGGCGGGGAGGTTGGTGAGCCACGAGGACACGGAGTCCTTGAGGGCCATGGGGAACCAGTTTGCCATGACCTTGTCGTCGCCCCCGGCGGCATGGATGGCCAAGGTGTAGAGCTGCAGAAACCCCAGGGGGTTGTTCTTGCCGTCGTAGCACGGGGGAAGATCCGGCCAGAACTTGACCGGCCAGACGACGTGACGGAGGCTGCGAGTGAACGCGACCGTCGTGCCGTAGGTGACCGTGCCATTGGCGAGGGTGGCGCGGAGGTGGCGCCCCGCAGTGGCGACGTCATGGACGGCGCGGTTGTGGCGATCCTGGTGGCGCTCGATGCTCACGTGTGCGTCCTCCGGGGCTCGCTGCATGATTTGGCAGTCATGCGGCGACGACGCGTGCGACGCAGTGCGGTTGTCGCGAGGAGGAGCCCTGTAACACCCCAAAAATCCGTCCCTAATTTTAGTGGTGTTTTCCCACACCTGAAAAACTTTTCTACTTTCAAAATGTTTTCTTTGAACCAGATGGCCTTTGACTTGACTTTTTTTTCAACCTCTTGGAAATTTCCCAGCAGTCCCCGATCATTGTCAACCTCCACCATTTTCCCCGTCCATTGTTGTGTCGGTCGAACGTTGGTTCCATCTGAAGATTTCCAAAACCCTTCTATCTATCCTACCAAAGCCACCACCACAGTTATAGCTGGAAATAAAATTCTACCAAGCTACCATATGGTTCCCTCATGCGTATAGATCACTCCCATGGAAAAACATTTCATAGTCCCCTGCAATCATTCCAAGTTTATTCATATTTCCTGTTATGCCATTTACAATCCCGAAATTATCTGGACACCTTCCACTCATCCAAAAATTCTGAAATTTTTGTGAGGCGCATGATTTGGCCTCCTGAACATTTCACTCCATTGGCCCAACCTCATTTGAGCAATATTTGAGATACTTCCTTTGTAATGCCCTTTTTATGCCTAATTGTGATTTCCAAAGCAACCCCTAGCTACAAGAATCATTTGGCATTGCCACCTTGCCAAGTTGACAAGATCCCTTACACAACCCCACATACCCAATATCAGATCAAGATTGTTTGAGGAAGTGCATTTGGCATGCCCATGCCATTAGGGCATTTTCGGACACCAATTTATTTGACCAACTTCCCTGTGTCCAATTGATCCCAAACTTCACAGACATGCTACATACACCTGTCCTAACCTACTGTGATTTTTGGGGATTTTTCTGAGATGTGCAAGGCCCCTGTCATTTCATCGAACACCTGGCGCACCCATAGTTTTCAGAAAATCTTGTATTGTAAAGCGTGGAGTTTTTGACCGTGACCAGTTTGGTTGTCTAGTTTTTGTCCTTGTGAACCCAGTGGTGCAAACCTTTTTCAGTTTTGAGCTACGAGTTGCCGGGAACGCGACGATGCCGCCCGTGTCGTGCTCTGGACGTCCGGGACGCGCGCTTTGGCAAGACCTAATCCCCGTTACTGCAGTGGTCGGTGCCTAACCCTTCTGCTGCAGTGTGCCTCGTGCGCCACTGTGCCTCCAGCACGACTGCCTTATCTCCTCCCCATTCATGGCTTGGAGGCAAGCTGGTGCACCGGTGGCCGTCACCCATCAATGGCCAAACCGGCCACCACCTAATCCTCCTCGCCCCGGCTATAAAGGTAGCCCGAGCCTCCCATCTCGCGCTGCACCACACTCTCTTCTCTCCCCTGGACCTCGCAGTCGGTGCATATGGACGGGAATGGTGCTCCTTCTCTTCTTGCTACGGCCGTGAAGCACCACATCGGTCCTCGGATCGGTCCGTGGTTTGTGAGCACCATTGTCCGTGTGTATCGGCAGAGAAACTCCAGATAGCTATCCATCACTTGTCCCGCTCGTCCTCGAGCCTTCCCGAGCAGAGGAGCCGGCCGTCACCATCCCGAGCTCCCGCCAAGGCCGCACGGCCGAGCATGCGGTCGACGCGCCGGAGGCGTCCCCGCCGTCGGAGCCGCCTCCCCTGGGCGTGGTGGGCCACGGCGTGCCCATCCCCGCTGATGCCGAGGTCCCTAGCCCCCCCATCGCTGCACCATCGCCTCCCATGGGCACACCATGGCCGACGCGTGCGTCGACCACGGCGGCAACCTCCACCCTCCCCTGGCCCTGAGCCTCCCCGGCGGCCGCGGTGTGGCCTGGCGTGGCTGCCCCGTCGCCGGCGTCCGCCCCGGCCCTCCCAGCGGTCGGCAGCAGCGCCGACGGCCACCTCCCGTGTCCTCTTGTACGTGAGCTCAGCTAGAAGAAGAAGCCAATCGTTCATAATAGGCCAGCTAAAAGCGTATTCCGTTTTTTTTCTCAGGTTTACGCTTTCCTGAGGAGAAAGCGTATTATCTGGATGTACGCAACCAGCCCATCCCAGTAGGCTGCTGCCCAGCAGCACAGCAGGCCGGCCGGCCCGTCTCGCGCGGCCGGCAGCCCGTTCTGCCTTTTTTTTCGCGCAGGTTGTTTTCCTTTTTCTCCTGGTGAGCAACTTCGGACACCCACAACTTTTGAACCGTAGCTCCGTTTTAGTTGATTCAAATTTCTAAATTTGTATCTCGTTGAGACCTAGCCAGTGGTGCTAGTTTTGTCACCTTTAGAGCTATTTAGTTTCATAGCCTTTATTTAATACACCGTTTGTCGTTTCGTGGTTTAGGTGTTCTTCGGGATTCCGACCCGCGGCGAGTCCGAGACTTTCCGAACCGTTTGAAAACCGTCTTCGAAGGCAAGCTAACCCCTTGCTATGAGCCGTCCCGCAATGTTGTTTGTTGTTTGCTTATTGTCTTGCCGAGTATTATATGATTGTCTGTTTATTTATGCATGACTGTTTATTGTTCTTGTTTAATATGGGACTGATAGTATTACTCCTGCCATGTTTTATTCTTCTTCCATGTATGCATTAGATTAATGTATGAATTATCTGTGCGCCTCGCACTTGCGTGGCTTTGACAACTAAATAACAAAAACATGCGTTGATTGTTTGCTTCTTCTTCTTCACCGAGGTGAAGGACGGACGAATGTCGTCTTATGATCCTCGGAGTTGGGGGCATTTGCCAAAAGAGTTATTTGCTTCTTGTCCCTCCATCAAATATGGTTGGCGTAGACCACCCGGACTGCGACGCTTGGGAGCTGACTTTTCATTTGGTTCTTTTTGCCAAGATTGCTGACACCACGTCAAGATAACACTCGAGTGGAATGGATGCTTTCTTTCTTATGAATGCTTTTCGGTTCATTGTTTGGAGGCTACATGCCTCACCAACTTTGTAATTGATCTATGATGACACCGACTGGAGGAACCGCCACAGTCATCTGTTTGAAACACTATGTTATAATCTGTAGTCGATCTGTGATGACGCTTGTTGGCGGACTCGCCACGATAGTCACCCGGTCGACGCTAACCAACAAGTTGATCTGTGATGACGCTTGTTGGCGGACTCGCCACGATAGTCACCCGGTCGACGCTAACCAACTAGTTGATCTGTGATGACGCTTGTTGGCGGAATCGCCACGATAGTCACCCGGTCGACGCAAACCAACTAAACTATATCTTGTAGTTGATCTTTATTGTGTTGCTAATGTTTTGTTGTTTGATGATATATTATTATGTTATTGTGGTTGTAGTGTTAGACTAATCCTTTGTTGGTTGGGCATGTGAATGCTGAAACTTGATTAAATGAAACACCCCTCCAAACAACGATCAGGTCTATTCATAGTGCCACTAATCTGAACCCTTGAACGCGATACCACCGTTGTCCCATGGAAACCGTGACCTAGTAGGTTGTTGAGCCCCTTTTGTGCCATCCGTTGGGTGCAGTCGTTCGGTTGTGCTGTCCGAGGGGAGGGGTCGACAGGCACGGGTTCGACTACGATAAGGAGTCCGGAGCTAGGCATACCCGGTAGCGCCGGGGGATGTGCCGGACTTACTTGCCCGTTGTACCATGCGTATAGGGTGCGGCAGGAGGGTGTCTTAGCAAGTGGACCGTCACGAGAATGTAATTTGCTTAGTACGGCTTTGGGCATGATGAACCTGAGGTGTCGGCTGAGTGGAGTGCATTCTGATAGGTGGTAAAGCAAACTCTCGAGAGCATCAACCTAGCCAGCTAGCCCTGTTCCTGGGATATGGAACAACAGTTCAGTGTCAGTCACACTGTGTGTCTTTGTCGTGTCCGGAGGTTAAACTTAAGATTTTTTTGAAAGAATTATGAACGACTTGATCACACTTAATAAACAATAAGATGATGCAGGGAATGCTACTTGAGATGTCAAATGAGATAAGGCCGGTGGGCCTAGCAGGGGTGACAGATGAGATTAGCCTCGTGAGGCTAGAGGCCAGTGAGCCTAGCTGTGGTAATATGATTTATTGTGTTACTTGGTACCAACTGGTACCCCGTTATTCGTCACAGATAAGCTCTTTGTGTGACCCCCGGTACACGATCCAACCCCACCTGGCTTGGACTCTGTACTGGTGGTACTCCCATTGTTTGCTTATACCATGTTTTATTATGATGCCATGTTGCTACCCACTTGGACTGCCGTAAGTAGTCACTTGCCATGTTTAGATTATTTTCTGTCGCTAGTTACTTGTTGCCTGATTGTTTGACTGTTCATGTCTTGTGGTTATTTTCTTGCGAGTACGTCAATGTACTCAGACTGGCTTTTCATGTGGCCAGACTTTGAGAGGATCCATCTACTACCACAGCAAGGAGATCGAGCAGGAGCATGCTAGGTTCAGTAGCCCAGCCAGATACCTGTGGAATGGAGCCACACCAAGCCGTTGCCGTATCTTCCGCTGCCAGTTGAACTCTGTCCAGTGCCATACTTGGCCATGATATTTTCAGGCCTTGGAGGCCATGTAAACCTTTGTAGTCCTTTGGGCCTGATTGTGTAATGATATTTTTGCTATGTTGCATTGTCGTAACGTGCGTCCAGATATCCTGGGTTGGCGCACGGGGCGTCCACCTCTCTGGCGACATGTGTTAGAGGGGGGTGCCACAGAGCATGTTATCAGAGCACCAGGCTGGCTGTAGACTACCCTAGCATGGAAAGCCCCGCCTTACTTTTGCCCGACAATGACCCGATGGATTTAACCCATCTCCGCCAAACCGGCATGGCTCGTGTCAGTCAACACTATGGTGCAGTAGGACCTGTCCCAATCTTCCCCAACAAGACGAGCCGGTTTCTTCCATGAGAAGCGGCCGACCTTACCCAGAGAACCTGAGACCCAGTCCTAGTTGCTTTATAACCCACCCTCGCTAGCTCTCCCTGGCAACCCAACTCTTTTGAAGTAGAATCCCATAGAGGAACCTCGCATCCTTATCCCCACCAAAAATCTAGAACCCCAAGAACATCCGATGGCGACCCTGAATGCCATCTTGGAAACCACTGCCGAGGAGCATTCGAGCTTTCGATTTCTTCTCTGGAGGGCCGTCAACCATATCCTTGGTAGCTCCGTTCGCCCCATGTATATGGTGTTCCAGAGCTCACTCTCGTCATCCGGAGATGAATTCCGGGCCGATGTGAGGATCAGCCTGTGTCCCCGGGGCACAAATCAGCCCTACTTAATCCAAGGAGGCCGCATGCCCCCTCTGGGCTAGCCATCCAGGTAGCAGCCTGGGAATGCCTCGTTCGTCTTCGGTCCTCCGAACCCCTGCTAGCTGAAACTCGAGAGTTCTACTACCTTCCGGCTAGACCACAACCCCGTGAAGAGATGGTCCAAGCCGACGTCTCGAAAGAGCCTGACCCAGCGCTAATCAACCAAGTTGCTTATGCCATTGCCATGACGAACCTCAACAACCTCTTGATGGGGGAGCTCGTGACTACAAGGAGGAACCTCAGCCGTGCCCGCCTACACCAATACCTAGGGGAAAGCACACCTACTCTCTCCCATAGGCAGGCTCGGCATAGCGGACTTCCAGATCCCGGCCCATCCCGACGAGTCCCAGAGCAGGTTCCGATCCTCGAAGGTGTTCCTGTGTCCTCCGACCCCGCGGGAGATGGAGATGTGGACACTACTCTTCGTCTCGGCCGTGCTCCACCGACTACCAGAGGCCGTCAAGCGGAGTAGAACCTAGGTGTAGTTAGCCTGGGTGGCGCTTTTATGTTGGTAGGTGGGAAGCGGCGAGGTTGTTGGTTTGTTTGTTTGTGTTGTGATAGCTTGTAATGGAAGTTTGTTGTATGCTTTCTGGTTGATGTCGAATCAGCTAATAATAAAACTTGGTGTTCTAATTCTCTTGTTAACCGGTATGGTTGAAATGATTATGCCATACCACTGCAAATGATTTTTGGAATAGCCCTATCTCACGGTGTCTGTGAGCCAAATTATCGGTGGCACAGATATTTTCTTTTAAAAGAAACCCTGTTATTTTTTTCAAAACCTGTGTATACCTGAAAATGTATATACAACTTTTCAAAAAAAAAACCTAGATAGGGGATATGATTGGCATGTCCCTAATCTTTTTGTTTTGCAAAATTTGGTTGTTGATTGATAGTTTGGTTGTAGATCCTGTTTGATATTGCCATGCTCATGTTTGGTTGGACTAAAATCCTTAGATTTAAATTTTCCTTATACAACCATAGTAGAAAATCCTATGTTGATTGAATTGTGTGAGCCACTGCCATGCCATCCTTAGAATGCATTAAGTAGGACAAATATCCTGCCTGGATAACGCTTGTTTTATGAAAATGTCGTGCTGAGTGTTGATCTTTTTGAAAGTTAAACTCTAATATTTTGTAGAAAAAGTTTTAAAATATTTTAAATATAGGGGTGGATTAAACCATACAAGGAATATCTTGTATAGCCCCGGGAACCTCTATTAGTCTCCGAATCTCGGGACGAGATTCTTTTTAAGGGGGAAGGTTTGTAACACCCCAAAAATTCGTCCCTAATTTTAGTGGTGTTTTCCCACACCTGAAAAACTTTTCTACTTTCAAAATGTTTTCTTCGAACCAGATGGCCTTTGACTTGACTTTGGTTTCAACCTCTTGGAAATTTCCCAGCAGTCCCCGATCATTGTCAACCTCCACCATTTTCCCCGTCCATTGTTGTGTCGGTCGAACGTTGGTTCCATCTGAAGATTTCTAAAACCCTTCTATCTATCCTACCAAAGCCACCACCACAGTTATAGCTGGAAATAAAATTCTACCAAGCTACCATATGGTTTCCTCATGCGTATAGATCACTCCCATGGAAAAACATTTCATAGTCCCCTGCAATCATTCCAAGTTTATTCATATTTCCTGTTATGCCATTTACAATCCCGAAATTATCTGGACACCTTCCACTCATCCAAAAATTCTGAAATTTTTGTGAGGTGCATGATTTGGCCTCCTGAACGTTTCACTCCATTGGCCCAACCTCATTTGAGCAATATTTGAGATACTTCCTTTGTAATGCCCTTTTTATGCCTAATTGTGATTTCCAAAGCAACCCCTAGCTACAAGAATCATTTGGCATTGCCACCTTTCCAAGTTGACAAGATCCCTTACACAACCCCACATACCCAATATCAGATCAAGATCGTTTGAGGAAGTGCATTTGGCATGCCCATGCCATTAGGGCATTTTCGGACACCAATTTATTTGACCAACTTCCCTGTGTCCAATTGATCCCAAACTTCACAGACATGCTACATACACCTGTCCTAACCTACTGTGATTTTTGGGGATTTTTCTGAGATGTGCAAGGCCCCTGTCATTTCATCGAACACGGCGCACCCATAGTTTTCAGAAAATCTTGTATTGTAAAGCGTGGAGTTTTTGAGCGTGACCAGTTTGGTTGTCTAGGTTTTGTCCTTGTGAACCCAGTGGTGCAAACCTTTTTCAGTTTTGAGCTACGAGTCGCCGGGAACGCGACGATGCCGCCCGTGTTGCGCTCTGGACGTCCGGGACGCGCGCTTTGGCAAGACCTAATCCCCGTTACTGCAGTGGTCGGTGCCTAACCCTTCTGCTGCAGTGTGCCTCGTGCGCCACTGTGCCTCCAGCACGACTGCCTTATCTCCTCCCCATTCATGGCTTGGAGGCAAGCTGGTGCACCGGTGGCCGTGACCCATCAATGGCCAAACCGGCCACCACCTAATCCTGCTCGACCCGGCTATAAAGGTAGCCCGAGCCTCCCATCTCGCGCTGCACCACACTCTCTTCACTCCCCTGGACCTCGCAGTCGGTGCATATGGACGGGAATGGTGCTCCTTCTCTTCTTGCTACGGCCGTGAAGCACCACATCGGTCCTCGAATCGGTCCGTGGTTTGTGAGCACCATTGTCCGTGTGTATCGGCGGAGAAACTCCAGATAGCTGTCCATCACTTGTCCCGCTCGTCCTCAAGCCTTCCCGAGCAGAGGAGCCGGCCGTCACCATCCCGAGCTCCCGCCAAGGCCGCACGGCCGAGCACGCGGCCGACGCGCCGGAGGCGTCCCCGCTGTGGGAGCCGCCTCCCCTGGGCGCGGTGGCCACGGCGTGCCCATCCCCGCCGATGCCGAGGTCCCAAGCCCACCCCATCGCTGCACCATCGCCCCCCGTGGGCACACCATGGCCGACGCGTGCGTCGACCACGGCGGCAACCTCCGCCCTCCCCTGGCCCTGAGCCTCCCCGGCGGCCGCGGTGTGGCCTGGCGTGGCTGCCCCGTCGACGGCGTCCGCCCCGGCCCTCCCAGCGGTCGGCAGCAGCGCCGACGGCCACCTCCCGTGTCCTCTTGTACGTGAGCTCAGCTAGAAGAAGAAGCCAATCGTTCATAATAGGCCAGCGAAAAGCGTATTCCGTTTTTTTTCTCAGGTTTACGCTTTCCTGAGGAGAAAGCGTATTATCTGGATGTAGCAACCAGCCCAGCCCAGTAGGCTGCTGCCCAGCAGCACAGCAGGCCGGCCGGCCCGTCTCGCGCGGCCGGTAGCCCGTTCTGCCTTTTTTTCGCGCAGGTTGTTTTCCTTTTTCTCCTGGTGAGCAACTTCGGACGCCCACAACTTTTGAACCGTAGCTCCGTTTTAGTTGATTCAAATTTCTAAATTTGTATCTCATTGAGACCTAGCCAGTGGTGCTAGTTTTGTCACCTTTAGAGCTATTTAGTTTCATAGCCTTTATTTAATACACCGTTTGTCGTTTCGTGGTTTAGGTGTTCTTCGGGATTCCGACCCGCGGCGAGTCCGAGACTTTCCGAACCGTTTGAAAACCATCTTCGAAGGCAAGCTAACCCCTTGCTATGAGCCGTCCCGCAATGTTGTTTGTTGTTTGCTTATTGTCTTGCCGAGTATTATATGCTTGTCTGTTTATTTATGCATGACTGTTTATTGTTCTTGTTTAATATGGGACTGATAGTATTACTCCTGCCATGTTTTATTCTTCTTCCATGTATGCATTAGATTAATGTATGAATTATCTGTGCGCCTCGCACTTGCGTGGCTTTGACAACTAAATAACAAAAACATGCGTTGATTGTTTGCTTCTTCTTCTTCGCCGAGGTGAAGGACGGACGAATGTCGTCTTATGATCCTCGGAGTTGGGGGCATTTGCCAAAAGAGTTATTTGCTTCTTGTCCCTCCGTCAAATATGGTTGGCGTAGATCACCCGGACTGCGAAGCTTGGGAGCTGACTTTTCATTTGGTTCTTTTTGCCAAGATTGCTGACACCACGTCGAGATAACCCTCGAGTGGAATAAATGCTTTCTTTCTTATGAATGCTTTTCGGTTCATTGTTTGGAGGCTACATGCCTCACCAACTTTGTAATTGATCTATGATGACACCGGCTGGGGGAACCGCCACAGTCATCTGTTTGAAACACTATGTTATAATCTGTAGTCGATCTGTGATGACGCTTGTTGGCGGACTCGCCATGATAGTCACCCGGTCGACGCTAACCAACAAGTTGATCTGTGATGACGCTTGTTGGCGGACTCGCCACGATAGTCACCTGGTCGACGCTAACCAACTAGTTGATCTGTGATGACGCTTGTTGGTGGAATCGCCACGATAGTCACCCGGTCGACGCAAACCAACTAAACTATATCTTGTAGTTGATCTTTATTGTGTTGCTAATATTTTGTTGTTTGATGATATATTATTATGTTATTGTGGTTGTAGTGTTAGACTAATCCTTTGTTGGTTGGGCATGTGAATGCTTAAACTTGATTAAATGAAACACCCCTCCAAACAACGATAAGGTCTATTCATAGTGCCACTAATCTGAACCCTTGAACGCGATACCACCGTTGTCCCATGGAAACCGTGACCTAGTAGGTTGTTGAGCCCCTTTTGTGCCATCCGTTGGGCGCAGTCGTTCGGTTGTGCTGTCCGAGGGGAGGGGTCAACAGGCACGGGTTCGACTGCGATAAGGAGTCCGGAGCTAGGCATACCCGGTAGCGCCGGGGGATGTGCCGGACTTACTTGCCCGTTGTACCATGCGTATAGGGTGGGGCAAGAGGGTGTCTTAGCAAGTGGACCGTCACGAGAATGTAATTTGCTTAGTACGGCTTTGGGCATGATGAAACTGAGGTGTCGGCTGAGTGGAGTGCATTCTGATAGGTGGTAAAGCAAACTCTCGAGAGCATCAACCTAGCCAGCTAGCCCCGTTCCTGGGATATGGAACAACAGTTCAGTGTCAGTCACACTGTGTGTCTTTGTCGTGTCCGGAGGTTAAACTTAAGATTTGTTTGAAAGAATTATGAACGACTTGATCACACTTAATAAACAATAAGATGATGCAGGGAATGCTACTTGAGATGTCAAATGAGATAAGGCCAGTGGGCCTAGCAGTGGTGACAGATGAGATTAGCCTCGTGAGGCTAGAGGCCAGTGAGCCTGGCTGTGGTAATATGATTTATTGTGTTACTTGGTACCAACTGGTACCCCGTTATTCGTCATAGGTAAGCTCTTTGTGTGACCCCCGGTACACGATCCAACCCCACCTGGCTTGGACTCTGTACTGGTGGTACTCCCATTGTTTGCTTATACCATGTTTTATGGTGATGCCATGTTGCTACCCACTTGGACTGCCGTAAGTAGTCACCTGCCATGTTTAGATTATTTTCTGTCGCTAGTTACTTGTTGCCTGATTGTTTGACTGTTCATGTCTTGTGGTTATTTTCTTGCGAGTACGTCAATGTACTTAGACTTACTTTTCATGTGTCCAGACTTTGAGAGGATCCATCTCCTACCATAGCAAGGAGATCGAGCAGGAGCATGCTAGGTTCAGTAGCCCAGCCAGATACCTGTGTAATGGAGCCGCACCAAGCCGTTGCCGTATCTTCCGCTGCCAGTTGAACTCTGTCCAGTGCCATACTTGGCCATGATATTTTCAGGCCTTGGAGGCCATGTAAACCTTTGTAGCCCTTTGGGCCTGATTGTGTAATGATATTTTTGCTATGTTGCATTGTCGTAACGTGCGTCCAGATATCCTGGGCTGGCGCACGGGGCGACCACCTCTCTGGCGACATGTGTCAGAGGGGGGTGCCACAAGCCCCGGCTAGAGCAGGTTGCGGTGGAGCCGGTGGAGCTGGAGCGGGAGCGGGTGCGGGGTGACGAGGAGGAGCATGTGGTGCGCCGTGCGCCACATCCCCTGCGCGTGCAGAGAGGACCAGCGAACGGGATGGTGCAGGAGCGGCAACGCGAGCGGCGCCGACGAGCTCGGAGAGGCGGTTGAGCCAGGCCTCCTGGGCCTCCGTCGTGGGGCGGTACTGCAGCAACTCCTACGCCATGAGAAGCGCAGTCGCCGGGCTGGGCGCAGAGCGGCCCAGCGAGGAAGCAGCACGGTCCCGCGACGGGTGCAGGGAGGAGGCCTCCTCTTCGCCGAGGTCGTCCTCAGCGTGGTCGATGTCGTTGTCCTCCGGATGCTCGATGCGGGGCTCGGGGTCGACGCGGTGCTCCGGAGCAGCACTTCCGCGCGGGCGGCCGCGCGGGTTGCCAGCGGGAGCGGTAGCGGCGCTAGCCGTCTGGCGAGCGAGACGTTCGGCGTGAGAGATGCCGGCCATGGCGGTGTCGAGGTTGAAGATGCGCCTCAACCCCCTACCTGGCGCGCCAAATGTCGGAGGACTATCCCAGGAACTGGGTGTGTCTCACGAAGGATCGAGTAAGGGGCTGAACACGGAATCAAACAACCCTCAACGTGCCTCGGCGACGGTGCTCGCCTGGATCGCTGCGGGGAAGCACTGCAGAGAGGAACACACGGTCTTACCCAGGTTCAGGGCCCTCTAGTTGAGGTAAAACCCCTACGTCCTGCTTCGGATTGTATTGCACTTGCTTGGAGAGGTTTCAGTACAGGTCGACCTTGGCGAGCTCTGGGTGGCTAACAATGGCTACTGCTAACCTCAGATCTAGGGTTTGGGCTTGTGAATCTTGGAACCAACCAGTGAACCCTTTGCCCGAACGTGCTCCCCTCCTTTTATAGGCGTCTCGGGTTCTCTTCCCCCAAAACATCTTGGTGGGAAGGGCTACCACATGGCGACGAAGGAGGAGGTGCGGTGCACAATAAAGGTAGAGTCCACCATAAAGGTAAAGTCCATGGACGCGGTCCACGGCAGGGGGCAGCGTCACCAAAGCTGAAAAGCCACCGTCCAAACAGGACGGTGGGCTGGCGCTTGCTGAGGTGGGAGGTGACCCATGGTGATGTCACCCTTGGAGGGTAGCTACAGACGGTTCCCTTATCACCCAAGCGACAATCCCTGGGGCTCCTTTGCTTGGTGCAACTTTGTTGACTCCTTTATACATAGAAATGGCAACTATGGCGCAGCTGTCACCGCGCGCTGGCGCGGTCGTCACTCTGCGGAGGGTGCAGAGCCCATGTGCGCTCTGCCGCGGAGGCAGAGCTGGCTTCGAGAGGAAGGAAGCCTCGCGAGGCAAAAGACCTCACCGAGCCTTTCGGCTTGGTCCTTAGCAGAATTTGCAAATGGCATCCGAGATGCCCTCTCGAGGAGAGGTCTCTCGCCGAGGGAAAATCCCTTGGCGAGGAAGAGAGGTCCCTCGCGAGGCCCGCCAGGCTTGAAGAGCCTGGTCCCTCGCGAAATCTTCTGAAGAATCTTGTGGGCCCTGGCAGGCCGGCCCGTGGTACCCTGGTTTCCACTGTGCCGACAAGAAGAGTTTCATTACTATTTTTAAGGAAAATCACCATTTTAAATTATTTTTCCCGAAACTCCTCCTTTTTCCCGACCATGTCTCATCATGATTCATTTATCTCCAACAACTCATACCACTCCATTTGGTATACTTGTGTAACATCACCTCCACATTTGTTTCTTTAAACTTACAACTTTTGTAAAAACTTGCACATGGTCTAGTAGGGACTCCCAACTGTCCATATCCGAGGACTCGGCTATTCGAATAGTTTTACCCTCTGCATAGGTAGCACGCTTTTCCCCCATCCATCTGGTAACTCATCGTGTCTGCCACGTCCCGCCATACAAGGTGTATGCGAAGTTGAGCCACCGACCATAGCCTGTCCTTTGCTCATGCTAGTATAGGACCCTACCGCTACGAATTCATCATTCCTTCGACACCTAGTACAGGATCCCCCGTCGAGGAACCTAGATGTGAGGACTCGTAGTTCTGCCCGGCGAGCGAATCCTTCAATCCCCCGTCCATCAGACACCGGGACCCAGGTCAGGGGGTAGGTCGCCATGACCATCCCCTCATGGAACGAGGTCATCCTCGTTGTTGAGGCATCCCATACTAATATGAGCAAATTATATGACTACGCCCTTTTCCATATGTGGGTAGATGTGGTCGCACAGGTTATTGGCTGGTTGACGTAAGTACTAGGATACAATGTGCATTTTTCATAAACATCACCTTTAAACCTTTCTCCATTTCCATACCGACAGCTCGGCATTCCACATCCATCCAATACTTTAAAAAGGAGTTTTGGAACAATCATATTTTTTTCCCATCCTATAGTTTTAAATATCTATTCTATAGTTCTACATAGGGTGGCAAAATAGTTTTCATGCTTTTGTAAAAAGTTTTTTGAAAATCACTAACACTTTGAATATTGCAGGTGATCCAAAATAAATGTATATAAAAGCAAGCTCAGTGAAGTAGCTTGCCTTGCTCAACAAAGTGCTTGGGTTCTTGCTGTTCGAAGTATTCCCCTTCCTCGTAGGCTCCAGCAACGTTCTCGTCTAACCGATAAATAAACAATACAAACAATCACTAAGACTAACCAAGCAAGCATCACATCAGTACAATCATAAACATCACAATTTAGCTACTGCACACACAAGGTAACACAATTTGAATTCAATTTAATTAATTAACCATCCTTTAATTGTGTCACAATTATGGCAGAAACTAGGGTTTCATGTTTAATTGCAGAACTTAGGTTCTAATGATCAAAAAAATATTAACTAAAATTCTAAAGAAAGCTACTGATGTGTAGAAGACAACCTAATTGGATTCAATTCAATTTGAGTTATTAAGCTCCCTGTATAATTGTTTTAATCCAGTAAGACCATATTCTAGTTTTTGCTACAACTCAAGTTAATTTTATTCAAAAATTAAATCCTTTTAGGGTTCACTAACACTGATTAAATGTGATCTAACAAAATTGGTCCTAACTCATTTGGATTTACCATTATTTCAACAGATGCCAATTAATTAATAATAATTAATTAATTCTTTATTTCAACAGATGCCAATTAATAAATAATAATTAATTAATTCTACAAAAATTAGGGAAGCTAATTTATCACATTACTAAGCTAACAAAATTGGTTGGACATTATTTGGATTAACAGAGTATCAGAAACAAACAAGTTTAGATTTTATACCTTTTGTGGCATTTTTAAAATTATTCTTTATTTATTAATCTAAATGAAATTAAACCACCTTGGTGAGTTAGATAATTTAATAAGCTTTCCAGAACATATTTATTTGATTTATTTGGATTCTTCGATCTCGAGATATTGAATTTCAAAGTTGGGTCTAGTTCTGGAATTTTAGAGAAATCTAAACTAGAAAATGTTCCTATTCCGGATAATGTTGAAAATCTGACAAGTGGGGCCTACTCGTCAGCGACACAGTGTGCGCTGGGAAATTATTAAAACGCTGACGGGTGGGGTCAGCCCGTCAGCCGAAATTAACCGAAACGGTAAGTTGCCGTTGGATCTAGATCCAACGGTCCCCATTCAAAAGCATCGGCGACGACCTCATTTCAGTGGCGCCGCCGCACCGGCGGCATGGTGGTGGAGGGATAGCTCACCTAGGGCTCAGGAGGGGGTGGAGATGACGGCGTTTGACGGCGGAGGGCTCGGGGAAGCTCGTGGGTGGACGGGTGATTGCTGGGGATGCTCCTGGCGTCGGCGAAGATCGGCTCGTCCTCCGCGGCTGTGCTCCAACTCCGGCGAGGCTCCTATGGCGCGTCTGTGCATGAAAGAGAGGGGAAAAGGGCTCGGGTGAGTGCGGTGGTAATGGTGATACGAAGGTATTCCAGAGAGGAGAGAAAGAGAGGTGGGGGAGGGAGTGAGTGGAGCTGGGGTGGTGTGGGGTGATGGAATTGCGAGGCTCGGGGCGGGGTTTTATAGCCGAGCTCCAGCGCACGGTGGACACAGTGTGGGAGCGGTCCAGCGGGCACGCGGGCTCGCCATACGGGCGGTGGAGGTGCGGCTACGGTGCGGGAATGCCAGGGAGCAGTGTAACATCCCAGAATTAATATGAGTATTATTAATTCCGAAAATGTGGGCCAACAAAAATTTTTATTATCTTATGTGTGTTTGCTTGCATTTTGTTGCTTGATGTGTGTGATTGCTAAGCAAAGGTGTGACCAAAAAGAAAAGAAGTGAAAGCAACCCCACCACATGAAATAATGGGACAAGTGCCACACAACTTTCTCTAAATGAGAAATAAATATTTTCTTTTAAATCAAAAACCAGTGGGGTGACATAGTGCTCACTCCCACTTAGCTCTAATAACTTTTCCCTCTTCAAAATATATTTTCAAAATTCCAAAATATAAAATTCTATTTCTCCCTTTATTCATCTTTAACCACAAAATGTGCTATGATGCACCTATCAAAAAAATACCATCATAGCACCACAAATCATTATTAATATGTATGGAACCAGTGGTGGAAACCATTTTCAAAAATTCGAAATTAAATTTTGTTGAGGCATTTGGTCGAACAGGTGGCATGCACCACCCTGTTCTTCCCCATAACCGAAGAACTGAGGATCAAATCCATGGATTTGGTCATTTGTTCTTCAATTCCTTGCACCACACCATCTCTCCCCATCCCACGAACCTGCCCAGTACCTCAATTGCACGCGGGAAATACCCTAGCCGTCGTATTGATCGTCGCCATCGCCAGGGAGCACGGCCACTGTCGCCATGCCGCCCTGCCGCGCCGTGGAGGAGACCACCCTGCAGCCCTAGCTACCCCGACGCCGCACCCTACACCACGTCTGCCCCCTCTCGCGCCCGCACCATGCCCAGCAAGGACCCAATTCCGCCGGAGACGCGACGCCCGTGCGTGCCCGTGCACCGCCAAAACGCCCCCGAGGCCGTCCCCCACGTCGAGCACCCGCAGCTCGCCTCCACGCCACCCCCCTTGCTCCTCAGTAGCCCAACACCGTAGCCGGCCTCGCGCCAACCCTACGGACACGCTCGGCCGTCCCCTGCACCACCCCTGCACCCCGTCCACCGTGCGCCGGAGCTCGGCTATTTAACCGAGCCGCCCCGAGCACAAATTCGCCCGCACCACACCACCCCACCTCGCCACCCGACTCCCCTCCATTCCACCCTCTCTCGTGCACCGCCTGGAGGGCGGAATCGCTGCCGGAGAGCTGCTGCCGCCCTGCGTCGTCCTCAGAGCACCGCCACTGCCGAGGAGGTCTACGACCAATCCATGGCCGTGCGGCCACTCCCTCTCTCTCTTTTCTTTCCCTAGCTAGCCGTCGTGCACCACCGCCACCTCACGCTCACTCCCTCGCCGTAATTTGCACAGGGACGCTGCCAGGAGCTCGCCGTCGACATCCCGTGTCTGCGGAGGAGGAGCTGCTCGCCGCCGATGGACCCGTGCACCCCAGGACCCGCAACTCCGCCCGTAGCCATTCCCGAGCCTCCGCCGTCGATCTGCACCCTCGCCGCCCTCACCCGAGCCCCCTAGGTGAGCCAATCATCCACCCCCGTGCCGCCGGCGCGGTGGCGCCGCCAGTTTTTGGTCGCCACCGTTGATTTGAACGTGGGCCGTTGGATCTAGATCCAACGGCAGCGTACCGGTTCGATTAGTTTCTGAAAACTGCTAAGTCTGGAAATAACAGTAGAGATTAGCCCACTTTGCAATTAAATTGTGAGAAATATACTGCACTAAAAATTATGAATTTGATATGGTTGGAAAGAGCTCGATTCATAGATTCATCTGCAAGTCTTTTATGTCCAAAATGATTAGTCTAGCATCCTCGAATAGACGGACAAAGTAGCTATGTCCTATCTGTTTCAGAAAAGTTTCTGAAACAGATATTTATTTCTGTTTTTAGCTGTTGATCTTAATTCACCTAATTTTATTTAGGGGTAATTCTTGGCATGACATGTTAGTATGATTAGTGTGCTGCTTTGATTTAAAATGGAAAAGATAGCTAACCAGTTTAGCTTAGCACATGAAATAATAAAGATAGCCCACTTCCCATGCAAATTGCTATTGAACCAGAGGCCAAAAAAATAGTAAACTAAAATCTTGTAGCTAGAACAACATGTAATATTCACAGAGATGCAAGCCATGATCATGTAGGGTAATTCCCTGATTTAAAATGAAAATGCCAAATGTGCTAATTGATAAACTTAAAATAGGTAAATTTCTCTGTCAGAAATTTGATTAGAACTTTGAAAAGGAATATCTTGAGATCTAGGAATCTAAAAATAGAAAATAAAAATGTTCTGGAAAGCTTATGAAATTATCTAACTCACTAAAGTGGTTTCACCCCATTTAGGTTAATAAATAAATTATGATAATCAAAATGCCACAGAAGGTATAAAACCTAAACTTGTTTGTTTCTGATACTCTACTAATCCAAATGAGGTCAAACCAATTTTTTTAGTTCACCTTTAAGCAATGCTAGTTACCCCTAAAAGGATTTAATTTTTGAATACCATTAACTTGAGTTGTAGCAAAAACAAGAAAACCAACATTCTGGATTAAAACATTTATACAGGAAGTTTAGTAACTCAAATCCAATTGGGTTGTTTCCTATAAATCAGTGGCTATCTGCAGAATTTTAATTCATATTTTTGTGACCAATAGAACTCAAGTTATGCAATTAAATATGAAACCCTAGTTTCTGCCATAATTGTGATGCAAATACATAATTGTTAATTAAAATCAATTTGAAACCAAATTGTGTTATCTTGTGTGTTCAGTAGCTAATTGTGATGTTATGATGATTGTGATGTGATGTTTGCTTGTTTAGTTTAGTGATTGTTTGCTTGTATTGTTTGTTTATCGATTAGACGAGAACGTTGCCGGAGACTACGAGGAAGGAGATTAGTTCGAGCAGCCGGAACCCGAGCACTTTGTTGAGCAAGGCAAGCTACTTCGCTGAGCTTGCATTTACATACCTCTAATTTAATCACATGCAAGTTCCTAAAGTAGTGGTATTGATTTTCTGAAAAGCCTTTTCACAAAGGATATGAAAACTGCTTTATCACCCTATGTAGAATGTAGAGTAGATACTTAAGACTATAGGATGGGAAAAATATGATTTATTCCAAACTCCTTTTTAAAGTACCTAGTTGATGAGAAAATGCCGAATTGTCGGTGCTGAAGTGGAGAAGTGATAAATGGTGTTGTTTAGGGAAAATGCACATTGTGTCCTAGTACTTACGTCGACCAGCCAATAATCTGTGCGACCACATCTACCCAAATATGGGAACGGGCGTAGTCATATAGTTTGCTCGTGTTAGTACTGGATACCTCATCAACGGAGACGACTCCGTTATGCATGAGGGGATGGTCATGGCGACCTACCCCCTGACCTGGGTCCCGGCAATCTGAGGGATTGAGGGATTGAAGGGCTTCGTGCTCGCCGGGCAAAACTACGAGTCCTTACATCTAGGTTCCTCGACGGAGGATCCTGTACTAGGTGTTGAAGGAATGGTGAATTCGTACGGGCAGGGTCCTATACTAGCATGAGCAAAGGACAGGCTATGGTCGGTGGCTCAACTTCGCATACACCTTGTATGGCGGGACGTGGCAGACACGATGAGCCACCGGATGGGTGTGGGAAAAGCATGCTACCTCTGCAGAGGGTAAAACTATTCGAATAGCCGAGTCCTCGGATATGGACAGTTGGGAGGCCCTACTAGACCGTGTGCAAAAGTTTTTGATAAAATGTGCAAGATTGGAAAAATAAGGAAATAATGTTACCCAACTATACCAAATGGAGTGGTATGAGTTGTGGAGGTACAAAGTGACCATGATGAGTCGTGGTCGGGAAAGAGGAGGAGTTTTGGATAAATAATAAAATTGTAATTCTCTCTAAAGGTAGTAGTAAATCTCTTCTTATCCTTTTAAACAAAGATATAGAGATAGAGTAATAACTAAAAGTGCTGTAGAAAACAACTTAAAACTGCTGCATACTCAGTAGAGGAGTGGCTTGCGAGTACAAATTGTACTCATACTGGTTTCGTCCCTGGCTATTGTCTTAGCCAGATCCCGAGGAAAACTACGCTGAAGCGGAGTATGGAGACTTCTATGCGAACTAGGGATCTTCGTGAGTCAACTGCCTGTCGGTCGTCGCTAGGACGCGTTGGACTTCTACTACGTAGCTTCCGCTGAATGCTTTTGATTTGGCCCTTGAAGGCACCTATGTAAGACTTGGTCTAAGTGACCTACTATGTAAGACTTTAATGCGGTACTGAAATGGATGTAAACTTTGGTATCCAATTCGGATTATGGGCAATGCCAGACTGATCATGGGATCGTTGTGTGAACCATAATCGGGTATTTCGGACAGCTAGTCCGGGGTCCCCACAGAGTTGGTATCAGAGCGCATCTTGACCATAGGAGACCTTAGTTAGCATGGCCGTTAGAAAGGAGTTACAAAAAGATTAATTTCTAAAAACAAAGGAGTGAAATATTTTTGAAAATTTCTTATCTCCCAATCCTCTCCTATGTGCAAAATTTTATTTTCACTAAATATTGATGGACTATGAGGAGGACAACGACGAGGAGGAGATCGTCGACGACGAGGAGGAGCCGACTGAGCCCCTTCTTGACGAGGACGAGGAGGACCCAGAGGAGCGTGCCTTCGAGTCCGACACTGACGACGTTGTGCCGAGTGTTCCACCACAGTAGTTGGATCACTTTGCCGTTCTCGAGTTATCGTAGGGATTAGGACCACCCAGTTGTATTCGCTTTTGAGTAGTGTAATGGTTCCTATGAAACCATATGCTTGTAGCAACTATGTATGATGTGTGGAGCTATGTTGTGATGCTTTTGTTTGATATTGTTGTGTGCTTTGAAGTTTCCAAAAGTTGCAAAGTCTTTTAGAAAAGCTTCTAAGTAGTAAAGACTCTCACCCCAACCTCTCAAAGAAAATCCTACTCTTCTACCCTGTTAGAGTAAGGCACATCCTTAGTCTGTTCTTGACTCTTACGCCCGTCTAATCTCAGGATGGTTGACACCCGAGGAGGAAGCCACAGTCGCAATGATCCACCACCACCACCCGAACCTACCCCGGCCCAACTTCTTAGGATCATCATGGAGGACCGCGAGGCTGTTCGCCAGGAGCGTCAGGCACACCTTGCTGTTCTCCAGCAACTCGCCGCTAATGCCCAGAACCCCAATCAGAACAACCACCATGGTAATGGCAATGGCAATGAAGATGGACACTTGAGGTCCACTTTGAGCGATTTCCAGAAGACCAACCCACCCACCTATTCCAAGGGACTTCACCCTTTAGAGGCCGATGACTGGCTTCGCACCATTAACAACAATTTGGAAGTTGCCGCAGTGGGAGAAAATGAGAAGGTTCTGTATGCAACCCACTATCTTGCTGGACCTGCACGAGCTTGGTGGGACACTACCAAGGCTCTCCAGCAGGTTGGTTATGTGATCAATTGGGCTGAGTTCCAGGAGAAGTTCCGCAAGAAGCACATTCCTCGCGGACTTATTGAAAGGAAGAAGGATGAATTCCGCAAGCTGAGACAGGGAAGCAAAGACGTGGTTGGCTATCTTGATGAGTTTACCGATTTATCTCGGTATGCTCCTGATGATGTGGACTCAGAAAGGAGGAAGATTGAGCGCTTCATGAGTGGACTGCACGATGAGCTTCAGTGTGCCTTGGTGATCCATGACTTTGTTGATCTGGAGTCACTTGTGGACAAGGCTATCCAGCTGGAGACCAAGCGCAAGTCCATGTTTGAAGGACGCAAGAGAAGGATGATTGCTTCAGAAGGTTCTAGCAACCAGAAGCCTCGTACCTTCCCACCAGCACCCAAGCCTGCTTATCGACCCCCGCAAGCCCCATGCCCTACCTTTCCAAACCGCCCAAACAACCCCAACCGTCCTAATGACAACAACCGTCCAGGAGGAAACCCCAACAATCTCAATCCCAAGGCCAATGTTGTCTGCTTTGAATGCGACACCAAAGGTCACTACTCCAGAGAATGCCCCAATCCCAAGAAGCCTGCACCGAACCAGGGTCAAAACCGCAATGGAAATGGAAATGGAAATGGGAATGGCAAGAATGCCGCACCCCGTGGAAATGCTGCTGTTGTCAAGGGCCGTCTGCACCACATCAATGCTGAGGAAGCTGAGGAGGCGCCAGATGTTGTGCTGGGTACGTTCCTTGTCAACTCCGTACCTGCAACTGTTCTGTTTGATTCTGGTGCCACCCATTCATTTGTTACCCAAGGATTTGTGTCCAAGGGAGGGTTAGTTGGAAGTCTTTTACCCAAACCCATGTTGATACAAACCCCAGGTTTGCTAGCCACGACCAACCAGATGTGTTCCGAAACCCTCATAGAGATTGGAGGAGAAAGGTTTGCAGCCAACCTAATCATTTTAGGAACCCAAGGCATAGATGTGATCCTTGGAATGGACTGGTTAGCCAAGTATCACGGCCGAATTGATTGTGCGAGGAGAGCCATTACCCTCACTTCTGATAATGGAGCTGAAGTGAAGTATGTATCTGAGACTAGCCAAACCAGACCGGGATGCCATGAGGGCATAGCTCGACCCACCCTTGATGAGATCCGTGTTGTTCACCTATTCCGAGATGTTTTTCCGGAAGAATTGCCTGGTATGCCGCCAGACAGGGATATTGAGTTCGTGATTGAACTTATCCCTGGAACCTCTCCTATATCCCAGAGACCTACCGGATGAATCCGGAAGAATTAGTGGAGCTGAAAAAGCAGTTGGCTGATATGCTCAGCAAAGGTCTTATTCGCCCAAGCGCTTCACCTTGGGGATCACCTATCATTTTTGTGGACAAGAGAGACGGTACCACACGACTGTGTGTGGATTATCGTAAGCTTAATGAGGTGACCATCAAAAACAAGTATCCTCTTCCCAAGATCGAGGATCTGTTCGATCAAATGAACGGAGCCCGAGTCTTTTCAAAGATCGATCTACGGACAGGATATCACCAGTTGAAAATCCGAGAATCAGACATTCCCAAGACTGCCTTCACTACCCGTTACGGATTGTTTGAGTACACCGTAATGTCCTTTGGTCTGACCAATGCCCCAGCCTATTTCATGAACCTGATGAACAAAATCTTCATGGAGTACCTCGACAAGTTCGTGGTAGTCTTCATTGACGATATTCTTGTTTATTCCAAAACCGAAGAGGAGCATGCTGTTCACCTACGCCTAGTTTTGGAGACACTTCGAGAGCACCAACTTTATGCCAAGCTTAGCAAGTGTGAGTTTTGGCTTAAGGAGGTGGCATTTCTCGGACATGTCATATCTGCCGGAGGAATTTCTGTAGACCCGGAGAAGATTAAAGCCATTCTTGATTGGAAGACCCCTACCAGTGTGACCGAGATTCGTAGCTTTCTCGGACTAGCGGGTTATTACCGCAAGTTCGTTGAAGGATTTTCTCGGATAGCCAAAGCCATAACCCAGTTATTGAGGAAGGATCAGAAATTTGAATGGACCCAGAAGTGTGAAGATAGTTTCCAGGAGTTGAAGAAGAAGTTAACCACATCCCCAGTCCTAGTAATGCCAGACGTCACCAAGAGTTTTGATGTGTATTGCGATGCATCACGTCTTGGACTTGGTTGCGTTCTGATGCAAGAAGGCAAAGTGGTGTCGTATCTGTCTCGACAGTTGCGACCGCATGAAGAGAATTACCCAACCCATGACCTGGAATTAGCAGCCGTTGTTTTTGCTCTTAAAACATGGCGTTCCTATCTTGTGGGACATCGCTGTGAGGTCTATACAGATCATAAGAGTTTGAAGTATATCTTTACCCAGAAAGAGTTGAACCTGCGACAGAGGAGATGGATGGAGCTGATAAAGGATTACGATGTTGGAATCCATTATCACCCGGGAAAGGCTAATGTTGTTGCCGATGCCCTTAGTCGCAAGCCCTGTACCCTGAATGCCTTGATTCGAGTCGAACAACCAACCTTGTTCAAGGAGTTTGAAGATTTTGGATATCTCGCCAATATTGAGTTAGCCCCAACCCTAATGGATCAAATCAAAGAAGCCCAGAGAGGTCATGACAGCATCGACGGGATTAAAAAGAAAATGTCTCTCGACAAAGCCCCTGGTTTTGCCGAAGACGCTGAAGGAGTGTTGAGATTCAATGGTCGTATTTGTGTGCCCAACAATAGTGAACTAAAGGAGTTGATCCTGAAGGAAGCCCATGAAACCCCCTACTCAATCCACCCCGGAGGAACTAAAATGTACCAAGACCTTCGAGGAAGATTTTGGTGGCATGGAATGAAACGAGAGATTGGTTCTTTCGTAGCCAAGTGCGATATCTGTCAGCGAGTCAAAGCTGAACATCAGCGACCCGCCGGATTGCTTCAACCCTTGAAAATTCCTGAATGGAAATGGGACGAGATTGGAATGGACTTCATTACCGGACTGCCCAGGTCCAACCGAGGTCATGATTCAATCTGGGTCGTCGTTGACCGACTGACCAAAGTTGCTCATTTTATTCCGGTCAAGACCACCTATCGTGGAGACCAGTTAGCAGACCTATACATGTCCAGAATAGTAAGCCTGCATGGAGTACCCAAGAAGATTGTGTCTGATAGAGGCACGCAATTCACCTCGAGATTCTGGAAAGCACTTCACGAGGCCCTCGGAACCAAGTTAACCTTTAGCACAGCTTATCATCCCCAGACTGATGGCCAAACCGAGAGAGTGAACCAGATTTTGGAGGACATGCTTCGTGCGTGTGTTCTATCTTATGGGTCCAAGTGGGAAGATTGTCTCCCATTTGCAGAGTTCTCCTACAACAATAGCTACCAGTCCAGTTTGCAAATGGCCCCGTTTGAAGCACTGTATGGCAGGAAGTGTCGTACACCCCTGAATTGGTCCGACACTGGAGAAGGTAAATTATTCGGACCCGACACCCTTCGTGAAGCCGAAGAGCAAGTCCAGCTTATTCGCGAGCGTCTCAAAACTGCCCAATCCCGCCAGAAGAGTTATGCCGATCCTAAGCGCCGTGACCTCACTTTTGACATCGGAGATTTTGTGTATCTCCGAGTGACACCTCTTAAGGGAATGCAACGTTTCCATGTCAAAGGAAAGTTAGCACCAAGGTATATTGGACCTTTCAAGATCATTAGCCGCCGAGGAGAAGTATCCTATCAGCTAGAGTTACCACCGGAGCTGTCTGAATTTCATGATGTCTTCCACATTTCACTACTGCGGAAGTGTCTTGAAGTTCCTGACCAGCCGGATGTTTTCAAGCACATTGATCACCACTCCATCGACCTGAACAACGACCTGACCTATCGTGATAGACCCCTTAAGATTCTCGAAGAAGATGTTCGTCTTACCCGGAGGCGTGTGATCAAGTTCTACAAGGTCCAGTGGACTAACCACTCTGAAGAAGAAGCAACCTGGGAACGTGAGGATTATCTTAGACGCGAATTCCCAGACTTCCTTAGCTCCTAAGCCTAGCAAATCTCGGGACGAGATTTATTTTAAGGGGGGGAGGATTTGTAACATCCCAGAATTAATATGAGTATTATTAATTCCGAAAATGTGGGCCAACAAATTTTTTTATTATCTTATGTGTGTTTGCTTGCATTTTGTTGCTTGATGTGTGTGATTGCTAAGCAAAGGTGTGACTAAAAAGAAAAGAAGTGAAAGCAACCCCACCACATGAAATAATGGGACAAGTGCCACACAACTTTCTCTAAATGAGAAATAAATATTTTCTTTTAAATCAAAAACCAGTGGGGTGACATAGTGCTCACTCCCACTTAGCTCTAATAACTTTTCCCTCTTCAAAATATATTTTCAAAATTCCAAAATATAAAATTCTATTTCTCCCTTTATTCATCTTTAACCACAAAATGTGCTATGATGCACCTATCAAAAAAATACCATCATAGCACCACAAATCATTATTAATATGTATGGAACCAGTGGTGGAAACCATTTTCAAAAATTCGAAATTAAATTTTGTTGAGGCATTTGGTCGAACAGGTGGCATGCACCACCCTGTTCTTCCCCATAACCGAAGAACTGAGGATCAAATCCATGGATTTGGTCGTTTGTTCTTCAATTCCTTGCACCACACCATCTCTCCCCATCCCACGAACCTGCCCAGTACCTCAATTGCACGCGGGAAATACCCTAGCCGTCGTATTGATCGTCGCCATCGCCAGGGAGCACGGCCACTGTCGCCATGCCGCCCTGCCGCGCCGTGGAGGAGACCACCCTGCAGCCCTAGCTACCCCGACGCCGCACCCTACACCACGTCTGCCCCCTCTCGCGCCCGCACCATGCCCAGCAAGGACCCAATTCCGCCGGAGACGCGACGCCCGTGCGTGCCCGTGCACCGCCAAAACGCCCCCGAGGCCGTCCCCCACGTCGAGCACCCGCAGCTCGCCTCCACGCCACCCCCCTTGCTCCTCAGTAGCCCAACACCGTAGCCGGCCTCGCGCCAACCCTACGGACACGCTCGGCCGTCCCCTGCACCACCCCTGCACCCCGTCCACCGTGCGCCGGAGCTCGGCTATTTAACCGAGCCGCCCCGAGCACAAATTCGCCCGCACCACACCACCCCACCTCGCCACCCGACTCCCCTCCATTCCACCCTCTCTCGTGCACCGCCTGGAGGGCGGAATCGCTGCCGGAGAGCTGCTGCCGCCCTGCGTCGTCCTCGGAGCGCCGCCACTGCCGAGGAGGTCGACGACCAATCCGTGGCCGTGCGGCCACTCCTTCTCTCTCTTTTCTTTCCCTAGCTAGCCGTCGTGCACCACCGCCACCTCACGCTCACTCCCTCGCCGTAATTTGCACAGGGACGCTGCCAGGAGCTCGCCGTCGACATCCCGTGTCCGCGGAGGAGGAGCTGCTGGCCGCCGACGGACCCGTGCACCCCAGGACCCGCAACTCCGCCCGTAGCCGTTCCCGAGCCTTCGCCGTCGATCTGCACCCTCGCCGCCCTCACCCGAGCCCCCTAGGTGAGCCAATCATCCACCCCCGTGCCGCCGGCGTGGTGGCGCCGCCAGTTTTTGGTCGCCACCGTTGATTTGAACGTGGGCCGTTGGATCTAGATCCAACGGCAGCGTACCGGTTCGATTAGTTTCTGAAAACTGCTAAGTCTGGAAATAACAGTAGAGATTAGCCCACTTTGCAATTAAATTGTGAGAAATATACTGCACTAAAAATTATGAATTTGATATGGTTGGAAAGAGCTCGATTCATAGATTCATCTGCAAGTCTTGTATGTCCAAAATGATTAGTCTAGCATCCTCGAATAGATGGACAAAGTAGCTATGTCCTATCTGTTTCAGAAAAGTTTCTGAAACAGATATTTATTTCTGTTTTTAGTTGTTGATCTTAATTCACCTAATTTTATTTAGGAGTAATTCTTGGCATGACATGTTAGTATGATTAGTGTACTGCTTTGATCAAGACTTGGTAATCCCAAAATAAAATCTGTGTAAAAGATTTAAAATGGAAAAGATAGCTAACCAGTTTAGCTTAGCACATGAAATAATAAAGATAGCCCACTTCCCATGCAAATTGCTATTGAACCAGAGGCCAAAAAAATAGTAAACTAAAATCTTGTAGCTAGAACAACATGTAATATTCACAGAGATGCAAGCCATGATCATGTAGGGTAATTCCCTGATTTAAAATGAAAATGCCAAATGTGCTAATTGATAAACTTAAAATAGGTAAATTTCTCTGTCAGAAATTTGATTAGAACTTTGAAAAGGAATATCTTGAGATCTAGGAATCTAAAAATAGCAAATAAAAATGTTCTGGAAAGCTTATGAAATTGTCTAACTCACTAAAGTGGTTTCACCCCATTTAGGTTAATAAATAAATTATGATAATCAAAATGCCACAGAAGGTATAAAACCTAAACTTGTTTGTTTCTGATACTCTACTAATCCAAATGAGGTCAAACCAATTTTGTTAGTTCACCTTTAAGCAATGCTAGTTACCCCTAAAAGGATTTAATTTTTGAATACCATTAACTTGAGTTGTAGCAAAAACAAGAAAACCAACATTCTGGATTAAAACATTTATACAGGAAGTTTAGTAACTCAAATTGAATTAAATCCAATTGGGTTGTTTCCTATAAATCAGTGGCTATCTGCAGAATTTTAATTCATATTTTTGTGACCAATAGAACTCAAGTTATGCAATTAAATATGAAACCCTAGTTTCTGCCATAATTGTGATGCAAATACATAATTGTTAATTAAAATCAATTTGAAACCAAATTGTGTTATCTTGTGTGTTCAGTAGCTAATTGTGATGTATGATGATTGTGATGTGATGTTTGCTTGTTTAGTTTAGTGATTGTTTGCTTGTATTGTTTGTTTATCGATTAGACGAGAACGTTGCCGGAGACTACGAGGAAGGAGATTACTTCGAGCAGCCGGAACCTGAGCACTTTGTTGAGCAAGGCAAGCTACTTCGCTGAGCTTGCATTTACATACCTCTAATTTAATCACATGCAAGTTCCTAAAGTAGTGGTATTGATTTTCTGAAAAGCCTTTTCACAAAGGATATGAAAACTGCTTTATCACCCTATGTAGAATGTAGAGTAGATACTTAAGACTATAGGATGGGAAAAATATGATTTATTCCAAACTCCTTTTTAAAGTACCTAGTTGATGAGAAAATGCCGAATTGTCGGTGCTGAAGTGGAGAAGTGATAAATGGTGTTGTTTAGGGAAAATGCACATTGTGTCCTAGTACTTACGTCGACCAGCCGATAATCTGTGCGACCACATCTACCCAAATATGGGAACGGGCGTAGTCATATAGTTTGCTCGTGTTAGTACTGGATAACTCATCAACGGAGACGACTCCGTTATGCATGAGGCGATGGTCATGGCGACCTACCCCCTGACCTGGGTCCCGGCAATCTGAGGGATTGAGGGATTGAAGGGCTTCGTGCTCGCCGGGCAAAACTACGAGTCCTTACATTTAGGTTCCTCGACGAAGGAATGGTGAATTCGTACGGGCAGGGTCCTATACTAGCATGAGCAAAGGACAGGCTATGGTCGGTGGCTCAACTTCGCATACACCTTGTATGGCGGGACGTGGCAGACACGATGAGCCACCGGATGGGTGTGGGAAAAGCATGCTACCTCTGCAGAGGGTAAAACTATTCGAATAGCCGAGTCCTCGGATATGGACAGTTGGGAGGCCCTACTAGACCGTGTGCAAAAGTTTTTGATAAAATGTGCAAGATTGGAAAAATAAGGAAATAATGTTACCCAACTATACCAAATGGAGTGGTATGAGTTGTGGAGGTACAAAGTGACCATGATGAGTCGTGGTCGGGAAAGAGGAGGAGTTTTGGATAAATAATAAAATTGTAATTCTCTCTAAAGGTAGTAGTAAATCTCTTCTTATCCTTTTCAACAAAGATATAGAGATAGAGTAATAACTAAAAGTGCTGTAGAAAACAACTTAAAACTGCTGCATACTCAGTAGAGGAGTGGCTTGCGAGTACAAATTGTACTCATACTGGTTTCGTCCCTGGCTATTGTCTTAGCCAGATCCCGAGGAAAACTACGCTGAAGCGGAGTATGGAGACTTCTATGCGAACTAGGGATCTTCGTGTGTCAACTGCCTGTCGGTCGTCGCTAGGACGCGTTGGACTTCTACTACGTAGCTTCCGCTGAATGCTTTTGATTTGGCCCTTGAAGGCACCTATGTAAGACTTGGTCTAAGTGACCTACTATGTAAGACTTTAATGCGGTACTGAAATGGATGTAAACTTTGGTATCCAATTCGGATTATGGGCAACGACAGACTGATCATGGGATCGTTGTGTGAACCATAATCGGGTATTTCGGACAGCTAGTCCGGGGTCCCCACAAGCAGGAATGGGGTCGTGGGGTGGCGTGGCGCGAGCTCGGCAAGGGGGGACGCTCTGGCATGCTCTCTGCGAGCTCGGGCGGTGCTGGGCGGCGCGGGCATGGGTGTGTGGTGTCGGGGGTGACCAATTCCCGCGTCCAGGGGGCGCGGTGCGGTGCTGGGAGAGGCAGGGCGCGGCGCTAGGGCTAGGTGGGCGGCTACGGTGCCGCCTACACGTCGGCGACAGGAGCGGCATGGCGACAGTGCGGCTGCTCCCCGGGGTGTCGACGATCACCGCGTCCACTAGGGTGGCTCCCTTGCTGGTCTGAGGTGCTGGGCAGGTCCGCGAGGTGGAGAGAAGTGGAGTGGTGCAAGGAATCGAAGAACAAACATCCGAATCCATCAATTTGATCTCGAGTTCGTCAGATTGGGGAAGAACACGGGCTCTGCCCTCCAGGTGTTCGATGAAATGCTTCAATGGAATTTTAATTCAAATTTTTGAAATTTGTTTCCACAATTGACTTTATATATATTACTAGGGATTTTTGGTGCTATGATGTAATTTATTTGATAAGTGCATCATAGCACATTTTGTGATTTGGAAAGAATTAAAGAAAGAAATAGAATTTTAAATTTAGATTTTTGAAAATATATTTTGAAGAGGGAAAAGGTATAAGAGCAAAGTGGGAGTGATCACTACGTCACTCCACTAAATTTTGTTTTGAATGAAAATTATTAATTTCTCACTTAGGGAAATTTGTGTGACACTTGTCACATGATTGTATGTGCTGATGTTTTGATTTTTGTTTCTTTTCCTGACTTCATATTTTTTTCTTAGCAAACACACACATCAAGCAACAAAACACAAGGAACCACACATAAAATAATAAAAAAAATTGTTGGCCCACATTTTTGGAATTAATAATACTTATATTAATTCTGGGATGTTACACCCGGCCTGGCCGGCACAAGGCCGGCCTGGCAGGGTTTTGTAATTCCTTTTTGGAATTAAAATTTAAATAAAATAATTAATAAGTATTTAAATATTGCTCCAAATTTGACAAATGAGATATCAAAGTGTTTAGAAAAATAATACCTACATGTTAGAATAATTGTAATGACCTTTTGAAATTATATTCTTGCTGGTTATTGAAGAATTCCTAAAATGGCATAAATAATATCAAATTGGGATAAATCATAACTTGTTAAATATTTAACCAAAAATGGTGAATAAAATATCAAAGTGATCAGTATTTCAAATGCTAGAAAACCATTCTAATATCACATCATGATCACAAATATTTATTTGATGTTATTCTTTAAATGATTAAACGAATTAAATTCAAATAATTCTTTAATTCGCCAATTATTCTTTGATAATTGAAAAATTACAAATAAGGTACCAAAATGATCCGAAGAACAAAACCTAATTAATCATGTCATGTTCATGCATATCTAAGCCATTCTTAGTGAAGTAATAAATTGTAAACAAGGTGGACACTAATGTAAATATGGGGTTGCTTCCAAATAATTGCACTAATTATTTGGCGCTCCATTTAATATTGTTAGTTAAATCATATGTTGATATCTTTGCATAAATTTGACATGTCATCATGATTGTGCATTGCACCTTGTCTTCGTGTGATTTATTTTGTTCTTCCGTATTTGTTTGGGTATCGATAGATTCCGGAGTCGAGGGTACCCCTACCTACCCCGACGAGCCGTACTACACGCCCCGACAGCAAGGCAAGAGATAACCTAACCTTCTTGGCATCTGGTATCCTACTGTTTTATAAACTTATTTTATCCACCATAATATTGCATTAGATTCTATGTCAATTTTGGTCAATACTAGAGTATCCCATGAATGCATGTTTTTCCCCTAACCCATACATGTATCCCTACCTATGAAACATAGGTTTATTGTGTTGGCCTGAGACAAATATATATTGTTGTTTTTATATGCTTAGCTATGCTTAGCCATGCTTAGCCGAATGCTAGTTATGTCCGTTGATTCGTTTCCAGAATTATGATGTTGATGGAATGTTTCGGACATGGTGGTTACTCGTGGTACTTAATTAAATTGCTAAGAAGGCTTGGATGAGTTGCCATCGGGGATGGTGTTTTGTCTCATTCTTGCCCCTAGGTGCGAGTTCATGTCTTCGGACTCAAGGTTGGAGCGTGCTGCCATTGGTGGGGGTATGGGCTCCTTACTAACTGAATAACTTGTGCGAGCGTATCCAAGGGTCCTCTAGTTTGCTATTTCCATTTGCGCGTGAGTGTGTGGGTGGAAAAGGAATGAGGAGGATGGTGGTGTTTAGGACGTGGCGATGGGGCAGGGTGTTGAAATAGGCACTGAACTTGTCCTGTGGCCATAGATGACTCTTACACAGTCTCGTGCGAGCTAAAGGTTTAACTGCGCCCACTCGCCGGCCTTCCCTGGAAGAGGGCCAATTAGGTGAGCCGGACGGTACCAATGTGTAAATTAGTACACCCCTACGGGGTTTAATCTTTTCTAAAAGTCGTGTCCACAGTTATGGACGCCTTGGGAATGGATTTACGGGATCATAGAGAACCTTAACCTAATTAATTAATTTGGCAGCTAGAGGTTGCATTACAACGTGTGGTAAAAGGTTCATTTCCTCGAGGGGGATTCGAGGGAGTGCCTTGGTGAAGATGAGCGATGAGAAATGGTTACTATGGGCTCGATGAGAACCAAAGATGAAATTTCTATCTTATCCCTTTTATGAAAATCTTCTGAGTAGTCGATGCCATGGGCTATGTCTTTTAAAAATGAAACTAGCTTTATGCAAAATAACTACTATACAGCCTTAGAGCCCCCATCATCATTGGGCCTATATCGCCCTACTAAACTTGCGAGTACGTCGTACTCAGTCTCTCTTTGCTGCTTTTATAATTTGTTTCAGAGGAGGACGACACCGAGCAGACAGGTGGTTTCTTCTTAGACATCGACGAGTAGTTCGGGGTTCCCAGGTGGCAGCTTGGGACATTGGAACAAGCTGGCTGGGTTTATGTTTATGTGTAGGCCTCTTAGGCCATATATTTGGATCTTGTTGTATTAGACAACTACTTCGCTTCCGCATGATGTACTGATGGGTCTGTGACCCCTTTGGGTGTAATTTGTATCTTTCTCATATAAGAGTTGCTATATGATCTTTTTGTGTCGTAGAGTCTGTGATGTGCCAGTTGTTCGGCAGTCTTGATCACTCTACTATACATGATAGCTATGTCTAAGCTTATGGCATGATCGAAGTGTTGCATTGCCGATGATCCATTCCGAGCATGCCTGCCAAAGGTTTTGGCCTGGGACAGGTAACCCTAGGAACCTTCGATTGTGTAGCATGACCGGTTGCACAAAGCTTCATTGTATAGTTCTGGGGTCGGGGCACTACATCGTCTCTTTACTATTGTCAAATGTGATACTCTAGAGGTGGTGTGCCACATTGAGGCTTAGTAAATAGTAGCTAATGCCTAATAAAGTTGTTTTGCAATTTTTCTTGAGTTGAACACATGTGCATTTTAATTTATGAGGACTAACCCTCTAATCAGTTTATTAGAATTTTTGTTTGAAGGGAGTTTTTAAGTTCCAAGGGAGAGGATAATGAAGAAATTGAAGATGGATCAGAGCTCAAGCTTGGGGATTCCCCCATGGCACCCCCTCTGAATATCAAGAACTATTAAGCGTCAAAGCTTGGGGATGCCCAAGGCATCCCCTCTTCTTCATCGACTATCATGAGGTCGTCTTTGTTGAACTAAGTTTTTATCACTTTACATATTATGTGCTATACTTGCAGCGTCTTTTTACTTTCAGTTTTATTTGTTTGTTTGCTGGTCATATGCTTGTTGGATCCTTGCTTTGTTTATGTGGGAGAGAGACACGCTCCGCTTTTTCGTTTGAATACTCCTGTGCTTGGCTTATATTTTGTTGAGTATTCTTAGCTACTGTTTGTTTACTAGTAAGCTCTCGCTTTTAGCTTTTATCTTACATAGAGTAGCTAGTAGTTGTTGTTAAACTCTCTTGTTATTCACTTATATTTGTTGGAGAGTTGTTATTGATAAATTGCTTGAATTGTCAAAGTGACAAAATGCTATTCATGTGATAGTGGAATGAAACAAAAGCCTGCATAGTATTGTAGATCATTGTGTGGATACTTGATACTTCTCATTTGTTTTGAGATATTAAGATGAATACTTAAACTTGCTGGTTATTTTAGTGCAATTGATTAGTAAAGAAATACTGTTAAAAGCTTGAAACTGTGTGGTGTTTCGTAGTTGTTAATTCATTAAGCTAATCTTTCCATCAAAAGAATTATTTGGTCAATAAGGGAGACGGTGTGGAGATTTTATGGTTATGATTGACTAATGTCTTATGCTACTTTGTTACCGGTTAATATTAGATGTTTGCTTCAAATACCTTCTTTGCTAAGCCTAAAATTTCGTACTGAGTGTATGGTTCACTCGTCCATCCAAATCCCAAAGCCAAACTATCTTGCCAGCCGAGTCCACCATATCTACCTATGCATGGTATTTCTTGCCATTCCAAGTAAATTTGTCATGTGCTATCTTTAAAATTCAAAATATTCCTTTTTGTGACTCTGTTTTTAAGCTCATGAGGGAGCAGTAGAGAAGCTAGATATAACTCATGACGAGGAAGGTCATTTTCCCCCTTTCACCCGGTATCGATGGATTACGTCTTCACTTGAATCAACCCGAGAGCAGCTTAAGCAAAAATATAAATATAACTCACCATTCTCCTCCGCGCAATGAAAATCTGAGAAATCAGCTCTAAACATTGGACAGTGGTGAAACCAAGGAGATAGAGGAGCATACTCACTTCTCTAAAAACCAGCTGCTCTCACAAGTCTAAAAGTCTTGCTTGTTATGGGGGACTAGATAGCTTCTCTGTTGTGAAGTCATTGACGAAAGCATGCATGTCTCAAAATTGTTTTACTTCTGTTTCATAAAAATAAAAAGCTCTAGCACATGACTAATCCCTGCTTCCCTCTGCGAAGGGCCTTTCTTTTACTTTTAATGTTGAGTCAGTTTTCCTCTTCCATCTATCTCCACCAAAGCAAACATCTAGCATTGAACCTGGGTATCATTGATCATATTGCATCGTCAGATTAAACATGAATCTTTATATTGACTTTACCGTTGGAAGTTGAGGCTTTTTGCTAAAACTTACATCTTCTTTGTTTTGATTCTCAAACACTTTTGTCATGGAATTGTTACCTATGTGAATTAATCAAATATGTGGATCACATTGCTTTCATGTCTTTGACGTACTATTTATGAAAGGTTTCGCTTGAATGATTCAACTTGGTTATTCATTGCTTTCTTGCTATCGACTATAGACAATTGTTTTGTATCACTTCATTCACATCCTATGCTTTGCATTACTATCTTGATCACGATTGTGTTGGTTGCATGTCTCATCAAAAATTATTTTGTTATCACTTACCTACTCGAGGACGAGTAGGAGTTAAGCTTGGGGATGCTGATACGTGTCAAACGTATCTATAATTTTTGATTGATCCATGCTAGTTTTGTGATGTTGTCGCATGATTTATTATCATATTAATAGTTTTTACGCGTTTTGTCGGACTAACATATTGACAAGATGCCCAGTGCTAGTTTCCTGTTTTTGCTGTTTTTGTATTTCAGAAAAGTCACTTCAGGAAATATCGTCGGATTGCGCTGAAAATTTACGGAAATTTTTTATGGGACGGAATACACCTGTGGACCAAAGGGCAGCCTGGGGGGCCACCCACAGGACAGGGGCGGCCTGCTGCCGCGGCCCCACCTGGACCCGCGGGTGGGACCCGCCCCTGCTCCTGGGGCATGTAGCGCCCCGACCCCAGAGATATACAGTGAAACGTTGTGTAACCGGTCATGCTACACAATCGAGGGTTACTGGGTTTACCAATCCCAGGCCGAAACACATTGGCAGGCGTGCTCGAAATACATCATCGGCACACAACACCTCGATCATGCCATAAGCTCAGACATCACTTTCACGTATAGCTAAGAGACCAAGACTGCGGAACAACTGGCTCATCACAGACTCTACGATACAAGAGATCATAGCTCAACTCATATATGAGAAAGATAGCAAATATCACAATCAGAGGTCGCAGACCCATCATTACATCAAGCGGAAAGCAAATATAGTTGTCTAACAACAAGATCCAAATTATGGCCAAAGAGGCCTACAATAACATAGCCCAGCCAGCCAGTTCCGATACGTCCCAAGCTGCCACCTGGGAACCCCGGACTACTCGTCGATGTCGATAAAGAACCCACCTTCCAGTCCGATGGCGTCCTCCTCTGAAACAAATAATAATCAACAAAGCAAGGCTGAGTACGACGTACTCGCAAGAATTAGTAGGGCGATATAGGCTCGATGCTGACGGAGGCTCTATTGCTGTATAATGTAGCTGGTTTTGCATAAAGCTAGTTTTCCATTTTAAAAGACATCAGGACCCTTTGCATCGTCTACTCAGAATGTTTTCCGAAAAGGGATAAGAGAGTAAACTTTCATCTTCGGTTCTCGTCGAACCTACTTGTACCCAGAAGCATCTCATCTCCACCAAGGCACTCCCTCGAATCACCCTCGAGGAAATGAACCTTTTATCACACGTTGGATTGCAACCTCTAGCTGCCAAATTTATTAATTAGGTTCAGGTTCTCGATGAGCTAATCCGCCTTTCCCAAGAGTTTGTCCATAACCGCGGACACGGCTTTTCGAAAAGATTAAACCCTGCAGGGGTGCACTATTTTTAGCCACCGGTACCGTCCGACCCCTTGCCTACGCAATTAGCTCTCTTTCGGGGAAAGCCGGCAGGGCGGGCGCGGTTAAACCTTTACAAAGCATGAGACTATCCAAGGGTCATCATGACGACAGGACAAGTTCAGCGCCTATTTCAACACCCTGCCCCATCGCCACTCCTATCATCACCATCATCATCATCTTCTTTTTCATCACTAGCCACACAACCGCAAATGGAAAGCGCAAACTAGAGGACCCTTGGATACGCCCGCACAAATTATTCAGTTAAAGGGGATTCCATATGTCCCCACCATTGGAAGCACGCTCGGTTTCTTGGTTCTAGCTAAAAGCACTCTCAGCCTAGGCGACAAGAATGAGGCAAAACACCATCCCTGATGGCAACTCATCCAAGCCTTTTGGCAAATTAATTATCCACCACAAATAACCATCATGTCCGAACATTCCACCACCATAATAATAATGGAATTAAATCACCGGACAAAATATATTACTCGACTAAGCATGGCTAAGCATAGCTAAGCATATATAACATCAATTTATATCTTTGTCTCCGGCCAACACATCAAACCTAGGGTTTATAGGAGGGGGGGCATGTGATGGTTCAGGGGATAAACATGCAATCGTAGGATACTCTATGTCTTGATCAAAGGTGACATTTGAATCGCATGCAATATTATGGTGAATAAAATAGGGTTATAAAACAGTGGATGCTAGATGCCAAGAAGGTTAGGTTAGTTCTTGCCTTGCTGGTAGTACTGGTCGCGCTGGTTGTCGAGGTATTGTGGTGGAACCTCGACTCCTGAATCTACCGAAACACAACCAAGACAGGAAAAGAAATAAATAACACGAATACAAGGTGCAATGCACAATCATGATGATATGGCCATATTATGCATTGAAAAGGTATTGGGCATGTCCCACAAGTTAAATGGAACCCCTAAATTAAAGATCGTAATTAACGGGTCAAAACTCCATATTTAACTTAGTGATTTGCGTTATTAACCAAAATGTCCAGTACTGAACTATGGGTCTAAATGCATGAAAATGACATTATTAGATAGGCATTGTTCCACTGATCATTTGGATATTTTATTTGCAATTTTCCGATTAACGATGAACAATTGGTGATTTAAACGGTTATGCAATTTAAATCAATTTAACCAATTCAAAATTAACATCAAAGGAAAATTTATTTGCATGCTGAGATTTTAACATAGGGATAGCATTTGCTTCGCTGGTCATTTTGGTATATCATTTGCAATTTTTGAATTAATATTCACCAAGTTATGATATTTTCAATATGTGATTTAAATCTGCCATTTTATCTATTTTTATTAAACAGCACCAAAGTTAATTCTCAAACTCTCTCAAATGACATAAAGTGGTAGTTCATTGTTCACTGAACATTTTGAGAGCTTAAACACAATTTTTGGACAAGTAAAACTAAAGTTATGCAATTTACAAAATCCACCTTTATTCTGCCATTTCTGTTTTTATTAAATCCACGCAATTTATTTTGGTCGATTAATTCTACCAATGGTACTAACAGGTGGACATTTTATCCCTGAGCATTTTGGTATATGGTTTGCATTTTTTGGACTTATGGTTCAAAAGTTATTCAAATTCAAAGTTTGGATGAATTTCTGTCTTTTATTCAATTTCCAGAAAAATTGTCCCGGACGTTTTTCACCGGGCGTGGGCTAGCCACAGAGGCTGACCGGCGGGGCCGGGCCACGCTGGCGTCCACGTTGGCGCGCTGGCCCACGGTCAGGTTTGACCGGAGCGGGAGGCCAGGACCGGCGCGAGGGACGGCGGTGGCGTGGACGGACCCGTCGCGCGCGTGCGCTAGGGAGCCCGGGAGGGGACGCATCCGACGCGGTTTGCTACGGGGGCCTCGAATCGGGCGGCGCCGCCAGCTTATGGTCGCCGGAGCGACCGTGGCGATGGCGGATGGCGGACGGCCGAATGATGAATCGCACGGATACGTCGACCTAGGGGAAGAGGGAGAGGACGGAGGTGTCCAGGAGGTAGCCCGGCTCACCCTGAGTACGCTGGCGTGGACAGTGAGGTCGGGGAAGGCCGGTGGTGATGGCAATCGAGCTCGGCGGAGGCGGACAGAGAGGAGGAAGACGTGGACAAGCATGACGATCCCTGGGCTCCGGGCTCGATTCCTCCTAGCCGAAGGACGTAGACGACGAGACAAGGACGCTGGCGTGCTCAGCTGGTCCCGGGGAGGTTTCGGTCGACGGCGATGCGGCGGCGGCGTCCAGCTTAGGTCACGGCCATGGAGGCGGCGGCTAGGGTTTTCTACAAGGGAAGAAAAGGAGGGGGAGGGAGAGACCAGCGCATCGGGGCTCTTCTTATCCACCAGGGGGGCCAGCAAGCGAGGGAGCAGCGGTGGAGGCCATGGTGGGGCGCGGCGGCAAGCGGCGGCAGTGTTTCCCCTGTCGCCTTGCATTTTAGGGCTTTATTCAAATAATTGCATTTTCCATTGCTTTAAATTTGGAAACAATTGTATTTGTAGTTGTTGGAACTTCCTGGACAAATATGTTTAGTTGCGTTGCAATTTTGTTCGCCATTCACATAATCACATTTGGTTTCTCAATTGTTGCTCCCTTATTATTTCATGTGGGGCAATTATAATGAGGGATGCTATGATGCAAATGAGATGCAAAAAGTGAAAATTTTACTCATACTTTAGGGTACCAAAAGTTGGGCTGTTACAACTCTACCCCCCTTACAGGAATCTCGTCCCGAGATTCTAGGCTTGAGTGAAGAAGGTGGGGTATTCCTGACGAAGACTAGTTTCACGTTCCCAGGTTGCTTCGTCTTCAGAATGGTTAGACCACTGGATTTTGAGGAACTTGATGGATTTATTACGAGTCTTTCTTTCCGCTTCATCCAAGATGCGGACAGGATGCTCGCGGTAAGTCAGATCCTCCTGGATGTCCAACTCTTCATGATTGACCCCATGAATAGGATCTTTAAAGCAACGGCGGAGTTGAGTGACATGAAACACATCATGCACATTCGGGAAATTTTCTGGAAGCTCGAGTTGATAGGAGAGATCACCTCGCTTACCCAGGACAGTGAAAGGACCAACAAAACGAGGTGCCAATTTTCCCTTGATTCCGAATCGATGAACGCCTCGAAGGGGAGAGACTCGAAGATAGGCTTTGTCACCAATTTCATAGTGAACTTCCTGATGATGCTTATCATAGTAGCTCTTCTGCCTGGACTGGGCAATCTTCAGATTCTCCCGAATGATGCAGACTTTCTCTTCAGCCTCATTGATCAAATCAGGACCGAAGAGTGGCCTCTCTCCGGTTTCAGACCAATTTAGCGGAGTCCGACATTTTCGTCCATAGAGAACCTCAAATGGGGCCATCTGCAGACTAGCCTGATAACTGTTGTTGAAGGAGAACTCGGCGAAGGGAAGATATTTTTCCCAACCTTTTCCGAAGGAGATGACACCTGCCCGAAGCATGTCCTCCAGAACTTGGTTGACCCTTTTAGTTTGGCCATCGGTTTGAGGATGATAAGCTGTACTGAAATTGAGACGGGTTCCCATAGCAGTTTGGAAACTCTGCCAGAATTTGGACACAAATAGGCTTCCACGGTCGGTGATGATCCTTAGGGGAACCCCATGCAAAGGGACAATCCGGGCCATATACAATTCAGCCAGTTTACTGGAGGTGATATCCTCGCGAACAGGGAGGAAATGGGCGACCTTGGATAGACGATCAATGACTACCCAAATGGCATTGTTTCCCTTTTGAGACTTTGGGAATCCAGTGATGAAGTCCATGCCAACTTCATCCCATTTCCACTCGGGAATGGCTATGGGGCGAAGAGTACCAGCTAGCCTTTGATGTTCAGCTTTAACACGGCGACAGACGTCACACTCAGCAACATAATGGGCAACTTCTCGCTTCATGCGAGTCCACCAGAATCTGCTGCGGAGATCTTGGTACATCTTGGTACTGCCAGGGTGAATGGATATGGGAGATTCAAGTGCTTCTTGGAATATCAATTGCTTGGTATTTCCCTTTTTGGGCACCACAAGGCGGTCCCCAAAATAGACCACACCGGAATCATCAACAGAGAAACACTTGGCTTTCCCGCTTGCAATATTCTTCTTGATCTTGCGGATGCCAGCATCATGTTGCTGGGCGGCCTTGATTTCATCCTCAAGAGTGGATTTGATCTCTAAATTTGCCAAATATCCGGAGGGAACAATCTCCAGATTCAAACGTGCGAAATCTTTATGAAGAGCAGGCTGAGCTCGCTCAACCGTTAGGGTATTGCAATAAGACTTGCGGCTCAGGGCATCGGCCACGACGTTGGCCTTGCCACGCTGATAGTTGAGGGTCACATCATAGTCCTTGATTAACTCCAACAATCTTCTCTGTCGAAGGTTCAGATCCGGTTGAGTGAAAAGATACTTCAGGCTTTGATGGTCAAAGAAGATCTCGCAACGGTTACCCAATAGGTAGGGCCTCTATTGCTTAGAGCATGAACCACAGCAGCAAGCTCTAGATCATGAGTAGGGTAGTTTTGCTCATGTGGTTTGAGTTGACGGGAAGCATAGGCGACAACATGGCCTTCTTGCATCAAAACACAGCCCAAGCCTTGGAGGGATGCATCACAATAGACGACAAAGTCTTTGTCGGTGTCTGGAAGGACAAGTACAGGAGTGGTCATGAGTTTGACTTTTAGGGTTTGGAAGCTCTCTTCAGGCTTGTCCGTCCAGACAAACTTCTTGTCCTTCTTGAGAAGGTCGGTCAAAGCTTTGGCTATCTTGGAGAAACCTTCGATGAATCGGCGGTAGTAACCCGCTAACCCAAGGAAACTGCGGATGTCTTTGACAGACTTTGGGGTAGGCCAATCCAGAATCAACTGAATCTTGTCAGGTATAACGGACACTCCGTAAGCTAACACCACATGACCTAGGAAGACGAGTTCCTTTAGCCGAACTCACACTTGGAGAACTTAGCGTAGAGGCGATGTTCGCGGAGCTTGGTCAGAACTAGGCGAAGATGCTCATCATGCTCTTCGTCGGTTTTGGAATAAACGAGGATATCATCAATGTAGATGATGACGAACTTGTCAAGGTACTCGTGGAAGATCGAGTTCATTAGCCTCATGAAGGTAGCTGGAGCATTAGTGAGACCAAATGACATGACGGTATACTCATACAACCCATAACGGGTAGTGAATGCCGTTTTAGGAATATCCTCCTTCCTGATTTTGATCTGATGGTAGCCTGACCGCAGATCCATCTTGGAGAATACAGTTGCACCCGCTAGCTGATCGAAGAGATCATTCATCCGGGGAATAGGATACTTGTTTTTGATGGTCACCGCATTCAAAGGGCGGTAATCAACAACCAGAAGAGGAACATTGGTATCCCTTTTCTTGACAAAGATGACTGGGCAACCCCAGGGCGAACTACTAGGCCGAATGAATTCCTTCTCCAACAGTTCATCTAGTTGTTTCTTCAGCTCAGTCAACTCTTCTGTCGGCATTCGGTACGGCCTTTTGGAAATTGGGGCAGTTCCGGGAACCAGTTCGATAACAAACTCCACAGTTCGATCTGGCGGCATGCCAGGCAATTCTTCAGGGAAGACGTCGGGAAAGTCACACACCACACCTATCTCATGCATTTTAGGCGGGTTGATGCCTTCCATAAAGTAGAGGCTGATCTCCGGAGAGAGAGGAGCGGTAGCGGTTGGAATTTTGGAGTGAGGGGACAGGTAAGTCACTGGTCCGAAGGTTGGGTGGACCACTGTGACAGACTTGGCAGCACAATTTAAGTTAGCCTGGTATTTGACTAACCAGTCCATACCCAGAATAACATCTATACCAACTGAATTCAGGGCTATCAACTGGAAGGGAAAAGGACATCTACCTAAGCATATCTGGACTTCCGGAGTAATCTAGTCAGTTAGCCAACTAGATCCCGGTGTTTTAACTTTTAGAGGGGAGTTCATGTTCAAGAATGCTATTTGGTGGCTAACTGCGAAAGCTATGGATATGAATGAATGCGATGCACCAGAATCAAACAAGACCGTAGCTGGATATCCATTAATTTGAAGCTCACCCATGAGAACACCGGGGTCCTCTTCAGCGGCTTCAGCAGAGACGTGGGTCAGACAACCACGGTTAACAATCGCAGCCTTGGCAACGGGTGTGGAAGGTGCTGGTGCAGGTGTAGAGCCCCTGGCCTTCTGAGGACACTCACTTGAGTAGTGACCCGGCTGACCATAGGCGTAGCAAGTGAGCCCCGGCGGTGCAGGCGGACGAGGACGAAACCCACTTCCAGCCGCACACACGGTCGAAGTAGCTGGGCGAGGCAGAGGTGGCTTGTGTCCTGTAGGCTTGGGCACTAAAGGAGCACGGGGCACCGAGCTGAACGGCACGAATACCCTGCGCTTTTTGGCTTCAGAAGAAGAGGAGCCCTGGTTGTCCACTGGAGCTGACTTCCTGGAAGACTCTAGCTCCTTCCTGCCTTGCTCCAGAGTGAGAGCTTGGTTGTACAGCTCCTGGAAGGATGGGAACTTGAAGGGCAACAGCTCATAATGAAGCTGAGGATTCAGTCCCTTGCGAAACAGATATTGCCGGTCCTCATCATTGGTCACATCTCGAGGGGCGTAGCGAGATAGGTGATTGAACTCCCACCCATAAGCTTGGAGATCCATCCATCCCTGGTTCAGATTCAGGAACTCCCTCCTCTTTAAGTCCATAACGGGCTTTGGAATGTAAGCAGCACGAAAGGCAGTGCGGAATTCCTCCCAGGTGAACACATGATCAGCAGCAGCCATTGCCACATGGCTTTCCCACCAAGAGCCCGCGACTCCCATCAGAAGGTAGGTTGCAAAGTTCACTTGTTCCGCAGCCGGAACATGTAGCACGGTAAACTTGCGCTCAAGGTCACGCAGCCAATCATCAGCATCTAGAGGCTCCTTGGCAAAAGCGAAGGTGGGAGGCTGGGACTTCAGGAAGTCATTGAGATTGTTACATTCAGTATTTCTCCGAGCACCCTGCTGCACCAACTATGCAAGCAGATTCTCGTTGCGCAAACGGCCTTCTTCGATGATCATCAGCACCTCCGCCATAGTGGGTGGCGGCGGTAGCTCAGGGTTGCTTTGCTCACCACGACGGGTAGGAGCCATTCTGGAGATATGAACAAGGACACAGTTAGTATCCATCCCAGACTAAGCGACCACGGACGGCAACAATTTAGCAGGAGTGAGCAAGGAAGAACAAGTATCATCGCATCAACATGGCAGGAAAATAATTGAACTTAGCAGACATTAGCCAGTCGGAATAAAACCCATTAAGTGATTCAAGTACAAGCTCACAAGCTTTTAGTATGCATTACACGAATGGAAAAAACGGATAATACAAGTCATTAGGTTCGATACAACAAATCTAACTCGAAAGGAAACCACTACAGATAGTGGGTATCTTGCTCATCACGCACGAAGGCAAAGATACGATACAAGGTACCCGCAGACACCGGTCTCCTAGAAGTACTGAGCACTCTCCGGGAGACGCACAGAGCGAGTGCGGAAACGGCGTGCACTTGCTGGCTGGTCAACATACGGCGACGTGTGGACGTCGCCCCCGGCCGCTCGAGCAGGTCCTCGTGGTGGAATGGTGCCACCCACTCTTGGGCTGCTCATGTAGTTGGGCAGCTCCATCGGTAGCGGCGAGAGGAGATCTGGGGAAACTATCCCGGCATGGACATAAGGCTCCAAAGCCCTCAGAGTGCTCCGGTGCCTATCACGGGCAGCCACCGTGTATAGGTACCACAGACGGGCACGAAGGTCCAACGCCCTGACCATCTCGATAAGAGCTCGGTGACCGTGGTCTGGCTCGGTCGCTGGGTCTGAGTACCTAGCAACATAGCAGCCCTCCAGACCGGCCTCAACAGCAGGAAAGTGGTAAAAATCAGACATCGGGTTGTCTAAGTAGTCGCAGTCTCCGCGGTACACGGAGAGGCCGTTGAACGCAGCCTCCTGAACAGCCTGCTCCACGGTCATGCCCACACCGACACTCTGGTGCTGGACTCCGTCTCCATCCGGAGTCAGGACACGGGCCTCACAGAAGAATTGCCCCTGTCCATACGGCATGTGCTCCTCGTACACGAAGTACTCAGGGTACCAAGGGCAATCCTGGCTGGCTAAGGCCGCAGCAAACAAGGCGGGAAACCCGCGGACACCCTCACAGCGAGTCAGACGGACAACAAGCCCCGGACGTGTCATCTGTAGCAATAACAGAACAGTTCAACAGTTAGGAACGGAAAAGATACTCATGAATTAATCTAGACGGTAAGAACCCAACCCCGATGAACCTTAACTTTCTCCCAACTTTAAGACAAATAGAGGTGAGGCGACTCAGAGTTAGAGCGAGTTGGGTAAGAAGTAAAAAGAATCCTAAGAAGGTTTTCACAACTCATTTTTAGGTTATAAATAATTGTCAACTAGACTCGACATCGACCAATAGAACGGGTTTCCTACAGGAAGTACTGCTCTGATACAAATTTGTAGCGCCCCGACCCCAGAGATATACAGTGAAACGTTGTGTAACCGGTCATGCTACACAATCGAGGGTTACTGGGTTTACCAATCCCAGGCCAAAACACATTGCAGGCGTGCTCGGAATACATCATCGGCACACAACACCTCGATCATGCCATAAGCTCAGACATCGCTTTCACATATAGCTAAGAGACCAAGACTGCGGAACAACTGGCTCATCACAGACTCTACGACACAAGAGATCATAGCTCAACTCATATATGAGAAAGATAGCAAATATCACAATCAGAGGTCGCAGACCCATCATTACATCAAGCGGAAAGCAAATATAGTTGTCTAACAACAAGATCCAAATTATGGACTAAGAGGCCTACAATAACATAGCCTAGCCAGCCTGTTCCGATACGTCCCAAGCTGCCACCTGGGAACCCTAGACTACTCGTCGATGTCGATAAAGAACCCACCTTCCAGTCCGGTGGCGTCCTCCTCTGAAACAAATAATAATCAACAGAGCAAGGCTGAGTACGACGTACTCGCAAGAATTAGTAGGGCGATATAGGCCCGATGCTGACGGAGGCTCTATTGCTGTATAATGTAGCTGGTTTTGCATAAAGCTAGTTTTCCATTTTAAAAGACATTAGGACCCTTTGCATCATCTACTCAGAATGTTTTCCGAAAAGGGATGAGAGTAAACTTTCATCTTCGGTTCTCGTCGAACCTACTTGTACCCAGAAGCATCTCATCTGCACCAAGGCACTCCCTCGAATCACCCTCGAGGAAATGAACCTTTTATCACACGTTGGATTTCAACCTCTAGCTGCCAAATTTATTAATTAGGTTCAGGTTCTCTATGAGCTAATCCGCCTTTCCCAAGAGTTTGTCCATAACCGCGGACACGGCTTTTCGAAAAGATTAAACCCTGCAGGGGTCTACTGATTTTAGCCACCGGTACCGTCCGACCCCTTGCCTACGCAATTAGCTCTCTTCCGGGGAAAGCCGGCAGGGCGGGCGCGGTTAAACCTTTACAAAGCATGAGACTATCCAAGGGTCATCGTGACGACAGGACAAGTTCAGCGCCTATTTCAACACCCTGCCCCATCGCCACTCTTGTCATCACCATCATCATCATCTTCTTTTTCATCACCAGCCACACACCCGCAAATGGAAAGCGCAAACTAGAGGACCCTTGGATATGCCCGCACAAATTATTCGGTTAAAGGGGATTCCATATGTCCCCACCGTTGGAAGCACGCTCGGTTTCTTGGTTCTAGCTAAAAGCACTCTCAGCCTAGGCGACAAGAATGAGGCAAAACACCATCCCCGATGGCAACTCGTCCAAGCCTTTTGGCAAATTAATTATCCACCACAAATAACCATCATGTCCGAACATTCCACCACCATAATAATAATGGAATTAAATCACCGGACAAAATATATTACTCGACTAAGCATGGCTAAGCATATATAACATCAATTTATATCTTTGTCTCCGGCCAACACATCAAACCTAGGGTTTATAGGAGGGGGAGCATGTGATGGTTCAGGGGATAACCATGCAATCGTAGGATACTCTATGTCTTGATCAAAGGTAACATTTGAATCACATGCAATATTATGGTGAATAAAATAGGTTTATAAAATAGTGGATGCTAGATGCCAAGAAGGTTAGGTTAGTTCTTGCCTTGCTGGTAGTACTGGTCGCGCTGGTTGTCGAGGTATTGTGGTGGAACCTCGACTCCTGAATCTACCGAAACACAACCAAGACAGGAAAAGAAATAAATAACACGAATACAAGGTGCAATGCACAATCATGATGATATGGCCATATTATGCATTGAAAAGGTATTGGGCATGTCCCACAAGTTAAATGGAACCCCTAAATTAAATATCGTAATTAACGGGTCAAAACTCCATATTTAACTTAGTGATTTGCGTTATTAACCAAAATGTCCAGTACTGAATTATGGGTCTAAATGCATGAAAATGAAATTATTAGATAGGCATTGTTCCACTGATCATTTGGATATTTTATTTGCAATTTTCCGATTAACGATGAAGAATTGGTGATTTAAACGGTTATGCAATTTAAATCAATTTAACCAATTCGAAATTAACATCAAAGGAAAATTTATTTGCATGATGTGATTCTAACATAGGTATAGCATTTGCTTCGCTGGTCATTTTGGTATATCATTTCAAATTTTTAATTAATATTCACCAAGTTATGATATTTTCAATATGTGATTTAAATCTGCCATTTTATCTATTTTTATTAAACAGCACCAAAGTTAATTCTCAAACTCTCTCAAATGACATAAAGTGGTAGTTCATTGTTCACTGAACAATTTGAGAGCTTAAACACAATTTTTGGACAAGTAAAACTAAAGTTATGTAATTTACAAAATCCACCTTTATTCTGCCATTTCTGTTTTTATTAAATCCACGCAATTTATTTTGGTCAATTAATTCTACCAATGGTACTAACAGGTGGACATTTTATCCCTGAGCATTTTGGTATATGCTTTGCATTTTTGGAACTTATGGTTCAAAAGTTATTCAAATTCAAAGTTTGGATGAATTTCTGTCTTTTATTCAATTTCCAGAAAAATTGTCCCGGACGTTTTTCACCGGGCGTGGGCTAGCCACAGAGGCTGACCGGCAGGGCCGGGCCACGCTGGCATCCACGTTGGCGCGCCGGCCCACGGTCAGGTTTGACCGGAGCGGGAGGCTAGGAGCGACGCGAGGGACGGCGGTGGCCGACGGCGGTGGCGTGGACGGACCCGTCGCGTGCGTGCGCTAGGGAGCCCGGGAGGGGACGCATCCGACGCGGTTTGCTATGGGGGCCTCGAATCGGGCGGCGCCGCCAGCTTATGGTCGCCGGAGCGACGGCGGCGACGGCGGACGGCCGAACGGCGACTCGCACGGATACGTCGACCTAGGGGAAGAGGGAGAGGACGAAGGTGTCCAGGAGGTAGCCCGGCTCACCCTGAGTAGCTGGCATGGACGGTGAGGTCGGGGAAGGCCGGCGGCGATGGCAATCGAGCTCGGCGGCGGCGGACAGAGAGGAGGAAGACGTGGACGAGCGTGACGATCCCTGGGCTCTAGGCTCGATTCCTCCTAGCCGAAGGACGTAGATGACGAGACGAGGACGCTGGCGTGCTCAGCTGGTCCCGGGGAGGCTTCGGTCGACGGCGATGCAGCGGCGGCGTCCAGCTTAGGTCACGGCCATGGAGGCGGCGGCTAGGGTTTGCTGCAGGGGAAGAAAAGGAGGGGGAGGGAGAGAGCAGCGCGTCGGGGCTCTTCTTATCCACCAGGGGGGCCAGCGAGCGAGGGAGCAGCGGTGGAGGCCATGGTGGGGCGCGGCGGCAAGCGGCGGCAGTGTTTCCCCTGTCGCCACAGTGACGATGGCGCTGACAGTGGGGACCCACTGTCAGGGTTTTCTTCTTTTTCTTTTTCCAGAAAAACTAGCAGGGTTTTGGCAATTGTTTCAGGCCCTTAAACATTTTGTAAAATTCTGGAAAAATTCACAGATCCATTATATAATATTTGGAACCTGTGATAAAATTTGCAGCCCATTTGGAAAATATCTCATGTGGTAACATTTCAGAATTTTCTCTCTTGCATTTTAGGGCTTTATTCAAATAATTGCATTTTACATTGCTTTAAATTTGGCAACAATTGTATTTGTAGTTGTTGGAACTTCCTGGAAAAATATGTTTAGTTGCTTTGCAATTTTGTTCGCCATTCACATCATCACATTTGGTTTCTCAATTGTTGCTCCCTTATTATTTCATGTGAGGCAATTATAATGAGGGATGCTATGATGCAAATGAGATGCAAAACGTGAAAATTTTACTCATACTTTAGGGTACCAAAAGTGGGGCTGTTACAGGGCATCCCCTCGGCCCCCTCCGACGCCTATAAAATCCCTTTTAACCTAAAAACAACGGGAGCGGCCATTATTTTCCAGAAAAGTCATCCCGAGGCGCCGTCAACTCAAACCCTAGTTCCGGGGTGATTCTGAAGCAGATCCCGGCACTCTGCCGGAGGGGAGATCGATCCCGGAGGGCTCTTCATCGCCATGCCTTCCTCCGGGATGATTTGTGAGTACTCCCACCTTGGACCTTGGGTCCATGGCAGTAGCTAGATGGTAGTCTCTCTCTTGTGCTTCTTGTCTTAAGATCTTGTGAGCTGCCTAACATGATATAGATCGATTATTGTAATGCTATATGATGTGTTTGCTGGGATCCAATGTATTATAAAGTTATGATCAGATTGTGCATGATTCTTATATGTTGATTTATGTTCTTGCATGCTCTCCTATGTGCGTAGTTACTTTGGCCAAGTGAGTGTGTGTATCTCCAAGAGAGTATTTATGCTAGATAGTGGGTTCTTGCCCCCTTTTGTTCCTGGGCACGAGTGACAGAAACGTCTAAGGGCGAGGGTGTGCTGTTGCTACTAAGGGTAAAACAGTGGTATTAAAGTCTATTTTGATATTTAATATTGATTACTTCATGCGCTTTACTTAATGCAAATGTCTGTTGCTTGCAACTTAATACCGATGGGTGACATGCTGGATAGCGATCCCACGGTGGACTTTTTAGACAAAGATGCAGTTGGACTCGATGGTCTTTGTTCATTGTCGTGATGCCTACTTAAATATTATCATGTTCTCTTTGTCATAGCTAGATTAAGTTTGTGTTATAATCTTGTCACTTGCCCAGCTGTAATTTGTTACCCATCATATCAATGTTCTATTTACTCGAGAGACTCCACTAGTGAACCCATGGCCCCCGGTCCATCTTTTTACATTGATTGCAACCTTTATTCATCATTTTTCATCATCATTACTCCTCTGGTCCATTTTCATAATTCATCTATTTCACTATACAATTAACCGCTTTGTTTTCTACGAGACCGGAAAGATTGACAACCTTTCCGCCGTTTTGGGAAAAGTATTTTGGTTGAGTGTGTGCAGGTCCACGTCTGTTGAAGATTAAGGGCCAGAGATCTTCTACATTCACTTTGTTGTTGATTTCAAGGTCCTACTGGTTCGATAAACCTCGGTTCATTATCGAGGGAAAAACTGCTGCTTGCTACATCTCCGCCTTCACTTGGGGCACCACCCAACTCTTCATCAGTAGCAATCAAGCTCTTTTCTGGCGCCGTTACCGGGGAACGCACTAAAGACACATAAGACGATTAGTCCCCGCCAACTTTGCCAGCACTTAGCAGACACTCATAATTGCAAGATAGAAAGATAAAAGCCAATTATGAGTGCATTTCCATGAGACGCACATATTGACATATATAGTTCTAGAAGAACCACAAAACACCAAATAAGAACCAACTCCTCACATGAGGAGGTCGGTGGCCGAAGCCACCATATATGAGTAAGAAAGAGTGAGACACCGCAAAGATGTATCTTGGGTTCTCACTCAAACCTCATCATTTAAGCTCACAATTCATGAATTGAATATAGAGTAGACAAATGAATTCATTAATATAGGCATCATGGGGGGAGGGAGAGCCCAATAGTTAGGACAACACTCCCCCTAAATCCATGCCGACACCTAAACTAAGATAGATGTTGAAACTATAGGTGTGTATGCAAGATGGTCAAGACAAGCTCCTTGAATCCACGATATTTAGCTCATTCCTCAAGAAAGTAAACCTTGCTTCATCAAGTGGCTTCGTGAATATATCGGCAAGTTGGTCTTTGGTTGGCACATATGCTAGCTCAATATCTCCACGGGCAACATGATCCCGAATGAAGTGATGACGAATCTCAATATGCTTGGTTCTTGAATGTTTCACCGGGTTGTAGGAAATATTTGTGGTACTCTCATTGTCACACAAAAGACGTACTTTGTCACAATTGACACTGTATTCCCTTAAAGTTTGCCTCATCCATAACAATTGAGTGCATGCACTAGCGGCGGCCACATACTCGGCTTCGGCAGTGGAGAGAGAAATGCAATTTTGCTTCTTAGAAGACCAACTCACCAGGGACCTACCAAGAAATTGGCAAGACCCAAAAGTTGATTTCCTATCATCTTGCTCACCAGCCCAATCCGAATCCGTGTACCCACTAAGAGTTAAAGATGAATCCCTTAGGTACCACCAACATGTGGCTTTCCTTAGGAGCCGCTTGATACCTTGCACACACACATACACTCAACACAATATCGGGTCTAGATGCACAAAGGTATAGCAATGAACCAATCATGGAGCAGTAGAGCTTTTGATCCACGTCTACACCCTTCGGGTTAAGTTGTAGATGGCATTTGGTATCCATAGGAGTCTTCTTCTCCTTAGCATCCGCCATATTAAACCTCTTGAGCATGTCTTGAATATACTTTGCTTGGCTAATGAAAGTCCCTCCTCTCAATTCTGTTATCTTAAATCCAAGGAAGAACTTCAACTCACCCATCATGGACATCTCAAACCTATCGGTCATACACTTTGAAAATTCATCATTAAAAGCTTTGTTAGATGAGCCAAAGATAATATCATCAACATATAGTTGGCATACGAAAAGCCCCCCTTTAACCCTCTTAGTAAAAAGAGTGGGATCAATTTGCCCAACTTCAAATCCACGGTCTAACAGTAACTCTCTAAGGTGCTCATACCACGCACGTGGGGCTTGTTTATGTCCATAGAGCACCTTATCAAGCTTGTAGACATGGTTAGGAAAGTTGAGGTCCTCGAACCCCGGGGGTTGGTTAACAAACACCAACTCCTTTAAGGGACCATTGAGAAAAACACTTTTAACATCCATTTGTTGCAATTTAAAGTTATAACGGGATGCATAAGCAAGAAGGATACGAATGGACTCAAGGCGAGCCATGGGAGCATAGGTCTCTCCAAAGGCAATGCCTTCAACTTGAGAGTACCCTTGAGCCACCAATCTAGCCTTGTTCCTCAGTACCATGCCATGTTCATCTTGCTTGTTCTTGAAAATCCATTTTGTGCCAATAACATTGCGGCACTCCTTTGACTTCTCAACTAACTTCCAAACTTTATTCCGCTCAAAATTGTTGAGCTCTTTGTAATGTTCCGGGGTTTTCCCCAAATTAGTTTTTGTTTGTTTTTCTTTTTGCATCATCATGACATCAGCATCATCGCATTGCATGTTTTTGGCAACAAAAACTATTTTTATAAAACCCTATTTTAATTTTGTTAAAATTGTCGCAAAGGTTTTGCCGAGACGTTCGTCTCCATTTTCTACAATTATTTGCCAAAATTGTTTTGCAAAAGAAAAAGAAAATAAAAATTTTCGAGTGAGCGAGAGAGTAGGCCAAACCTGGCCCAAAGCCCACCTAACCTCCAAACCCTAGGGTTTCCCCCTGGAAACTTCTTTTCCCCCCTGCCTTTTTGCAGCCACCCTCTCCCTCTTTCCTCTTTTTTTTCAGGTCGCTACCCCTTTCCTCTCTCCTCTCCTTTTTTCCCCTTTCTCTCTTTTCTCTTCCTCCCTCTCTCTCTCCCGAGCCCGCACCTTCCCCGACGTCACCCTCGCCAGCCCCTCCTCTCCTCTCCACCGTGATGCTCCCCTCCGGCTGCTCCCCTGCTGCGGCTCGACCCTGCGCGCCGCCCCTTGCTCCACATCTCCCTACGCCCGCAAACTCGACCCCACCGCCTCCTTCCTCGCCCGACGCCGCCTCCACGCGCCTCCTCCGCCGTGTGCCGTCTCACGCCGTGACCGTGCAGCTCCTCGGCTGGCCGTGTCCTCTGCCTGCCTGCCATGCTGCGCCTCTCCAACGCCCGAGCCCTGCGCCTCCCGTCGGCCGCGCGTCTGCTGCCTCCCCTGCAGCTCCAGCGCCGTCCCGAGCTCCTCTGGCCGACCTCCTCCTCGCCTCCTCTGCTCGCCCCGACTGCATCCTTTCTTCATCCACTCCAGCAGCTCGTGGCCGAGCTCGTCTGCCTTCTGTCACTGCGGTGTCGTGTACGAATCCGTGCTGCCGCGGCGTCCGTGATGCCGCCCCCGACGGTCAAGCCTGTGTTTGTGTCCCCGATGCCGTGTCTGTGTTTTCCCTCACCGGCCAGACGCCGACTTCTCCGTGTACCGGCGTCCTCCGTGTCGTTTCCCCGACGACCGTGTCCCGTCCCCGGCTTTGTGCCTCCGTGTTGTTGTGCCCGATGACGTGTTCCCGCCGACCCGACGATTGTTCCCGTCGTGACGTGCTTCCCCGTTGATGTCTCCGTGCACGTCCCCATCGTGAAGCTGAAGAACTGAGTCGCCAAGTTCTCCGCCTTGTTGTCTGTTTGTGCTAGCCGACTTCGTGCGTGTCCGAGAAGACCGGAGACTCGACAAGATCTACGGTGTCGTGAACCCCGAAGCCGTGAATCCGGACGACCCCAAAGCCCGGAACGCCAAGGTCCGCAACCTCGACGCCCCGAGTACGACTACTTCCACGACGTCGACGACCTCGACTACTTCGACTCCGGACGGAACGACTACTTCGACTACTTTGACTACTTCCTCTCCGAATCCGAAGTTTCCCCGAATCCGATGTGTGACCCCAACCCTATCCCTATATACCATATATGCGTATCTTATATAAAATCATGCATAATTAATTAACATTGAACCTTTATCCATTTAGTCGAATTAAATCAACTAAATTTAATTATGGGGTTTGTATGGTGCATCTATATTATGCACCGACCCCATTTAAAATGATTTGCCATGTTGTAGGGATAAAAATTGAATCACATTTAATTTGTCATGCATCATGTCATCAACATGCCGCTTCTTTTGCCGTAGTAGTAAAATGCATCTTTTATGTTTCCGGTGTTCATTGCTTCTTCGAGAATAGGATGTTGAGTTGATGTGAGCAACGACAGGTTCTGCTACCTCTACCGGATTGCAGGCAAGTGATACTCCCTTGCTATCTTTGCTTGTATTCTGTCTCTTACTCCTCCTATCTTTTGTTCCTTGCTAGCCTTATGTCGCGATGCTTGTGTCTCGATCGTATTTGCATGTTTACCTGGCAGCCATGATATTGCCACAACCCCACATCCTATTACCCTGTTGCTTGTTTACCTTGTTAGCCTTGCGAGTCATACTGCATGCTTAGGTGCTTTGCTTGAGTCCTGTTGTCTCTTTATCTAGTCTTGTTTCTAGTATGATAGCTAGGCTCTCAACTAAAATGTTAATCGTTAATTTCTGTTGCGATGGAAATAATTTAATAATGATAAGGCACCGGCGGAAGGCCAAATGTGGTGTCTTGTTCTGCTAGTGTCGCCTAGGACCCGAGTTCTTTTCCGCTGATCCAATACTGAGCGCACTAACCACATGTGGGAGTTCTATGGGGCTCCCCGCAATCTATTACCGAATCCTCAAACATGTCCAGATGCCACAAGTAGTTCGGGTGTTTCGGTAGGGCACATAGCGTTTAACGCATGTGGAAGGAGGGCAATCGTATGAGTGTTCCTCCCGAAGTCGTCCTCGCACCGGTTAGGCCCACCTCGAAGCTTCAGTCGGACTCTCAAGGTGGATCCGACCTAGCTAGGTGGCTCCCTGGACTTGTTTGTAGAGAAGGGAAGTATTGCGTCGAACGCTCCACTGGTACACCTCTAAGCGAGTGTTTCGATGCGTGTGGGTTCATTGGTGCATCCCTGCAGGGTGAAATCTTTTCGAAAAGCCGTGTCCACGGTTATGGACGACTTGGTGAAATGCGCTGGCTAAAAAGATCATAGACAACTTGCACCTAATGATTATAACTTGACTAGTAAGAATTATTACTTGAATAATAACCCATAAAACTTGTCCATCGTGTGAGTTGCCCGGATTGCTTCCTCGTGGACGGTTGATCGAGGGAGTAATACTTGGGCGGGTTTTGATGTGGTGAGTAGTATAGTTGGTTCCTTATGCGCTCTCTTACCTTGTCTCTTTTAGACGAAAGTTGTAGCGTGTCTCTATAAGTTGTTAGTGCTGCTTGCCGCCACTTCAATCGCTAACCCTCTTCCCCCGGAAATTCCAGCTTTGATATCTTGTGAGTATTACTTGCCAGTACTGTTTATGTTACTGACCCCTTCGGGGCTACTATTCCAATGCAACTGATAGGTTTGAAGTCTGACGAAGTTAGCTTGGGAACCCCTCCGGCTTGGCCTAGGCAGGGATATGGTGCCTTCTTTTATCTTTAGGACTCAGTCAAAATTTGTATTCTTATCCGTAGCCGGATACTGCTTCGCTTCCGTTGTTATTTTGGATCTTTGTAATGTATCTTTGCTCTTGACTTGGTGAGTCTTTGTTGTATATATATGTTTTTTTGTGGGTTCCATCGAAACTATTGTAATGATCATCACAATTCCGCCCGCATAACGTGTGTGTTGCGACGGGCACGTTGTGCCTGGTGGGCGTCCTAGGATCGTTATTATGCGGATTTGGCGGTAGCGCTAAAATCTACATAGTACCGATCCGGGGGGGTGTTACAAAGTGGTATCAGAGCTCTGGTTCTTCGATACCCCACGGGTCCAGTCTGCCTGTAGGATACCCTAGCTAATGGTCGTTGTTTGTAGAGTGTCAACACTATCTTACTAAAAATTATTTTGAAAGATCTCAATAGGACTCTTGTTTAATCTTTACAACTATTCTATTCCTCCTCTTACCTTATGTGATTTGACTCTTCTCTCTTATCTATCTTCTGAGTTATAGCATCTTCGTGGGTAGACGATCTCTTGCCTTTTACCTAATAGGTTTGATCTTCGGAAGGATGTCGATAGATGAACATCGCCATCGATGTGAGCAAGAACCTCTTGTTAGTGGTGTTGAGAAGATCAACATGGAGCGAGATGATATGATAATATAACCTCCCTCCTCCCCGATGGTAGCATGGATCTCGGAGCGAGATCCCTTGTTAGTGGTGTCGGTTGTAATGTCCCGGGGTTTTCCCCAAATTAGTTTTTGTTTGTTTTTCTTTTTGCACCATCATGACATCAGCATTATCGCATTGCATGTTATTGACAACAAAAACTATTTTTATTAAACCCTATTTTAATTTTGCTAAAATTGTCACAAAGGTTTTACCGAGACGTTCGTCTCCGTTTTCTAGAATTATTTGCGAAAATTGTTTTGCAAAAGAAAAAGAAAATAAAAGTTTTCGAGTGAGCGAAATAGTAGCCCAAACCTGGCCCAAAGCCCACCTAACCTCCAAACCCTAGGGTTTCCCCTTGTTTCCCCCTGGAAACTTCCTTTCCCACCCCCTGCCTTTTTGCAGCCACCCTCTCTGTCGTGGTGGTGCACGAACAGATGCCATATAGGCTTGATGTGGGGCCGATTGGACGCTGGAGGTACCGGGGAGGGCTTGCACGCACGGCATACAAACACGAACACACTCTCACTCACACACACACACACACACAATTTACCCAGGTTCGGGGCTCTCGTGAGGAGATACCACCCCTACTCCTGCCTTTCTGATGTATATAAGTGGATCACAACTGGTTTACAAGCTTGCTCCTTGAGCTGTGATGGAAGAGCAGCACGGTCTGGACCTCAACCGAGTCTCGGGGCCGCTTGTTGGTTCTCTACTGGCTACGAAAGAAAGACTTAAGTGTATATGCGTGAGACAAGTATCCGTGCAAGCGTCGTGGTAAGAGGAGCCCCTGGTGCTCCTTATAAAGGGAAGCCCAGGGCACAAGTTAGGGCTGACATCAGTGCTGGCGTAGCCCGGACTGTAGCCACGCCCGGTCCTCTGACCGCTTCCGTCACCGCGCCGTGGCACGTCCCATCTATCTCCTTCAGCACCCTGCTCCCTGGCACCGCTTCGGTCAGCGGCGTGGAGGTATGTCATTCAGGCCAAGTGGCCTCGTCCCATCGTGCAAGTGGCTCGGCACCTGCCCTGTGATTGTAGGGACAAGACGTAAGCCTTGACCACGGTCCGAGGTATCTTCCTTATCCGGCATAGGCATGCCGAATTCCTTGTAACTCGGTTTCGCCTTCCCTGCACACAAGAAGAACAGAGAAAGATCCGACATATAACTCGCATGGGCCGACATACAGATATGTCGGTTAGCCTTGACCCGGTCAACTCTGAGTATGCCGGTACAGTTATGTCTGTTTCAGTGATCCGGTCAACTCCGAGTCAACCCTTATATCGGCATCTTGCCCATATCCGGGGGTTGCCCCCTGACATTAGTCCCCGAAGCTGGCGCGGTCCTGCAGCCTCGGATTAAGGGCCACGGCAGGTTTACCCGAAAACCAGCATCCTCAGTTAATTACCGACATAACACATGCCGGCGAAACTCGTATGTCGGAAAGCACTTCGCATCCCAACATGGCATCTCATCTTATGTCGGATTGTCCCGACTTACGGGGAAAACCCCTTGGTTCCTCCGAGTTATCGGTTCATCTACGTGGCAGAGCATCTCTGCTTGACGCCTCGGTCTTTATGCACGGATGGACGTGCCACAGGCATGCGTGCCACCTGTGTGACGTCGGTCGTCTCGGCCACTGTGCCCACGTAAGCACTTGAGTGCACCCTTGACCACTCCGCCGTGCGTCGCCTCGGGTCTCGCCCCGATCGCGTGTATCACCCTTAGACCGTTGGCCTCCTGTGGCCCATCGTGCGGCCGATCGTGCGGCAGTTAAGCCGCAGCGGGAATCGTGGTAAAGATCATGTGGACGTAACTCCCCGTCCGTTACGAGATCGTGCGCAGCGGATCGCGCACCCACGATCTCATCCGCCGTAAATAAATAGTAGGGAGAGGGTACGGTTCTCCCCTCCGCACTCATTCTTCTTCTTCCTCGCCTCCTCGTTCTCCTCGCTCTCTAGTGCACGCAGAGCCCGGGACTTGCCGCCGCCGCACGGATTCACGCACGCCGACGAGCCGCCGCCGGACGACGCGCAGGACGCTGTGGTTGCATCCCTCGCCGCCGCCGCACTAGCACATTGCAGCGGTAAGTTTTTCTTCTTCTCTCTCTATTTCTTTCTAGTTCATCATGCTTCATCATCGCTGCGCCGTATCGCGCGCCGCCGGTGACCTCACCGTCGCGGTTGTGGCACGTCGCCGGCGGACTAGCCGCCGTAGCGCTTCCTTTCTTCCTCTTCGCCTCTCTCCTGGATCTAGGACCTGCTCACCTCTTCGCATATTTTCTTCCCCTTTTCTTTTTGTTTTTACCACGGCACACATTGCTCACCGCCGATGAATCTTTTTACAGATCTCGGCATCCCTCGCCGATATGTCGGACAACGCTGCCCTCGAGGTGATCGACTCGGCCGAAGAAAACACAGTGGAGGGATCCACTCGGGCCTCCTGGGAAGGTTCCGATGTCGGAAGAGCCGAGTTAGATTGGCTAGTCCGGACGCGACGGATCCCGCCCGGAGTAGAGTGCCGAATGCCAGGCACCGAGACAACACCGAGTCTCAAGGAAGGCGAACATGTCGTCTTCATCGCGCACTTCGAGCGGGGATTCGGATTACCCGCCAGCGTGTTCTTCCGAAACTTCCTCTACAGTTTCGGTCTCCAACCTCATCACTTACCAGCAAACGCCATCACCACCTTATCCTCCTTCGTCTCCTTCACCGAGGGCTATCTCGGTCTCAAGGCCACCGTCCGCGCGTGGTCCAACTATTTCTCCTTCCGGAAGCAGGTTATTCCGAATCCTGCTGACCCGGCCGCCCCCAAGATGATGACCCAGTGTGGGGCCGCCACGGTCACACCTCGGCGCGGCTCAATCTTTCCCCGGATCAACGGCTTGGAGTCATGTCGGAAATGGCAGCGCTCCTTCTTCTATGTCAAGAATTCGACCGACGTCGACCTGATTAACCTGCCGAATTTCGTCATCGGCCCCCCTACAGCGCAACTCAATTGGGGGTACAATCCAACCGACCAAGAGGTTGAGGTCAACCAGATCCACGAAGTCGTGGAGCAACTCCGAGGAGAAGGATTGACTGCTGACGACCTGCTGGCGACATTCATTAGCCGCCGGGTCTCGCCCCTTCAGCGCCGAGTCCACAAGATTTGCCACATGAGTGGCCCTCTTGACCCGACCCGGATAAGCACTGTCGAGCTGAACAAGGCCCAGATCCGGCAGCGGGTCAAGGCCATAGCCCGGACGAGGATGACGGTGGAGTGGGAGTGGGGAAAAGAACCTCACAACCGGAACAACCTTCCGCCCCAGGTAAGTAACTTGAATTGACAGATACCTTCCGCCGACATAAACTCTTATGTCGGTTCCCCTTTTACACTCGGCCTTAAACTCTCTCTGTTTCCACCATTCAGAGATTCGCGCGGCAAAAGAAGGAGGACGGATCGAATCCCGCCTCCAAATGGGGTGCCGACCGGGTCGAGGCTGACTCGGAGGATCTGGATAATGAAGACAACATGCCGATCCCTGATGTCGGCTCAGTTCCTGTCACGGGTAAGGCTCGCGTCCGAGACTGGTCGGATGATGATGATGACGACTGTCGGATTCTAGAGGTAGAAGATCCTCTCCCGGTTTCGTTCACTTACCCGGTGTGCTCGCCCCCAGCTGACGCGGAGGACACGGTGCTCGAGGTGGAGCCCCTCGCCGTGGGACCCAAGGGCGCAGTTCGGAAGCGCCCAGCAGCTGCGTCCGCCGGTGCCGGAACATCCGGCGCATCTGGTCCGGCGAAGAAGCAACGCCGAGGAAAGACCATGGTGAAGCGCCGCGAGCGCCCCGTTACTAAGGGGTAAGATTCCTTTTTGCCAGCATAAACCTGATATGCTTGACCACACTTTTCTCCTTCTGACGATACACATTGCTTCTTTGCTTTGCAGCTCCGCTCCTCTGGAGATTCCAACCGAGCCCACTGACTCGGTTCCCCTCAGGACTCCGACGCCACCTCGGCCGGACGACACACGACTGCCGAGTCCGCCACGGACCAGCCCGACAGTGCCTCCAACGGTTCCGAGATCCGGAACTGGAGACGCCGAGTCGGAGGCGACCGACATGTCCATGAGTCTCGGGGCCAGCTCGTCGGCCCCCGAAATAGAGAAGACCGCGGCTCCAGAAGACTCGGCAAACCCGAGTCAGCCGCAGCAAGAAACGCCACAGCCACCACAACAGCAACAGCAACAGCAACAACAACAGCAACAGCAACAACGACAGCAAGAGACACCGCAGCCGCAACCGCAGCCACAGCCCGCTCCGACACAGCCGCCACGGCCATCGCCGTCTAAGTCGAAATCGAAATCGACGTCAACGGCCAAGCCAACACCGCCACCGACACAACCGCCGGCCAAGCCAACACCGCCACCGGCACAACCGCAGCCACGGCCGCAAACATCCAAGGCTCCAGTTCCTGCAACTGGGGTAACAACTGGAAAGGCACCGGTGACAACAGTGTCGGCTAATCCGGAACGGCAGCTGGTTGTGCCACCGAGCAAAGGCACAGCGACATCCGGCAGCATCCAGACCGCCAGCTGGGGGTTTGCCCCACTGCGAACCCTTAGTGGGAAAAGCTTGGGCTCCCTTGAGCACTATAATATGGATTGGAACGCCGCCGACCTGAGCGAAGTTAGCTCGAGGTCACCAGCAGGCCAAATCGTTTCCGAACATCCGGCAGGGCCGAGTCTGGTGGCCCAAAAGATGCTCGCAGCCAAAACTGCCCTTCTCGCAGCCGACCAAGCAACTGCGGTAAGTTGTGCCGAGTAAAGATGACTCGGTTAAGTATAACTCGGTTTACCTCTTTAACATAGATATTATCCATCCCCAGTCCCCGAGATTCGGGTTGAGTGACTGTGGCTCGGCCGGGTAAAGATGACTCGGTTGAGTGAGGGTAACTCGGCCTGAATCTTCATCAACAATACTGACATTTCTTCTTTTCAGGCTTGCATGACCAAGCGGACACAAATACACCGCAAGTTGCTGCTGGAGCACAAGGTGCTTTCGAACAAGTTCAAGCTGCTCCGGGCCAAGCTGGATCAAGTGTCTGATTCGGCACTCAAGGCTGAAGGACTGGAGAAGCGGATCTCGGAAATCGAGAGTAAGCCATATTTTGCCGTTCCACTTGTACTTGCATCCATTTGCTCATTCCGACATTTGCTACCTCGGTACAGCCGCACATAAGGAGCGCGAGCTTGCGCACCAGGCCGAGCTGAAGAAGGGGCAGGAGGAGGTGTCCCGGCTGACGACCGAACTCGAAAAAGCGCAGAGCCGGACTGCCGAGCTTGAGAAGAGCGCTGCCGACGAGAAGCAGCTCCGAGTCGAGGAGACTCGGAAATTCGAGGAGTCTCTTGAGGAATCCAAGTCACGGACAACCTCGGCTGAGAGTGAGCTCCGAGATCTGAAGGCCAAGATTGCGCAGTGGCTGGTGGACATCTCCAAAATCAACTCCGAGATGGACAGTAAGCCCCCTTCCCCTTCTGCCGTTAATCACTCTATCTCTTTTATTCTCCTGTAACTTATTTCGGCGTTAGCCATTCCCTACTCAGAACGCTTCCCCCACACCAATGCCGCCGCGGACAAGAACGCTGCAGAGCATCGGTTTAAGGAAATCCAAGATCGCCCCATCTCAGCCGAGTGGGACATGGATACACACTTGGTGGCTCTGAAGGCACGCTTGGTACCGATGAGGTCCATCGGGATGAACCTCCTTACCGCGGAAATCCGAGCTTACAACGTTCTCTGGCCCGGGTGCGAGGCCCCTGCTATCGTCGATGAGTTGGCCAAGTGCCTGCTGGCCCCCGAGGCAAGGCTTGATGACTGGCGATCGTCCGCCGCCCGAGTCGGCGCAGACGAGGCGCTGATGTACGTGCTGTCCTGGTACGAAGGGCTCGATCTCGACAAGCTCAAGACTCTGCGCGACGGGTCAAGATGGCTAACTGATCCGGACCACATTCGGCGTCGCCAAGAATTTGCTCATTCCCTTATCCAGTATGCCCCGGTTCCCCAACCCGAGGAGATCCCGGTTGAAGGAGAGAGCGAAGGAGAAGACGAAGAAGAGGCCGTCGACGAAGAAATCCAAGCCGACACTCCGCCCGAGTCTGCCACCAGCACAGCTACCGAGTCTACAGCCGAGGAAACCGCAACCGAGACTCCAGCCTCTCCTTCTGCACAAAAAACTTCTGATGCTGCTGCCTAAACTTTTAAGAAGAAACTCAATTCGTCAAATCCCCGGAATGCCGGGTGCAGATGTAATATATACCTTGCACTTTTTATGGTTGATATCTGGCATTTTACTTTGCATGTTTTAACAAGTTTTAGCCGTATGTCGGATCACATTGAACCGAGTCCCCGAGTTCAATTTCTTGTTTACTATACTCTTGCCATCTCTGCTCTTGCCTACCATTTTTGGTGTTTTGGCAGTCGAGTCACAAAACTACCGTTGTACAGCATACAGTACTTTGAAACTTGAAAAAATAGCCAAGGCCATCCGACATAAGCTTATTGTTTGGAAAGGGAAACCGAATCGCTCCCGGACCGAGTCCCCGAGTCGGTTTTCTTGTTTACTGCACCTGATAACCCTTGCTCTTGCCTACCTTTTTCGGTGTTTTGGCAGTCGAGTCACAGGATTACAAGAACACAGCATACAATACTTGCCCACCTGGTGACACAGTTTTTAGAGCCATCCGACACAAGCACACTACTTAGAAAAGGAAACCGAATCGCTCCTGGACCGAGTCCCCGAGTCGGTTTTCTTGTGTACTGCACCTGGTAATCTTTGCTCTTGCCTACCATTTTCGGTGTTTTGGCAGTCGAGTCACAAAATCACGAGAACACAGCATACAATACTTACAGACACGGTGACACAGTTTTTAGAGCCATCCGACACAAGGAAATAAACACAGATTTTTTTAACAGGGCAGTCCCCGAGTTTCTTCTCGGGGCGCCGACATTTCATTTCTGGATTTCGAGATACATACAGTGGGTCCTTAAGAGTAGAAAGGGCGAAGAAGAGCTACATTCCAAGGGCGCTTGGTCTCCTCTCCGGATCGGTCCATCCTGTTCTTCACCTGTTTTTGAGCATCTATAAGATAATAGGCATCATTGTTCAAAGCTTTGCTCACGATAAATGGTCCTTCCCATGGAGGTGACAATTTGTGCATCCCGGCTGTGCGCTGCACAAGCCTAAGCACGAGGTCTCCTTCTCGGAACTTGCGAGGATTCACCTTCCAACTGTGGTAACGTCGGAGATTTTGCTGATATATTGCTGACTTGGACAATGCCAACTCTCGTGCTTCTTCTGCCTCTGACTCGGTATATAAAGCAACTCTCGGTGAGTCATGCTCTATGTCGGTTGGCAGAACTGCCTCTGCTCCGTAGACCAGGAAGAATGGCGTATATCCGGTAGAGCGATTCGGTGTAGTCCGTAGACTCCACAGTACTGCCGGGATCTCGTCCAGCCAACACCCCTGGACCCCGCATATGCCGCCAACTCGATAGCCCACTTGGCTACTCGGCCACTTGCATCTCGGTTTCCGATGATTTCCGAAATAGGAGCCGCACTTACCACAGTTATTGGGTGCTCCTGGAAGTAATGTTTCAGTTTCTTGACCGCCAGGTACACACCATAGGTCATTTTCTGGTAGTGTGGGTAATTCTGTTTCGAGGTGGAGAGCACCTCACTCAGGTAATACACCGGCCTCTGCACGGTGGTTCCCCCTTCTTCTCGTTCTACCACCACAACGACGCTGACGACTCGGTTAGTGGCTGCAATGTAAAGCAACATGGGCTCTCTCGGTAATGGCAAAGCCAATATCAGCGCAGTAGCCAGCATCTTTTTTAGCTCATGGAAGGCCGAGTCTGCTTGCGGGGTCCAGCTAAATCTATCAGACTTTTTCATTAGTTGATACAGAGGTAGGGCCTTTTCTCCCAGCCGACCTAGAAACCGACTCAGGGAAGCCAGGTAACCCGTAAATTTCTGGATATCTCGGAGGCATCTCGGCAACCTCATATTTTCTATTGCCCGGATCTTAGTCGGATTCGCCTCGATTCCTCGGCTCGACACGAGGAAACCGAGTAACTTTCCGGCCGGCACACCGAATGTACACTTATCCGGATTAAGTTTTAACCGGAATTTCCGCAGATTTGCGAATGTTTCTCTGAGATCATCCAACAGAGTATGTTTCTCTTTTGTTTTTATGACTATGTCGTCGACATATACCTGCACATTTTTTCCTATCTGATCATGCAAACATTTCTGCATACAGCGCTAATAAGTAGCGCCGGCATTTCTCAAACCAAAACACATGACACGATAGCAATAAGCCCCGTACGGGGTGATAAAAGCAGTCTTTATTTGATCATCCGGATTTAACGGGATCTGGTGAAAACCAGAGTAGGCATCCACAAAGGATAACAGCTGACATCCGGCCGTGGAGTCGATCACTTGATCGATCCGGGGCAACGGGAAAGGATCTTTCGGACAAGCCTTGTTCAGGTGGGTGTAGTCGATACACATGCGCCAGACAGTAGGCGCATCCGGGTCTTCCTTCTTCTTCTCTAGCATGACCGGGTTAGCCAACCAGTCCGGGTATTTTACTTCCACGACCGCATTGGATGCGAGTAACTTGGCTAGCTCGTCACCCACAGCCTTTCTTCTTTCTTCAGCGAGACGCCGAGTCGGTTGCTTCACGGGCCTGGCATCTGGCCTGACATGCAGAGAGTGCTCAGCCAACTCCCTCGGGACACCCGGCAAGTCCTGACTGGACCATGCAAAGATATCCCGATTCTCACGGAGGAAGTTGATGAGCTCGCTTTCATATTTCTTGTCCAACCCGGCACCGATGATGACGGAGCGGTCCGGGTTAGCCTCGTCGATGCCGACCTTCTTCGATTCCTTCGCCGCCTGGAAGGTTGCAGTTTGCTGCGGGTTGGCCACACTCGGCATGCCGAGCTGAGATGCCTGGGCCAGAGCCACCACCTCATGGATTCTCCTTTTCTCGGCGGCAATCACCAGTGATTCGGCCAGGGATGACCCGGCTGAGGCGCACTCCATGGAACGCTTGTAGTCTCCCGAGATGGTGATGACACCATTTGGACCCGGAAGTTTCATCTTCAGATAGGCCACATGAGTGGACGCCATGAACTTGGCGAGTGCCGGCCTGCCGAGTAAAGCGTGATACAGGCTTTCGAGATCCACGACCTCGAACAACAGACTCTCAGTCCGGCAGTTGCTTTTGTCGCCGAAGGCGACATCGACCCAAACCGTGCCCATGGGTGCATGTGAAACACCCGGCACGATGCCGTGGAAGGTGGTTCGGCTGGGCTGCATCATATTCTCGGTTATGCCGAGTTTGACCATGGTATCCCGGTACATGATGTTGATGCTGCTCCCGTTATCAACGAGGACCCGGGAAAATCTGACATTGATGCTGGGCCCGACGAATGTCGGATCCAATACTAGAGCATAACCCCCTGGGTTGGGCATGACCTTTGGATGGTCCCTGACGCTCGAGCTGATCTCATCCTCGGACAAGTACATGAATTTCGGCACCGCCGGCATAACGGCATTTACCTCCATCGCACGCCTGTGCTGACTCTGCTTGTCATTGGGCTCGGTCACAAAGACCATGTAACTCTGGTGAGGCTCTCGGTATTGATTTTGCCGACTCGGGCCAGCGTTGTTGCCGGGGTAGTTGAAGTTGTTGTTGGTGTTGGCCATGTTGGCTACCTGGTTGACATCTTCAGGCCTTGCTTGGGCGTTCACCGAGATAGCGTTCACACCCGTGAGCGGTGCGGGTCGAGTCGCCGGACCTGTGTTCTCCCGCGGGCGCCTGTTCCGGCAGCAGTTCCGGTTCGAGTGCTGAGCCGGTCTGCTGGGATGCTTGGTGTGGTAGCTGCAGGGATCATCCGGCATCGTCCCATTGGGGTTACCCCACTGCCTCTTGTCACCGTTCCATGGCTTCCTCTCGCCATTCCACGGTCTTTTTTCGCCGTCCCACGGCCTCCTTCCTTCCGAGTTCTGGCCCCACGCGGGACCGTCATTCTTCTGTCTCTGGCTGTTTCCGGCATCCATCTGATCCTGGTCGATGGCAGCAACCTGGTCTGACCCATACCGGTAATCCGGCCTCTCCTCTCTTCTCTTTCCTTGGTAATCCTGAACGATCACTTCGCCGATCCGATCTGTCTCGGTCGACCGGGGCCAGTAAGGGCTATGTCGGATCACCCAAACCGTAGCTATCGGCAATCTTGATTGTCTCAGCCAAGGTGGCCGGCATTTCTCTCTGGAGTCTCTGCCAGAGCATGGAGCCATGTCGGCACCCTTGTGCAAACCATGCAATGGCCTGTGACTCGATCACTCCTTCGCAGGAGTTGCGGATCGTGCTCCACCGAGTCAAGTACTCTCGGTCGGTTTCGTCCTCTCTCTGCCGACACATGGACAGCTGCTGAGGGCGATTCGGCCTCTTGTATGTGCTAGAGAAGTTGCTGACGAATGCTTCGGAGAAATCCAACCAGCAATCAATGCTGTCCTCCTCCAGGTTGTTCAGCCAGATCCGGGCTGGTCCTTCAAGCATTTGCGGCACATACCGCACTGCCCATCTGCGACTTCCGCCGGCGATGTGCACAGCGGTGACATAGTCTGTCAGCCAGTCCTCCGGCTTGGTACTGCCGTCATACATCTTGGCACCCCAAGGTAACTGGAAATTCGGCACAGGTGCCTGCTTCATTATCCGAGGTCCAAAACATACCGGACCCGGTGGTCCTTGCTCCTCCAGGAGCTCGGACAGATAGATTCTGTCAAGCTTGTTCCGGACGTCGTGTGCCGGCAACTGGCGAGCTCCCAGCCTGGCACCGAGTGCACCCTCGGACGCCAGGTCTCTATATCTTGTGTACCCGGCCCGCTCCATGGCCGAGTAACCATCATCATATCGGTCGGCGGCCGGTTCAGCGTACTCGGCACCATGTCGTGGACGAGGTGGAATTGGTGCCGGGGGCCGAGGTGGCTGGCCTTGATTCGCCGGGATAACTCGGTTTGCTTCTTGTCTGCCCTGGGCGGGTCCTGGTTTTCCCCGACCGGCATTGCCTTGCTCGGCTACTTGCTTTCCGGCATAAGCCGGATCATACGCCTGTATCTGCTTGTTCTTGCCAGAGTTCACACTCTGGCCTCTGCTCCTACCGACATACGGCGAGGAGGCCTGTCCCTTGGACATTTCCCCTGCTCCACCATTTGAGTGAAGGAACCGAGATCCACCCGCATCCGGGTTAGCCTTACGGTAGGCCTCATTCTGTCGGTTAGCAACAGCCACCAACTCGTTTACTCGATCCTGCTGCCTAGAGCGAGCGTCTCCGGATAAACCGGCCAACTCGGCTATGGCTGCCTCTGCCGCCCTAAGGTTCTTTCCGGGTGTGCTGTATCTCGGCTTTTCAGCCGACACGTAACTAGGAGTTCTAGCAGATCTAGTTCTACCATCTCTAGCTATCTCTGCGTTGAGGTCTCTACCTCGGGCACGCACCTCATCGATGCGACTAACTGGGTTTGCTACTGGAGTAAAGCCGTGAGCCGAGTTATACTCACGCATTGATATGTCGAACTCCTGCCTGACCCGGGCCACCTCTCGGGCCTCCTGGAGTATGTTCTGGCGCTGCACCTCCAACTCAGCTTGAGTCAGGGCAGCATCTGCACTCGGTGCGACTGGGGTTGCCAGCTTCTGAATCATGTCCTGAAGAGGACTCGGCGTCACCGGCACGCTGGATGTGCTAGCCTGAGCCGCACGGTTCTCCGGTTTCTCGAAGGGCGGACACCCTGTTCTTGCCGACCTGGTGCCGGGATCAGCATCGCCCGCCATGGCTTTGCCGACACCGACGCCCGGGGCGGTCATCATGACTTCCACGGAACTAGCGGGGCGAGCGGTACGCCGGCCGCGAGCTGCGCAGACTGCGGGTGGATCCGCTCCCAGCTGCACCCTTTCGGGGAACCTGCAAGGGACCTCGGTGGCGACGTAGACCGTGAGCGCGCCGAAGTCGATGAGGCATCCGTTCCGGGGCAGTGGCCTGCTGCCGAAGCAACCTGCGTTGTCGCTGATGACGTTGAGGGAGCCGAATCTGTGGACAAGACCACAGACCACGCGCTCACCCGACGCGATGAGAGAACCCGTCCGGATGAAGACTCCAGCCAGCGCCGCTGCTGGCCCCACGGTGGGCGCCAACTGTCGTGGTGGTGCACGGACAGATGCCATATAGGCTTGATGTGGGGCCGATTGGACGCTGGAGGTACCGGGGAGGGCTTGCACGCACGGCGTACAGACACGAACACACTCTCACTCACACACACACACACACGATTTACCCAGGTTCGGGGCTCTCGTGAGGAGATAACACCCCTACTCCTGCCTTTCTGATGTATATAAGTGGATCACAACTGGTTTACAAGCTTGCTCCTTGAGCTGTGATGGAAGAGCAGCACGGTCTGGGCCTCAACCGAGTCTCGGGGCCGCTTGTTGGTTCTCTACTGGCTACGAAAGAAAGACTTAAGTGTATATGCGTGAGACAAGTATCCGTGCAAGCGTCGTGGTAAGAGGAGCCCATGGTGCTCCTTATAAAGGGAAGCCCAGGGCACAAGTTAGGGCTGACATCAGTGCTGGCGTAGCCCGGACTGTAGCCACGCCCGGTCCTCTGACCGCTTCCGTCACCGCGCCGTGGCACGTCCCATCTATCTCCTTCAGCACCCTACTCCCTGGCACCGCTTCGGTCAGCGGCGTGGAGGTATGTCATTCAGGCCAAGTGGCCTCGTCCCATCGTGCAAGTGGCTCGGCACCTGCCCCGTGATTGTAGGGACAAGACGTAAGCCTTGACCACGGTCCGAGGTATCTTCCTTATCCGGCATAGGCATGCCGAATTCCTTGTAACTCGGTTTCGCCTTCCCTGCACACAAGAAGAACAGAGAAAGATCCGACATATAACTCGCATGGGCCGACATACAGATATGTCGGTTAGCCTTGACCCGGTCAACTCTGAGTATGCCGGTACAGTTATGTCGATTTCAGTGATCTGGTCAACTCCGAGTCAACCCTTATATCGGCATCTTGCCCATATCCGGGGGTTGCCCCCCGACACTCTCCCTCTTTCCTCTTTTTGTAATCGTGTCCTTCCACCTCGCAAAAAGGTCCTTTTTTCAGGTCCCTACCCCTTTCCTCTGTCCTCTCCTTTTTTCCCCTTTCTCAATTTTCCCTTCCTCCCTCTCTCTCTTCTGAGCCGACACCTTCCCCGACCTCACCCTCACCAGCCCCTCCTCTCCTCTCCACCGTGATGCTCACCTCCGGCTGCTCCCCTGCTGCGGCTCGACCCCGCGCGCCACCCCTTGCTCCACCTCTCCACACGCCCGCGAGCTCGACCCTGCCGCCTCCTTCCTTGCCCGACGCCGCCTCCATGCGCCTCCTCCGCCGCGCGCCGTCTCGCGCCGTGGCCGTGCAGCTCCTTGGCTGGCCGCGTCCTCTGCCTGCCCACCGTGCCGCGCCTCTCCAATGCCCGAGCCCTGCGCCTCCCGTCGGCCGCGGGTCTGCCGCCTCCCCTGTAGCTCCGGCGCCGTCCCGAGCTCCTCTGGCCGACCTCCTCCTTGCCTCCTCTGCTCGCCCCGACCGCGTCCTTGCTTCGTCCGCTCCAGTAGCTCGTGGTCGAGCTTGTCTACCTTCTGTCGCTGCGGTGTCATGTACGCCACCGTGTTGCCGCGGCGTCCGTGAAGCCGCCCCCGACGGTCAAGCCTGTGTTCGTGTCCCCGATGTTGTGTCCGTGTTTTCCCTCACCGGCCCGACGTCGACTTCTCCGTGTACCGGCGTCCTCCGTGTTCCTGCCTCCGTGTTGCTTCCCCGACGACCATGTCCCATCCCCGGCTTTGTGCCTCCGTGTTGTTATGCCCGGTGATGTGTTCCCGTCATGACGTGCTTCCCTGTTGATGTCTCCATGCACGTCCCCATCGTGAAGCTGAAGAACTGAGTCACCACGTTCTCCGCCTCGTTGTCTATTTGTGTCGGCCGACTTCGTGTGTGTCCGAGAAGACCGAAGACCCGACAAGACCTACAGTGCCGTGAACCCCGAAGCCCGAGTTCCCTGATGCCGTGAATCCCGACGACCCCGAAACCCGGAATGCCAAGGTCCACAACCCCGACGCCCCGAGTACGACTACTTCCACGACGTCGACTACCGTGACTACTTCGACTCCGGACGGAACGACTACTTCGACGACTTCAACTACTTCCTCTCCGAATCCGAAGTTTCCCCAAATCCGATCTGTGACCCCAACCCTATCCCTATATACCATATATGCGTATCTTATATAAAATCATGCATAATTAATTAACATCGAACCTTTATCCATTTAGTCGAATTAAATCAACTAAATTTAATTATGGGGTTTGTCCGGTGCATCTATATTATGCACCAACCCCATTTAAAATGATTTGCCATGTTGTAGGGTTAAAAATTGTATCACATTTAATTTGTCATGCATCATGTCATCAACATGCCGCTTTTTTGCTGTAGTAGTAAAATGCATCTTTTATGTTTCCGGTGTTCGTTGCTTCTTCGGGAATAGGACGTTGAGTTGATGTGAGCAACGACAGGTTCTTCTACCTCTACCGGATTGCAGGAAAGTGATACTCCCTTGCTATCTTTGCTTGTATTCTGTCTCTTACTCCTCCTATCTTTTGTTCCTTGCTAGCCTTATGTCACGATGCTTGTGTCTCGATCGTATTTGCATGTTTACCTGGCAGCCATGATATTGCCACACTCCCACATTCTATTACCCTGTTGCTTGTTTACCTTGTTAGCCTTGCGAGTCATAGTGCATGCTTAGCTGCTTTGCTTGAGTCCTGTTGTCTCTTTATCTAGTCTTGTTTCTAATATGATAGCTAGGCTCAACTAAAATGTCAATCCTTAATTTCTATTGCGATGCGAACAATTTTATAAAGATAAGGCACCGGCGGAAGGCCAATCATGGTGTTTTGTTCTGCTAGTGTCGCCTAGGACCCAAGTCCTTTTCCGCAGATCCAAGACTGAGCGCACTAACCACATGTGGGAGTTCTATGGGCCTCCCCGCAATCTATTACCGAATCCTCAAACCTGTCCAGATGCCACAAGTAGTTCGGTCGTTTATCACATGTGGAAGGAGGGCAATCGTATGAGTGTTCCTCCTGAAGCCATCCTCGCACCGGTTAGGCCCACCTCGAAGCTTTGGCCGGACTCTCAAGGTGGATCAGACCTAGCTAGGTGGCTCCCTTGTCTTGTTTGTAGAGAAGGGAAGTATTGCGTCGAACGCTCCACCGGTACACCTCTAAGCGAGTGTTTCGATGCGTGTGGGTTCATTGGTGGATCCCTGCAGGGTGAAATCTTTTCGAAAAGCCGTGTCCGCGGTTATGGACGACTTGGTGAAATGCGCTGGCTAAAAAGATTATAGACAACTTGCACCTAATGATTTTAACTTGACTAGTAAGATAGATTACTTGGATAATAACCCATAAAACTTGTCCACCGTGTGAGTTGCCCTGATTGCTTCCTCGTGGGCGTTTGATCGAGGGAGTAATACTTTGGCGGGTTTTGATGTGGTGAGTAGTATAGCTGGTTCCTTATGCGCTCTCTTACCTTGTCTATTTTAGACGAAAGTTGTAGCGTGTCTCTATAAGTTGTTAGTGCTGCTTGCCGCCGCTACGATCGCTAACCTTCTTCCCCCGGAAATTCCAGCTTTGATATCTTGTGAGTATTACTTGCATGTACTGTTTATAGTACTGACCCATTCGGGGCTGCTATTCCAATGCAGCCGACAGGTTTGAAGTCTGACGACATTAGCTTGGGAATCCCTCTGGCTTGGCCTGGGTAGGTGTAGCGCCCTGACCCCAGAATTATACAGAGATGCTATGTAACCCACAGGTCATGCTACACAATCGAAGGTTACTGGGGTTACCACTCACAGGCCAAAACCTTTGGCAGGCGTGCTCGGAATTGATCATCGGCAACGCAATACCTCGATCATGCCATAATCACTGGCATGGCTATCAATGCATAATAGAGAGATCAAGAATGCGGAACATCTGGCACATCACAGACTGTACGACACAAAGAGATCATAGTTCAACTCATATAATGAGAAAGATAGCAAAATACACATCAGAGGTCACAGACCCAACATTACATCATGCGGAAGTGAATTTAGTTGTCTAAACAACAAGATCTAAATTATGGCCTAAGAGGCTTATAATAACATATCCCAGCCAGCCTATTCCGTGACGTCCCAAGCTGCCACCTGTGAACCCCAGACTACTCGTCAATGTCAACAAAGAAGCCATCTTCCTGGTCGGTGACGTCTTCCTGTAGTTGTACTAGAGCTATAGAGCAAGGCTAAGTACGACGTACTCGCAAGGTTACGAGAGCTATATACGCTAAGATGATTGGCTTCAAAGCTGTATAGTAGTTGTTTTGCATGAACCTAGTTTTCCTTTTTAAATACAGGACACATGGCATCGACTACTCAGGAGGTTTTTCGAAAGGTGATAAGATAGTAAAACTTTAGATCTTCGGTTCCCCTTGAACCAACAGTATCCACAATTCCACCACTCATCTCCACCAAGGCACTCCCTCGAATCCCCCTCGAGGAAATGAATCTTTTAACACATGTTGCCAAATTTTAATTAAGTTCAGGTTTTCTATGAGTTAATCCGCCTTTCCCAAGATTTGTCCATAACCGTGGACACGGCTTTTCGAAAAGATTAAACCCTGCAGGGGTGTACTGTTTTTAGCCATCGGTACCGTCCGGCTCGCCTGATTGGCTCTCTTCTGGGGAAGCCGGCAGAGTGGGCGCGGTTAAACCTTTACCTTGCATGAGACTATCCAAGGATCATCGTGATGATAGGACAAGTTCAGTGCCTATTTCAACACCCTGCCCCCGTCACCACATCCTAAACACCACCGTCCTCATCGCGCCTTCATCCATCCTGCAACTCACACGCATATGGAAAGTGCAAACTAGAGGACCCTTGGATACGCCCGCACAATTTATTCGGTTAGTAAGGGGCCCATACTCCCACCGATGGAAGCACGCTCGGTTCTTGGTTCCAGGTAAAAGCACTCTCAGCCTAGGCGACAAGAATGAGGCAAAACACCACCAACCCCGATGGCAACTCATCTGTAATGTCCCAGGGTTTTTCCCCAAATTAGAATTGCCTGTTATTTTATTTTTGCATCATCATGACATCAGCATCATCGCATCGCATGTTTTTTCCGCAAAAACTATTTTTGTTAAACCCTATTTTAATTTGCTAAAATTGTCGGAAAAGTTTTACCGAGACAGTCGTCTCCGATTTCTATAATTATTTGCCAAATTAAATTTGCAAAAGAAAAATAAAAATGTTTCGAGTGTGAGAGAGAGAGCAGCCCAGCTAGCTAGGCCCAAAAGCCCAGCAAAGCAAACCCTAGACCAAACCCTAATTCCTGCCCTGGCTCTTTTCCTCGTACCCCTTGCACCTTGCAGCCACACTCCTCTGTTTTTGTCGAATCGCGGAGACGCCCTTCCACCCTCCCTCTCTTTTCTTCCCCCTCTCTTTTCTCTCTCCCCTTCTTTTTTTTTCTTGCTTCTCCTTTTCTTTCCTCTCTCCCCGTGGCCTTCTTCTTCACCTCGCACCATCTTCCTGCGTGCACTGATCGATCCCCTTCTCCAGCGCCTCCACGCGCCGCCTCCGGCCAGCCCGCCGCCGGCTCCTCTCCCCGCTGGCCGCCTCCACCCGCGAGCCCCTCTGGCCCTCTCCCGACCGCCTCCTCCTCTCCTCCCCGCATCGAGCTTCCCCGCTCGATCCCTCCTCCCGGCTGGCCACTCTCTCGGCTCCATTCCCTCCTCCCCCCAGCTCCGTCCGCGCCTCCGGCCAACCTCCCCGCGCCACCCGCAGACCGGCCTCGCCGTCTTCTTCCCCGCGCCGCCTCCCTCTCCTTGACCTCGCCCGGCCCAGCTCCCCTGCTTCGCGGCGGCCGTCCTCCGCGCCCGCGCGCGCATCATCCTCCTCTGGCCGCGCCGTGCTCCTCCCCTTCCTCTTCTCGCCGCCACCGCGTCGGCCTCCCTCCTCTCCACCCGCAGCTCCTCCTGCCCGAGCCCGGCCCCCTGCTGCCCCTCCAGCGCGTCGGCCTGGCCGAGTCGCCTCTTCCCCCGCGAGCTCGCCCCGTCCCTGCGCCGGCAGTGCCTCCCCGTGGCGCCGAAGCTCCTCCTCGCGCCCCGGCCTGCTCGACCTCCGCCGTTCCCCGTGCCCTCCCCCACCTCCTGGACGCCTCTTCTCGCTCTCCCGCTCCTGCAGCTCACCGCCTCCTCCTGCTTCCCCGACGGTCTCCTCCGTCCGTCTGGCTTGTGCGCGCGTTCCCGTCTGTGTCCGCCTCTCTTTGTTCCGTGGATGCCTTCCGGGATGTTTTCCCGTTTCCCCGACGCGTCTCCGTGCTGCTGTCCCGCTGCCGTGTCGTGTTCCTGTTCCCGACGTCTCCGTCTCCGTGTCGTGTGTCTCCGTTCCCCGACGAGTTCCCCGCGCCCGTTGCCCGTTCCCGACGAGTCCCCGAGTACATCCCCGTCGTGAAGCCCCAAGTTTCCCGTTTCCGATCCCCGTCGTGAAGCACCGTGAAGCCCGACGACCGAAGACGGATACGCCAAGGTCTACCCCGACCGGAACCCGCCGAGTTCTCCGATGCCGTGTACCCCGACGCCCCGGACCCCGTTGACCCTGAAGCCCGGGACGCCAAGGTCTGCAACGACGACGACCTGAGTACGACTACTTCCACGACGTCGACTACCTCGACTACTTCGACTCCAGATGAACGACTACTTCGACTACAATGACTACTTCGACTACTTTCTCTCCGAATCCGAAGATCCCCGAATCCGATGTGTGACCCCAACCCTACACCCTTATGCCATATCTACGTATCTTATAAAATCATGTATCATTAATTAACATCGCACCTTTATCCATTTAGTCGAATTAAATAAATTTAATTGTGGGATTTGTCCGGTGCATCTATATTGTGCACTTATCCCATTTAAAATGCTTTGCCATGTGATAGGGAATAAAAAATGGAATCGCATTTAACTTTTCATGCATCATGTCATCAACATGCCGCTTCTTTTGCCGTATTAGTAAGATGCATCTTTTCCGTTGCTAGTGTTCGTTGCTTCTTCGGGATAGGCCGATGAGTTGATGTGAGCAACGACAGGTTCTGCTACCTCTACCGGATTGCAGGCAAGTGATACTCCTGTGGCACCCCGATCCGGAGATCGAGTTACCCAATATATCAGTCCCAGGAGCACTTGATACAACTTGATAACAGAACACAACCACTTTATTAAGGGGTCGGGGAACCGACGATGGATTACAAGGCTCTCATTACAAGGCTGTGCCCAAGCGCACACAACAGTTTGTACATTATTTATCGAACATGACTTCATCAGAGGGTGTCAGCGGATTGGCGGAAGCGTGCGACGAAGAGGGCCTAACTCCACAAGGGGTACTCGGCGACGGGGGTAGGAGGATCTGGCCACATGAAAATCCAGGTGAGTACATGGAATGTACTCGCAAGACATCAATCCGCAATCAACCGTAACCAACGATCCTATATGGCATGGCATGGGTGCAGGTGTGAGTCCAAGCTTAACGGTTGGACTTAACTTACCTACTTACCTGTGACGAAAACCGTGGCTTATGAGAACGAGTCTCATTTCCACACAACACCATCCACAAAACTTATGTTCTAAAGCTTGACCAACTCTGGTCCACTTCGGGGCTTAGCTTTGACCAACTATGGTCCACTTTTCAGCTCATTCAACTTTGGCCAACTCTGGCCACTTAAGTGAATTTATTTCTCCGTGTTCGACTGGACTGACTCTAGTGTGACTGGACCCAACACCGTTCCTTAGGTAGGAACAATACTAGATTCTAGATTTGACACTCTCGAGAGGTTGCAACTTTTATCCACACGTTGGGGTCTAAGCTTGTACAGCCGGTACCTGCCGCACAAACCTATTCCCCCGTAGCCGTCCGCTCTACCAAGACACTCCTTGTATAGCCACCGACTTACCACTCGGACTATGTCTTATGACGAAGTGAATCCGGCACGTCCCCAACTCATGAGCAACGCCTAGCTCCGGAACCTTCACAAGACTAGCCCCGACCACAACTATGCAGTATCCGACTAGACTTGCCAAGTGGGTAGCATCAAAAGAGGTTCGATAGGCTACTAAGCTACGGTCTTCCCATTTCAACGACGCATGGTTGTGCGGGTGTGTTTGGCGAGTGGCACTATTTGACTCAATCTAGTCGACGGAGGTGGTTATCTTTTTAGTCAATTTTTATTCTCGGCCATAAGACAGCAGCAAACGTTAGTCCACAATATATACATGAGCATCAAATAATCACATAGTAGTTCAGCAAGGTAAGGTAAGGTCAACCGGGCGATGGTGGAGTCTCCTCCGACCAGTGACAGCCACAGGTTGAGTAATGATAAAATAACAAGATCAACCGGGCGAGGACGGAGATGTCTCCGGCCAGTAGCAGCCACGGGTTGAGTAAAGAAAATAAAGTAGCACAATTGGTTAGCGTCAACCGGGCGATGGCGGAGATACCTCCGGCTAGTGACAGCCACAGATCGACTACAAGGTTAGTGGAGGCGTCCACGCGATCCCGTTCCACCATTCCATTGACTGCGGCGGTTCCCCCAGTCCATCGTCGCCGGAATGGGGAGTGGTGCATGGTACCGTCCAACGCAACACCACAACTCTACGGAAAAGTAGCCGCTTCAATCCACTTGGGTAAGACCCAACGTGTATTTAGACGGGGTACCAGAACTCAACTCACGGAACATGAGTTTATCGTATTGCAGAAAATAAAAGTAGCATTGATAGATCACATAAAATAATAGACATGAAATAAAGGTGACAACAATGGTTTGCAAGAAATCATTAGCATGAAATAATAGGCATGGGGTGTGGTATGTGGGATGCAACTACCGCTCAAACAAGCAACAAATAAGGCATCGATAACTTGGAACAGATGGTTGGGGGCTGATGGCTTGCCTTCGGGTGTGGGATCAACTTCTCCTTCGTTGAAATGGTCGGAATCTATTAGAGAATTCAAAAATAGGCATTATAAACCTACCAATAGCTACTCAACAACTTCCCAAGCAAATAAGCTAAAAATATTTCAAAACCAGTGCCATTGGATAGAGAATTTCAAAACAAATCTACTGCAAAAGGTTTCATAATTTTCTGAATTTTTTTTGAGAGGGATATGATCTTCCAAAGTTAACCCTAGAATCTGCCAATTTTAAAAATAGAAAAAAAACATTTCGGAAATGTTCAAAATCCTGACTGCCAGGGCCCACTAGTCAGTTGCCCCATAGCCGAATCGGTATGCTCCAGGAAAAATAAAAAAGAAACAGAGGGGAGGGAGTCGCCGTCGCCGGCGTTCTCACCGTCGAGGACGAGGGCGTCGATTCCGGCGGTCCTAGGGCAAGGTGAGGGTGGCTACGGGCTCCGGGGAACTTGGATTGGGGAAGGGGTGAGGTGGTGGTGGCGGGGGGCTCTAGAGGTCGGGAATTGCTCGGAGACCGAGCGACAGAGACGTGCTCGTCGCCGGCGCTCCGGTGCTCCCGGGGAGCTAATCGTGGGCATGGAGGAGGCTCAGAGGGAGGGGGTGGTGGTGTGGTGGTCGAAGGGAGCCGGGGGCTCCTTTTATAGCCCACCGCAGTGGGGGTCCGGACGAGGTCCGCGGCGAGGTGTCGAGCGAGGAGGCCGTGGCAGGGGAGGAGACGACGGACGGCGCGCCGTCGGTGTAGCTGTAGGGTGGAGCTGGACGACGGGTTTCTCGGCCGTGGATAAGAACGGGTGGGGCTGGGCACTGGAGCGGGGTGAGGTGTCCCGGCCGCAGCGGCGGGTCGACGACCATCCCGTCGATGGTGTAGCAGCGACGTGTCGCGGAGCGGGGAGAGCACTGGCCGGGCGATGGGATTCGCGGCCGAGCGGATAGGATCGACGGTCACGGGCGCGCAGTGCCGGCACTGGTGAGGGGGGGCCCGGGCGGCGCTGTGCAAGCGGCACGTCGGCTAGTGGCCGACGGCGCACAGGGGAGGTGGCGGCGACGCGTGGCTCGGGGGGTGGTCGAGGGAGAGGAGGAGAAGCAGGGGGCGCAAGAGGAGCTCAGGGGGGGGGGGCAGACCGGCGACGACCACAAAGTGGCGGCGCCGTCGGGTGCGGCCATGGCCATGGTGGCCACGCCACAGGGCATGCCATGACCGGCATGGTCATGCCATTGGCACCATATGGCACCAAATTGGAAATGTGACCGTGTCACTCGGTGCAGAAAGAGAAGATCTACCAAAGTCTAGATATGTTCTTGAGCTAGTTTGCATCTTGGCAGAAGGAAAATTTTCATCGAACACCTTCGGCTGAAAAGGGAAATTGGATTTTGGGCAACTAAAATAAAATATATTTCTCCAGAAAAATTACAGGAGGTAGGTATTGGTTAGGATCATCTACCTTGGGGTTTTTAGAATTTTTGAAAAAGTTTTAGTAGGGTTTCCAAAAATAACAAGGTTTATGCCAGAAAGTAAATCATGGAAAAACTCAGATATTTCCTAAACAAGGTATGGAATATTTTTACATATTTGGGTTATACACTGGTTAGAGATCCTCCCTGAATTTTTGTAGAATTTTTGAAGATGGTTTTGACCTACTTCCTTTGGAAAGCTAGGGTTTTGGGGTTTTCGGCAGAAAATAAATCAGGGGAAAAGTCAAATCTTTTCCTAACAATTCACCCAATATTTTTGCGTGAATGGGTTCTAAGCTAGATGGGGATCACTCTGGAATTTTTGGGGAATTTTTGAAGTCACCCTTGGTATAGCTCCTTTGGAAGGCTAGGGTTTAGGCCCCTTTTTGTACTAAGGAAAAGACAAATATTTTGTGAACCTTGAGGGTTTTGGAAATGTGGAATAAAATAGAGGGGCCAAGATCAGAAGATCCAAATCCAAGTCCAAATTTTGGTTTTGTCAAAGAAAATTTTATAGGGCCAAAATTCGGGATGTGACAAACCTTCCCCCCTTAAACTGAATCTCGTCCCCGAGATTCTAGTTGCTCATGGAATAGGTATGGTTATTCTGCTCTCAAAGAATCCTCTCATTTCAAGGGGGCTTCCTCTTTGGTGGGTTTATCCTCTATTTAACCTTGTGACTCTGCTGTGGGTGCGGCGTTCTGGCTTGTCCAAACTTTGAGGGGACATTCCTCACGCGTGAACTCGTGGCTTAGGTCCAAGTCCAGGGAAAACATAAAACGGTGCCCTGCAACGAAACCTTCTGACGAGAGAGTGGGGAGTTCCAGGGTCAACAAAAATTATTGTATGTTTAGCGTTGGTGGTTCACATACCACGCATCACATCTGAAGCTTCGTAGGTTTCTTCGGCGGACATGTGGTGGACACGAGCGACTTGAGGCAGCTTGATTGCTCCGGCGGGAGGGTTGTTGAGGTTGCCATTGTTGTTACTGCCATTGTTGTTCTTAGTCAACGGGCAATCAGCTATGTAGTGCCCTTTCTTGCCGCACTTAAAGCAGGAATTTTCCCTCTTGCAGTCATCCACGAGTGGACGCTTGTGGTAGAACTCATTGCGGGGGTATCCTTCCTTTCTGGGTGGGGTCCAGGTAGTTGGAGGTGCAGTGGCCTGTGAGTTGGGTGGCCCGGTATGTTGTTTCTTGTGAGCTTCCTCTGGCTAGTGCTTGCGAGACTCAAACTTGTTCTTGTGGGAATCATAGATGCTGCGGTGCTCCTTCTCTAATCAGTGCGGTGTTTACCATGGCTTGAAAATCTGGAAACTGTAGAACGCTGAGCTGGGTCTTGATGGCCTGGTGTATACCGTGGAGAAATCTATCCTTCTTCTTCTCATCTGTGTTGACATCTTTAGGGGCATAGCGGGCAAGGTCGTTGAACTTGGTCAGGTACTCGCTTATAGTTGAGTTGCCTTGAGTGAGTGCTAAAAGTTCCTGCTGCTTCATCTTCATAAGGCTTCAGGGCATGTAGGCTTTGCGGAATATTTCTTGGAATTCAGTCCAGGTGATAGTGGTTCCATTTCCTCTCATATCTTTCTGATTGTCCCACCACACATCGGCTGGTCCTTCAAGATAGTGAGTGACGAAAGGTACCTTGTCTTGCTCATCAACGCGAGCGATCTCTAACTTCTTTTCCAAGGTACGGAGCCAATCATCTGCTTCGAGTGGGTTGGTGGCCTGCGAGAACTGGGGAGGCCAAGTATGCTGAAAGTCTTGCAGCTTGGACCGGGTCGGGCGAGGGGCGTTCTGGGCTTGCATGTAGGTGCCAAATTCTCTCATAATCTGAGTCATGTGTAGCTGGTGGCGTTCACCCATCATCAACAATAGCTGGCTTGGAGTTGGTTCCTGTGGGGGTGGAGTCGGCGGCTGTGGGGGCATTGGGTCCATGCCGGCTTGTCGGGCTGAACGGTGGATTGGGGTTCCTTGGCTGCCACTTGTACCTGTGTTGGGCCTCATCCTGGTTGGTTGAAGGTGGGGTTGATGGGTGCCATGAGCCTCCATAAGGGGAGAGAGAAATGCAACATCCAAGAAGATCCAAATAAAAGCTAGAAATAAAACCAAGGTGTTTTTATACAATGGATAGTTGGGTTACATGACACATGGTACACAATATTATACGAGGGACAAGCCATTACTCCTACATTATTCACGCGCACGTCGGACTATGCGATCGTCGACTAGGATGCAAGCGTTACTGCTCCTGAGGCTAGCGTCTAGAACTACATCTCGAGGGGAGTAGCAGGTGCGATGATGTCGATGCCGTTGATGCTCCTTCCCAGCGTTCTGGGGGCGTACGAGGGGAAGGGTGTGCCGATGTCGACGCGGAGACACTGGGCCTGAGGTTCCTGAGTGTATCCAGTTAAGAAGCGAGGAGGGGCGCTAGAACTACGGATCGCGGTGGCTCGAGCGGGAGTAGAAGCGAGTTTTGCTCCAAGATGGTCAAGAGTACGGGGAAGGTGGCTGGGTACGGAGGGATCTTGTGGGAAGGACCGAGTCCTGGTGTTCTTGTTGCTTCAACCGCAGCCATGCTAGCGTGAAATGTAGATAGTTGAGAAGGAGTGTCGTGCAGGCACTGGTGGAGGTGGGATGTGTACTGGAGAAGGGCGGTGAGCTTTGAAGAGGGATTCCTCGGGTTGGGAAAGAGGACATCTCCGTTGCCCCAATCCAACCTTGGGAGGTATGCATAGCGGGGGCATCTCCTCATGATAGGGTCGTGGGTGCGGAGAAGAACGATGGCATCTGCGGCGGCTTCTTGGATGGCTCGGGTCTCCTGGTGGGTGATGCCGGAGGAGAGGGCGTACGTGTGTCCTTGGCCCACGGGCGAGGCGCACAAGTAGACGGTGGTGACGAACTCAGGGTGAGTCCCACCAGAACGGAAGGCGAGTACGCGGTATGTCGGGGAAGGAGAGGTTGGGTAGAGGTGTGCCCAAATCTCCCGGAGGAATTGCGGCATGCCGGGAACGTTCAAGGCGGGGGTTTCTATGGGTAGCTCGAACTTCATCTGTACCAGAGGCAGAAGCCAAAAATGTGAGTTTGTAAGGTTAGAAAAACACAAACAGATAGAAAAACATTTAGAAGCAAGCAAAGCAACGTTCGCTATCTAAGGCTCCGTTTAGAACTAGGGTATCCTACCGGCAGTTAGGCTCTGATACCAAGCTCTGTGACACCCCAATCCGGAGATCGAGTTACCCCATATATCAGTCCCAGGAGCACTGAATATATGACAACTTGATAACAGAACACAACCACTTTATTAAGGGGTCGGGGAACCGACGATGGATTACAAGGGTCTCATTGCAAGGCTGTGCCCTAGCGCACACAACAGTTTGTACATTATTTATTGAACATGACTTCATCAGAGGGCGTCAGCGGATTGGCGGAAGCGTGCGACGAAGAGGGCCTAACTCCACAGGGCTCTGCCTGGATACCGGATCTAGTTCTCGTATAAGGGGTACTCGGCGACGGGGGTAGGAGGATCTGGCCACATGAAAAGCCAGGTGAGTACATGGAATGTACTCGCAAGACATCAATCCGCAATCAACCGTAACCAACGATCCTATATGGCATGGCATGGGTGCAGGTGCGAGTCCAAGCTTAACGGTTGGACTTAACTTACCTACTTACCTGTGACGAAAACCGTGGCTTATGAGAACGAGTCTCATTTCCACACAACACCATCCACAACACTTATGTTCTCAAGCTTGACCAACTCTGGTCCACTTCGGGGCTTAGCTTTGACCAACTATGGTCCACTTTTCAGCTCATTCAACTTTGGCCAACTCTGGCCACTTAGTGAATTTATTTCTCCGTGTTCCACTGGACTGACTCTAGTGTGACTGGACCCAACACCGTTCCTTAGGTAGGAACAATACTAGATTCTAGATTTGACACTCTCGAGAGGTTGCAACTTTTATCCACACGTTGGGGTCTAAGCTTGTACAGCCGGTACCTGCCGCACAAACCTATTCCCCTGTAGCCGTCCGCTCTACCAAGACACTCCTTGTATAGCCACCTACTTACCACTCGGGCTAAGTCTTATGACGAAGTGAATCCGGCACGTCCCCAACTCATGAGCAACACCTAGCTCCGGAACCTTCACAAGACTAGCCCTGACCACAACTATGCAGTATCCGACTAGACTTGCCAAGTGGGTAGCATCAAAAGAGGTTCGATAGGCTACTAAGCTACGGTCTTCCCATTTCAACGACGCATGGTTGTGCGGGTGTGTTTGGCGAGTGGCACTATTTGACACAATCTAGTCGACGGAGGTGGTTATCTTTTTAGTCAATTTTTATTCTCGGCCATAAGACAGCAGCAAACGTTAGTCCACAAGATATACATGAGCATCAAATAATCACATAGTAGTTCAGCAAGGTAAGGTAAGGTCAGCCGGGCGATGGTGGAGTCTCCTCCGACCAGTGACAGCCATAGGTTGAGTAAAGATAAAATAACAAGATCAACCGGGCGAGGACGGAGATGTCTCTGGCCAGTAACAGCCACGGGTTGAGTAAAGAAAATAAAGTAGCACAATTGGTTAGCGTCAACCGGGCGATGGCGGAGATACCTCCGGCTAGTGACAGCCATAGATCGACTACAAGGTTAGTGGAGGCGTCCACGCGATCCCGTTCCACCATTCCATTGACTGCGGCGGTTCCCCCAGTCCATCGTCACCAGAATGGGGAGTGGTGCATGGTACCATCCAACGCAACACCACAACTCTACGGAAAAGTAGCCGCTTCAATCCACTTGGGTAAGACCCAACGTGTATTTAGACGGGGTACCGGAACTCAACTCACAAAACATGAGTTTATCGTATTGCAGAAAATAAAAGTAGCATTGATAGATCACATAAAATAATAGACATGAAATAAAGGTGACAACAATGGTTTGCAAGAAATCATCAGCATGAAATAATAGGCATGGGGTGTGGTCCATAGTTAACCCTAGAATCTGCCAATTTTAAAAACAGAAAAAAAAAACATTTTGGAAATGTTCAAAATCCTGACTGCCAGGGCCCACTAGACAGTTGCCCCATAGCCGAATCGGTACGCTCCAGGAAAAAGAAAAAAAGAAACAGAGGGGAGGGAGTCGCCGTCGCCGGCGTTCTCACCGTCGAGGACGAGGGCGTCGATTCCGGCGGTCCTAGGGCAAGGTGAGGGTGGCTACGGGCTCCGGGGAACTTGGATTGGGGAAGAGGTGAGGTGCTGGTGGCGGGGGGTCTCTGGAGGTGGGGAATTGCTCGGAGACCGAGCGGCGGAGACGTGCTCGTCGCCGGCGCTCCGGTGCTCCCGGGGAGCTAATCGTGGGCAGGGAGGAGGCTCAGAGGGAGAGGGTGGTGGTGTGGTGGTCGAAGGGAGCCGGGGGCTCCTTTTATAGCCCACCGCGGTGGGGGTCCGGACGAGGTCCGCGGCGAGGTGTCGAGCGAGGAGGCCGTGGCAGGGGAGGAGACGACGGACGGCGCGCCGTCGGTGTAGCTGCAGGGTGGAGCTGGACGACGGGTTTCTCGGCCGTGGATAAGAACGGGTGGGGCTGGGCACTGGTGCGGGGTGAGGTGTCCCGGTCGCAGCGGCGGGTCGACGACCATCCCGTCGATGGTGTAGCAGCGGCGTGTCGCGGAGCGGGGAGAGCACTGGCCGGGCGACGGGATTCGCGGCCGAGCGGATAGGATCGACGGTCACGGGCGCGCAATGCCGGCACTAGTGAGGGGGGCCCGGGCGGCGCTGTGCAAGCGGCGCGTCGGCTAGTGGCCGACGGCGCACAGGGGAGGTGGCGGCGACGCGTGGCTCGGGGGGGTGGTCGAGGGAGAGGAGGAGAAGCAGGGGCCGCAAGAGGAGCTCAGGGGGGGCAGACCGGCGACGACCACAAAGTGGCGGCGCCGTCGGGTGCGGCCATGGCCATGGTGGCCACGCCACAGGGCATGCCATGACCGGCATGGTTATGCCATTGGCACCATATGGCACCAAATTGGAAAGGTGACCGTGTCACTCGGTGCAGAAAGAGAAGATCTACCAAAGTCTAGATATGTTCTTGAGCTAGTTTGCATCTTGGCAGAAGGAAAATTTTCATCGAACACCTTCGGCTGAAAAGGGAAATTGGATTTTGGGCAACTAAAATAAAAGATATTTCTCCAGCAAAATTACAGGAGGTAGGTATTGGTTAGTAGCATCTACCTTGGGGTTTTTAGAATTTTTTAAAAAGTTTTAGAAGGGTTTCCAAAAATAACAAGATTTTGGCCAGAAAGTAAATCATGGAAAAACTCAGATATTTCCTAAACAAGGTATGGAATATTTTTACATATTTGGGTTACACACTGGTTAGAGATCCTCCCTGAATTTTTGTAGAATTTTTTAAGATGGTTTTGACCTACTTCCTTTGGAAAGCTAGGGTTTTGGGGTTTTCGGCAGAAAATAAATCAAGGGGAAAGTCAAATCTTTTCCTAACAAGTCACCCAATATTTTTGCATGAATGGGTTCTAAGCTAGATGGGGATCACTCTGGAATTTTTGGGGAATTTTTTAAGTTACCCTTGGTATAGCTCCTTTGGAAGGCTAGGGTTTAGGCCCCTTTTTGTACTAAGGAAAAGACAAATATTTTGTGAACCTTGAGGGTTTTGGAAATGTGGAATAAAATAGAGGGGCCAAGATCAGAAGATCCAAATCCAAGTCCAAATTTTGGTTTTGTCAAAGAAAATTTTATAGGGCCAAAATTCGGGATGTGACAACTCCCTTGCTATCTTTGCTTGTTTTCTGTCTCTTACTCGTCCTATCTTTTGTTCCTTGCTAGCCTTATGTCACGATGCTTGTGTCTCGATCCTATTTGCATGTTTACCTGGCAGCCCTGATATAGCCACACCCCCACATCCTATTACCTGTTGTTTGTTTACCTTGTTAGCCCTGCGAGTCCTAGTGCATGCTTAGGTGCTTTGCTTGAGTCATGTATCTCTTTTTCTAGTCTTGTTGATAACATGATAGCTAGGCTCAACTAGAATGGTACTCTTTATTTTCTGTTGCGATGGGAATAACATAATAAAGTTAAGGCACCGGCGGAAGGCCAATCGTGGTGATTTGTTCTGCTAGTGTCGCCTAGGACCCAAGTTCTTTTCCGCTGATCCAAGACTGAGCGCACTAACCACATGTGGGCGTTCTATGGGCCTCCCCGCAACCTATTACCGGATCCTCAAACTTGTCCAGGATGCCACAAGTAGTTCGGGTGTTTCGATAGTTGTTGCGGACCGTGCGTTAACCGCATGTGGAAGGAGGGGCAATCGTATGAGTGTTCCCTCCCAAAGCCGTTCACCCAACGGTTAGGCCCACCTCGAAGCTTCGGCTGGACCCTCAAGGTGGATCAGTCCTAGCTAGGTGGCTCCCTGGACTTGTTTGTAGTGAAGGGAAGTATTGCGTCAAAACCTCCACCGGTACACCTCTAAGCGAGAGTTTCGATGCGTGTGGGTTCATTGGTGCATCCCTGCAGGGTGAAATCTTTTCGAAAAGCCGTGTCCGCGGTTATGGACGACTTGGTGAAATGCGCTGGCTAAAAAGATCATAGACAACTTACACCTATTAAATATAACTTGACTAGTAAGATAGATTACTTGAATAATAACTCATAAAACTTGTCCACCGTGTGAGTGCCCGGACTTCTTCCTCGTGGGCCGAGGATACGAGGGAGTCATTTTAGGGCGGGTTTGTTTGGTGAGTAGTATAGTTGGTTTCTTATGCGCTCTCTTACCTTGTCTCTGATAGACGAAAGTTGTAGCGTGTCTCTATAAGTTGTTAGTGCTGCTTGCCGCCGCCTCAATCACTAACCCTCTTCCCCCGGAATTCCAGTTTTGATATCTTGTGAGTATTACTTGCCAGTACTTCTACTAGTACTGACCCCTTCGGGGCTGCTATTCCAATGCAGCCGACAGGTTTGAAGTCTGACGACATTAGCTTGGGAATCCCTCCGGCTTGGCCTGGGCAGGGTTATGGTGCCTCGTTTATCTTCAGGACTCTTAGTCCATATTTGTATTCTTATCCGTACTCGGATACTATTCGCTTTCGTTGTTATTTGCATCTTTGTATTGTATCTTTTGTACTCTTTACTCGGTAAGTCGTTGTTGTAAATATAAGTTCTTTTGTGGGTTCCATCGAGAACTGTTGTAATGTTATCACAATTCCACCCACATAACGTGTGTGTTGCGACGTGCACGTTATGCCTGGTGGGCGTCCTTTAGGATCGTTATTATGCGGATTTGGTTGGAACGCTAAAATCTGCATAGTACCGATCTTGGGGTGTTACATCATCCAAGCCTTAAACATTTTAATTAAGTACCACAAGTTTCCACCTCGTCCGAACATTCCATCAACTTGTCAATCATGGAAAATAATCACTGGACGGCTAAGCATTCGACTAAGCATGGCTAAGCATAGGTAAGCATATATTCAGCAGATATAAATTAACTCAAGCCAACACATCCAACCCATGGATCATAGGAAGGAAAACAGGTAATGGTGTATGGAACTAATGCAATTAATAGGATAGTGTAACCATCGAACAAAATTGACATTGGAATCGAATGCAATATTATGGTGGAGAAAATATTTGTGTAAATCAATAGGATGAGATATGCACAGAAGGTTAGGTTATTGTAGCGCCCCGACCCCAGAACTATACAATGAAGTTTTGTGCAACCGGTCATGCTACATAATCGAAGGTTACTGGGTTTACCAATCCCAGGCCAAAACCTCTGGCAGGTGTGCTCGGGATGGATCATCGGCACGCAACACTTCGATCATGCCATAAGCTCAGACGTAGCTATCATGCATAGTAGAGAGATCAAGACTTGTGGAACAACTGGCACATCACAGACTCTACGACACAAAGATTCATACAGAAAATCGAATATGGGAAAGATACAGATATTACACACAAAAGGTCACAGACCCAACAATTCATCATGCGGAAGCGAAGTAGTGTTGTCTAACAACAAGATCCAAAATATGGCCTAAGAGGCCTACAGATAAACAATCCCAGCCAGCTTGCTCCACGGTCCCAAGCTGCCACTTGGGAACCCCGAACTACTCGTCGATGTCCACGAAGAACCCACCTGTGTGCTCGGTGTCGCCCTCATCTGAAACAAATTAATAAAGGCAGCAAAGAGAGACTGAGTACGACGTACTCGCAAGTTTAGTAGGGCGATATAGGCCCAATGATGACGGAGGCTCTAAAGCTGTATAGTATCTATTTTGCATAAAGCTATTTCAATTAAAGAGATGAAAATGACCCATGGCATCGACTACTCAGAATGTTTTTCATAAAGGGAATAAGAGAGTAAACTTTCCTCTTTGGTTCTCATCGAACCATTTGTAACCAAAAACAACTCATCTCCACCAAAGGCACTCCCTCGAATCACCCTCGAGGAAATGAACCTTTTATCACACGTTGTATTTGCAACCTCTAGCTGCCAAATTTTAATTAGGTTAAAGTTATTTATGATCCCGTAAATCCATTCCCAAGGCGTCCATAGGTGTGGACACGACTTTTCGAAAAGATTAACCCTACAGGGGTGTACTAATTTACCTATTGGTACCGTCCGGCTCACCAGATTGGCCCTCTTCCGGGGAAGGCCGGCGAGTGGGCGCGGTTAAAACTTTACCTCGCATGAGACTATCCAAGAGTCATCTGTCGCGACAGGGCAAGTTTACCCAGCCTATTTCAGCCCCTGCCCCCATCGTCACGTCCTAAACACCATCATCCTCATCGTTTCTTTTTCCACTCACACACCCACACGCAAATGGAAATAGAAAACTAGAGGACCCTTGGATACGCCCGCACAAGTCATTCAGTTAGTAAGGAGCCCATACCCTACCAATGGCAGCACGCTCAAACCTTGAGTCCGAAGACAGGAACTCGCACCTAGGGGCAAGAGTGAGGCAAAACACCATCCCCGATGGCAAATCACCCAAGCCTTTTAAGCAAATTAATTAAGTACCAACCATAACCATCATGTCTGAATATTCCATCAACAACAATATCATGGAACTAAATCAACGGACAATTAAAGCATTTATCTAAGCATGGCTAAGCATAGCTAAGCATATATATACCACAATTATAACCTTGTTTCCGGCCAACACAATAACCCTATGGTTCATAGGTGGGGATACATGTATTGGTTCAGGGAAAAACATGCATTCATAGGATACTCTACATCTTGGTCAAAAGTGACATTGGAATCACATGCAATATTATGGTGGATAAAATAAGTTTATAAAACAATAGGATTCTAGATGCCAAGAAGGTTAGGTTATCTCTTGCCTTGCTGCCGGGGCGTGTAGTACTGCTCGTCGGGGTAGATAGGGTTAACCTCGACTCCAGAATCTATCGATACCCAAAATAATACAAAAGAACAAATAAATCACATGAAGACAAGGTGCAATGCACAATCACATGATGACATGACAAGATTATGCAAAGATATCACCATATAATTTAAATAGCAAAATTAAATGGAGAGCCAAATAATTAGTGCAATTATTTGGAAACAACCCCATATTTATTTTAGTGACCACATTATTTATAAATTATTAAATTACAAAAGAGGTGGCTTAAATATGCATGAACTTGCCATGATTAAGTAGGTTTTGTTCTTCCGAACATTTTGATACCTTATTTGTAAATTTTCAAGTATCGAAGATTAAATAGTGAATTAAATAATTATTCAAATTTAATTCTTTTAATCAATTAAAGAATAACATCAAATAAATATTTGTGATCATGATATGATATTAGCATGGTTTGATAGCATTTGAAGTGTTGATCACATTGATATTTTATTCATGATTTTTGGTTAAATATTTATCGACTTATGATTTTTCCCGAATTAGGTATTATTTATGCCATTTTAATAATTCTTAATAAACAGCAAAGATATTTACTCAAAAAGGCATGGCAATGTTACCAATTGATAGGTATTGTTTTTCTGGACAATTTGATATTTGATTTGCCAAATTTGAAGCAATATTCAAATAGTTATTAATTTATTTAATTAATTTTATTTTATTCCTTTTACTGTGCAGGCCGGCATCCACGTCGGCCCAGGCTGGTTTCCAGGCCGGGCCTGTGGCTGAGGCGGCCGGCCTGCTAGCCGGCCCAGGCCGGGCTCCTATCGGAGGCAGCCGGCCTCCCGGCCGGCCTAGACCGGGGCCTAGGCCGGGCCTGCGCCCGAAGGTGCCGGCCTCCCGGCCAGCCCAGACCGGTGCCCGGGCTGGGCACATATCTGAGGCGACCGGCCGTCTGGCCAGCCCAGGCCGGGCACACGGGCAATGGCGACGCTGCGGTGACTGCCGGCGATCGACGGCGAGAGAAAGAGGGAGGGGAGAAGAGGGAGTAGGCCAAAAGAAAACACAGAGCTCACCCGGGAGCACGTGTGCTTGGTCGGCGCAGCGAGGGGGTGGTCGGCATCGACAGAAATCGGCCGGATTCTACTCCGGCGCGCGGAGGACGCGGAGGATGAAGACGAGGACGACGACATCGGCTCCGGACCTCCCGGCCCGATTCTGCCGGTGGGGAGGGAGAGGGGGACACGGCGAAGCTCCCTACGGTCTTCGATCTGCGCGGGGAGTACCGGAACGACAGCGACGTGCTCGACAGAGGCGGCGGCCGGAGTGGAGCTCGGGTGGGGAAAAGGGGCGAGACGAGGGGGAGCCGTGGGGGGAATGGATAGAGAAGCAGGTGGCGATGCGCGTCGTGGGCGTCCTGGCCACAGGGGCATGACGTCCACGGGTGGGGGCGGCGGCATGGGCGCGGGGGAGGTGGCGGCATGGCGCCAGTGGCCATGGTCGCCACTGTGACGTCAATTTTCTGAAAACCCCCTCCGCCTCAATTAATTGAATTACAAAAAGGTCCAACAGCAACCTTTACTGATTTAATTAAGACATTAAACAAATTTTATAAAATCTGGGAAAATTCACAGAGGCTCCCCTTGACCTTCAGAAGCTCCACCAAAATTGGTGTGGCAATTTAAAATGTTTTGCACACTATTTGTTCACAGGTTTTGATTATAGTCATTTTTGACAATTTCCAAAATATAATTATTTGGAGCACTTAAACATTTCCAAAAATAGTGAAAATATTCATGGAGGCTCTCAGAATAATATTGAAGTTCCCCATGATTTTAGTTTGAATTTTTGGAAGGCTTAACTTTGTTTCAAAAATAGAATTTAATTGAACCAATTTTGGATTCTCAAATTCATTTCTTATTTCGCAATATTTGGAATTTGAGAATTGGTTATAAAATGTAAACTTGGAACTTCCTAAACCATTTGGAAGTACAAGAAGGAATTGGTTTGCTAAGTTGAGCAAATGCATTGGTTTGGATGTTTGGGAAATTTGTTTCCCCAATTTAAATGGTTTCAAAGTGAATGGTTAGAAATAGCAATTTCATATGGATGCCATGATGCAAACAAGAATGCAAAAGTGGAAAAATTCTTCGTATTTTTCAGTACAAAGCTGGGGCTGTTACAGTTATCTCTTGCCTTGCTGATGGGGCTGATAGCACGGATCGTCGAGGTATTGTGGTGGAACCTCGACTCCTGAATCTACCGAAACACAAACAATAATAGGAGAACAATAAATAACATGAATACAAAAAGGTGCAGTGCACACTTATGATGACATGGTCCGACTATGCACTGAAATATTCTTGGGCATGACCCACAAGTTAAATAGAACACCGGAAATAAATATCGCAATTAACGGGTTAAAATTCCACACTTAACTTAATGAATTAAGTTATTAACCAAAATCTATAGTACTGAAATATGATGTCTACATGCATGGAAATGACATTCTTAGATATGTATTGTTCTGCTGATCATTTTGGTACTTCGTTTACAATTTTCCGATTAACGATGAATAAATGGTGAATTAAACGGTTATTCAAATTTAGTCCTTTTAACCATTTCGAAATTGACATCAAAGGAAAATTTGTTGTCATGCTGTGAAATTAACATAACTAGATAGCCTCTGATTTCCTGATCATTTTGGTATATCATTTGCAAAATTTGAACTAGTATTTATTAAGTTATAATTTTCCCAAATATTAATTTAAATCTGCCCATTTTTTATTTATTAAATAACGGCAATTTAATTTGTTCAAAAGTTCATGGAAATGGTACCAACAGGTAGAGTTTATTTTTCTTAGCAGTTTGACATATTATTTGTATTTTACGGAATTGGTCTATATTCTGCCATTTTAGTTATTTTAATTAAACAACAGAAAATTTTAATTAGTTGATCCATACAGTAGGCCGGAACAAGGCCCGGTACCACCGACCATGGTTCGGTCGGTACTTCCGGAAAACTGCCCGGTAGTACCGGACAAGTCGGTACTTCCGGAGCAACTTCCTAGCCACTTCCGAAATAAACAAGAGGTATTAAGTACCGAAAGAACTTATCCCAGAACTACGCTCGGTACTACCGCCCATAGTCTGGTCGGTACTACCGGCTCTAACATCGGTACTGCCAGCAAAATTTACCGAGCCAAGGCCACGATGTAGCGCCCCGACCCTAGAACTATACAGTGAAACGTTGTGTAACCAGTCATGCTACACAATCGAGGGTTACTGGGTTTACCAATCCCAGGCCAAAACTCATTGGCAGGTGTGCTCGGAATGGATCATCGGCACACAACACCTCGATCATGCCATAAGCTCAGACATCGCTTTCACGTATAGTAAAGGGACCAAGACTGTGGAACAAGTGGCACATCACAGACTCTACGACCCAAGAGATCATAGTTCAACTCATATATGAGAGAGATAGCAAATATCATAATCAGAGGTCACAGACCCAACATTACATCAAGCGGAAGCAAATTTAGTTGTCTAAACAACAAGATCCAAAATATGGCCTAAGAGGCCTACAGATAAACATCCCGTGCCAGCCTGTTCCAAAACGTCCCAAGCTGCCATCTGGGAACCCCAGACTACTTGTCGATGTCAATAAAGAACCCACCTTCCAGTTTGGTGACGTCCGCCTCTGTAACAAATAATAATCAACAAAGCAAGGCTGAGTACAACGTACTCGCAAGAATTAGTAGGGAGATATAGGCCCAATGCTGACGGAGGCTCTAATGCTGTATAATGTAGCTAACTTGCATAAAGCTGGTTTTCCTTTTAAAAGACGTAAAGACCCATGGCATCGTCTACTCAGAATGTTTTCCAAAAAGGGATAAGAGAGTAAACTTTCATCTCCGGTTCTCATCGAACCATTTGTAGCCAGCACCAACTCATCTCCACCAAGGCACTCCCTCGAATCACCCTCGAGGAAATGAACCTTTATCACATGTTGATTATGCAACCTCTAGCTGCCATATCAATTAAGTTAAGATTTTCTATGATCTCGTAGTCCATTCCCAAGTAGTCCATAACCGCGGACTCGGCTTTTCAAAAAGATTAAACCCTGCAGGGGTGTACTAATTTACCCATTGGTACCGTCCGGCTCGCCTAGTTAGCTCTCTTCCGGGGAAAGCTGGCAAGTGGGCACGGTTAAACCTTTACCTCGCGTGAGACTATCCAAGAATCATCTGTGGCGACAAGACAAGTTTACCCAGCCTATTTCAGCCCCTGCCCCCATCGCCACACCCTAACACCACAAACACCCTCTTCATCGCGCCATCGTCCACCTGCAACTCACACGCAAATGGAAAGCGCAAATCTAGAGGATCCTTGGATACGCCCGCACAAGTTATTCAGTTAGTAAGGAGCCCATACCCGCACCGATGGTAGCACGCTATTCTTGGTTCTAGAGACAAGAACTCGCACCTAGTGGCAAGAATGAGACAACCCACCATCACCGATGGCAACTCATCCAAGCCTTCTTAGCAATTTAATTAAGCATCACATGTATCCACCATGCCCGAATCATTCCATCAACATCATCAATATGGAATTTAATCAATGAACATAACTAGCATACGACTAAGCATGGCTAAGCATAGCTAAGCATATAAATACAACTATTATATCTTTGTCTCCGGCCAACACATCAAACCTATGGTTCATAGGAGGGGAAGCATGTGATGGTTCGGGGAAGACATGCATTTGTAGGATACTCTAGTATTGACCAAGAATTGACATAGAATCGAATGCAATAACCTGGTGGATAAAATAAGTTTATAAAACTTTAGGATGCTAGATGCCAAGAAGGTTAGGTTAGCTCTTTCCTTGCTGATAGTACTGGGCGCGTTGATCGTCGAGGTATTGTGGTGGAACCTCGACTCCTGAATCTAACGAAACACAACAATAACAGGAAACGAAATAAATAACACGAATACAAAGGTGCAATGCACAATCATGATGAGATGGTCAAATTATGCACTGAAATATTATTGGGCATGTCCCACAAGTTAAATGGAACCCCTAAAATAAATATTGCACTTAACGGGTTAAAACTCCATATTTAACTTAGTGAATTGCGTTATTATCCAAAATGTCCAGTACTGAAATATGGGTCCTAAATGCATGAAAATGACATTATTAGATAGGTATTGTTCTACTGATCATTTTGGTACTTCGTTTGCAATTTTCCGATTAACGATGAAGAAATGGTGATTTAAACGGTTATGCAATTTAAATCATTTTAACCAATTCCGAAATGTATAGCGACCTTGCCTTTTAAAAATGGCCAAGATCCCTGTGTTCTGTGCTAGTCCCTGGATCGAATAGCTAGCACCACAGTTCAAGATGTAATATCATGCAAATGCGTCAAATATCTATTACATCGAAGATCCAAAAAAGTAAAATATTACAAATAGCATAGCACAAGGCTAGCATAATACAAAGTTCAGCAGCGGAGATCATAGAATAGCATGGAGTCCTCATCATCTTCATGTGCCACAGGCAGACATGTTGGTTGCAGACTCGAAACCTATAGCGTTCCTTACTCATCGTCAAACGAACCTGCAACGATAAAAGCGTTGCAGCCAAAAGTTGGTCAGAACCATTTGAATGGATCTGGCAAATGATACTTGTGGACTCATAAAGGAAAACTTCTAACATCTACATGCATATCTGGCTGGTGGAGTTGAAAGGCTCTTGCGCAAAGCAATATTTGTCCTATACTTGTAAAACATTTATTTTAAAACCAACTATTAATGAGATAAACATGGCATGAAAACCAGTATCTCTTCTACCCTTGTTCACCCATCAACTTTTATTCTGAAATTGGAATGAATGAGATTCTTCTGTCGACCACCTTGTTTAGTTACTCAAATTGTCCATTACCGGGGACACGGCTAAGATCTTAGTTTTATTTACTCTCGAGAGTTTGTGGCACTTTCCCCACTAGACTCGATCAACCCATTCCATCCTTAACCCTCATTTAGTGAAAAGGAAAGGAGAAGACCAAGACGAGACCTTTCAGAAGCATTTTCCCAACCCAACGGCTTGACCCGTTCCACCTACAACCCCTACATCAGCTTGTCAAGCCGGGTCGAGTCCACACCACATACTTAGTCAAGACAGAGCCCATATGACTAGTGGCTGCACTGGAAGTAAGCTAGACATGGAGTGACATGAAATCTCTAATACCCTGGGTGGCGAGCACAAGTGCACGTACTCAGGTACCCGCAGAACTGGGCCTGAGCAGCCACTCAACTTTGAACCAACAATAGAGCAACTCCAAATCCACCCAGGCGATTCATTAATTTAGTAGATTTTCCTTAACTCATATAACAACAAAACAAGTCATTTGTGCAGCAAGCCAATCTACTAAATTAATATAGGTCACTAGTCAGCTAATTCATGTGGCTAGCCTAACAGGTTTGCATAGCATATAAATTTTAATAAAAACAACCTATCATGCATGCTACTGGAAAATAGTCTACATTGCAATATAGTAAAATAGTAGGTCATTTATGCTGGAGTATCACTTGCCTTTTGAAACTTGTCGTTGCTCACACACTCTTTTCAACGTAAGTCGTATCTCTCCGTTCAATCTATACAGTACAAACAGATAACAATCAACAAACAATACAACAATCAAGTAATACAAACATAAGATCAAACATGGATAAAACACAAGGGTAAATAGGTTGATGGTCTTGGTTTTAATACTTGATTCAATATGCAAAAAGAATCATCAATGCATTAGGTTTTGTGGTTTTCCATTGAGGGTCAAAGGATGGTCTAAAGTCAAGAATAGGTTTTATGGGTGGCTCAAAGATTCTAAGGGTTGGTTTTGATCTCTCCGGACAGAAGCAATTATTTGGGTATTTTTCTAATAAGAAAACAAATTAAAAGGATTTATAGAATTTAAACTATAACAAAAATACTCAAATTGAGTCTCTGATTTTTAAATCATCAAATAAAGCCCAAAAATATTTTATAACAGATAAACTATATTAGACATATCTCAAGGTTTCTAAAACTATTTTTCTTGCAATTTTTAGACTTATAGAAATAAAGTTATGTTAAAATTAATCAAATACAACATTTGAAAATTAAATAATTTTAAATTGGCCAAAACAGAGAACTAACAGTTCCAAAATAATCTACAGGTCAAGAGGTTTTCAAAAATATAAATTTTGTTAAATTTGGCCAAACGGTTGAAAAGATATAAAGGTTTTAAGGTTCGGGGGCTTTTCTGCAAAACTGCCAAATTAAATCAATTCGGCCGAAATTACAGAAAATGGGGCTGACGTGGATGCTGACTGGACTTGACGTGGCGCTGACTGTGCGCTGACTGGGCGTGCTCTGATTGGACGGTACCGGTTCGGTATAGGAATTAATAGGCAGCCGTTGGATTTAGATCCAACGGTCCAGATCTAAACGGGGGTGGCCGGCCGGAGTTAGGGTTCCGGCGGGCGGCGGCGGACGGCGGCGACGCGTCGGCATGGGGCGTTCCCGGCGTTCTAGAGTGCTCCAGGACGCGCGGATTGTACCTGGACGATCAGCGCGGCGAGGCGAACACTATGGCGAAGTGGTGGTCGACGGTGAGCTCTCCTCCGTCGGCGATTGCTCGTCGGAGACACGGGTGGCGGCGGCTCTGTTCGGTTGAACACGTGCGCGACGATCTGGAGACGGAAAAATTAGGCGATGTTGTCCAGGAGATGCGCAACGAAGAGGAGAAGCAAATGGGGGAGAATAGAGGAGCTGGGGTCGTCGGAATCGACCGGAGCTTTGAGCTCTCACCGGCGGCGATGGCGGGACGGCGAGATCGATCCTGGGCAGCCTGGCGGCGTGGTGTTAGGGTTTTTGGGGGCAAAACGATGCGGGGCTCGGGGGGCTTATAAGGACGCGAGAGAGGGAAACAAATCCCGTGAAAATCGATCGGATTTGGACGATGAACGGCATCGTATCTCGGCCGGTTCCTTGCGTGCGCAGGAGGTTGATGGGGATGACGTCAGCGCTTGCGTCATGGCGGGTCCCGCCGGTCAGAGAGAGAAGAAATAGAGAGGAGGGAGAGAGGCCGGTTCGGGATGGTGCTGGGCCGATTCTGGGCCTGCTCGGGCTGGTGCTGTCTGTTCCCCTTTTTTTTTTAACAAAGCTTTTTCCTTTTTCTTTTCTCTGTTTTCTTTTATAACTTTTGAAATAATACTCCAAATCAAGTGAAATAAATTTGTAAGAATTTGTAAAATTCAGGATAGTCATTTTGGGACATTTGGCAACCTTTTCCAAAATATTTTATTTTGAAATAGAAACAAATATTACATAAATGCATAATTGACATGTTTATGTCATTTTAAATAAATAGGGTTTTATAAATTCTTTTTGAACTCAATTAAAATCCAGAAAAAATAGTATGAGTATTATTATCCAACAATTATAAACTCAATAAAATAATTTGTGGCAAAGCTTTTCATTTAAATAGAAATTTGATAAATCCTTTTAAATACAAACACCCATTAATTATGGGCTTGTTCAAATATTTTGCCAAAATGGTTTAAATAAAACCCAGGAACAAATAGTATTGTTTTTCATGGTAGAAAGTAATGAAATCAATTTTCATAATTTAAACAAATATTGACAAAATCATTTTAAATACTTTGAAACCATTTTCTAAATTATTTGTAGAAATTAAATAATTATAAAGTCATATTTGAAAGCTTTATAAGAATAAATTTTATGAACTCCTTTTGTTTCCAATAAAAACCATAAAATATTATGAGTAATATCATTCAAAATAATTACTCATTTTTCATAATAAAATAATTTAGTTTAAAATCATTTTATAAAAGAGAGTTTGGGAAAACCATTTAAAACAAATACCCATTTAAACATGGGCTTTACAAATCTCAAAATTATATTTTATTTCCAAAGCTTGAAATAGAATGTAAAGGAGTATTTAAAATAACATACCCTTGAAGATTTCAAAATAATCTTTTCAAAGTATTTTTCTTGATTTTTGGAGACATTTCTTTATCTAATAGTAAAAGTTTTAAATTTTTGTGATTTTTAAAACATTCCAAGGTTTTGGGATGTTACACACTACCACCCTTAAAAGGAATCTCGTCCCGAGATTCGGAGAGGCTAGAAAGAAAGATAGGTTTGGGATCTCTGGGTTCAGTCAAATAGGTGGGCTACCACCCTTAAAAGAAACTTTTGTGAGTAATCTTGAACTCCTTCCTTCGAGGCTGGGTCGACCGGTGAATCTTGTCGTCACACTGGAGTCAACTAAATTTTACACTCATGAAGTGCTCCATCTCTCATAGGTGGGTGTCTCTTTAGATAACTTCGGTTACCATTTTCTTTAATATGGCTTGACATATTATGTCTTCCATCCATGTGATGTCTTCGGCAATCTTTCTTCTCTAGGTTGGCATCCTTCAGTGCAAACAAAGCGTCAATTCTAACAAAACTCTCATGGTAGGTCAAGACTTTCTTTGTTGGATCACTTCTTCTTCACGAGAGCTGGGGTTTGTTCTCACCGAAAATCTTACGTTTCGGCAACTTTTGCCTCACATAGGGTTATAATATATATCCTCCTACGGATCAGGCTTATCAACATCATCTCTCTTATAGGTATGTCACTCAGATTTATCAATCCAAATAGTGAGGGAAATAACATGAGTAGTAGGAATGGTGATCAATCCATCCTGCACCCGTATCATTTCCTCAATATGTAGATAGGTAAATCACATAGTCTATCTCTCGGGCATCCTTACTTGTCTAACAGAAAGTTTCCAATCTGCAGGACAACCTCAACTAAACTATCGATCCTTTAAAACTATTGGGTTGCGTAAACTCCTGCACACGCTAGCTCACAAGCTATAGCTTCTTTGGTGATCCTTCTCAGTGGGGAGCACGCTTTCCATGTCATCTTAGCTTGTCCATTTTAGTGTCATGTCTTCATCCCTGATGTGACGAACAGGCTTCACAACAATAGCTATTGTTTCGTTTAAGTTTTGGTATAAGATAGTCGATGTTAGTTTCATTCCTCCTCACATAATATGGTTATTACTTTGACATTACATGACCCTTACATCATAATTCTCATTTCCTCATACATAATTCTAATGAAAAATTAGTCGAGCAAGGCATTCACACGACGTCTCTTCCGACTTGGGCAATCATCGGTGAAGTGTCCTGTCTCTCTGCAGCGATGGCAAAATACTGTTGACATATCTCGGGGCTCTTCTGGGCATTCTCTTTCATAATGGCCCATTTTTTTGCAATTAAAACATTTCGCATAGTTTTTGTCTTCCATCGGACATTTATTCGCGTAATGCCCCTTGTCCTGGCACTTGTAACATGTCACCTGACTGAGGTCCCTGTTAGTCTCATGGTTGTGGCACTGCTGGCCATTTCCATTGTTGTGACCATTTTGTACTTTTCCTTTGGCTCCTCCATTGCTTGATTTGAATCCACCACTATGGCTGATACCGTGATGACGGTGGTCGTCATTAGTTCTGTGATGGTTTACAAGTCCCTTCTTATACTGTTTTGGCTTGATCCCATCACCATCATTCTTCTCTGGGCAATCCCATGAATAGTGACCCATTTCCCTACATGTGAAACATGTTATATGGCTAGTATCTCGCTTGAGTTCCTCCTTCCGTTTCTGTACTACCACAGACCTCTTGAGAATTTGTTGCATTCCCGCTTTGACTTGTTGACTGACTTCTTGCACTATGGGATAAATTTGGCATTGAGCCGGAATGTGATTTGTTCCTTCACACAAAAAGCAAGTAACCTGGATCATAGGACATCCTTCATCAGGATAGTTTGTATACAAATGGGGCCACTCATCAGGACACTCTTTGGATGAATGATCAATCTCCCCATAGATTTTGCAGGCTCTGGGTCCTGTCATAATATTCTCCTTGGACTCTTTGTGGCCATCTTCTATCTGTGGTAACCTGTTGTTGTTTCTTGCCATATACTGAGCCATCATCTGCACTAATTGAGTCTGGTTATCTAACATTTGTTGCATTCCTATGGGTAACTCATTCTTGGGGTTGTTGGCTTGACTTTCTTTCATCACTTGAGTCATCTGAGTCTGAGCTGCTACCAGCAACTGGACTGCATAGGGCACCTTGAGGTGGCTATCTTTTTCATCATGGTTGGTATGTGGGCGAGGCATCTGGTTTGGTTTAGCAGAGATGAGTAGAGATAGAAAGATACTAAGGGAAGCATTAATACCCATACACCGCATATCAAGACAAATCATCATACAAGCAACATCTAGCAAGCATCAATCAACAGTAAAAACAATCAATAGGGATAAAAACAACTCCTCCTACTTAATTTTCGAAATTATAGTTTGGATAACAAACAAACACAACAAGGTTTTTCAAAATAGACTTCGAAATAGACACGATAGTACTGCCATACCACAATTTGGTAAGTCAATACAATATTACGATAACGCTATTCGGGTAAAATGGCGGTCTAGTCTATCTCTTCCTTTAGTGCTTCAGCATTCTCTTCTATTTCTTCGAGTTCGTCGAGGTACTTCTGGTGTTATGAATTCTAATTTGAAGTCTTCTATCAAGGCACTTGATGGCTTCTCATACTTGTCATGTTTATCTTCAACGCCTCCAGAAACATTTCTAAGTTATGGTCATCTATAAATAAGATAAGGTAACTTATATAGCAATTAGGTGAGAAGGTTACAAGAAGATATTAGGAAAGTTTTTGGATGAATAGAAAATAACTTTATGCCTATGGTCTTTCTTATTTCTAATCCAATCCTAGGGTTTCGAACCTACAGGCAACACAAGGCTCTGATACCATCTATAGCGACCTTGCCTTTTAAAAATGGCCAAGATCCCTGTGTTCTGTGCTAGTCCCTGGATCGAATAGCTAGCACCACAGTTCAAGATGTAATATCATGCAAATGCGTCAAATATCTATTACGTCGAAGATCCAGAAAAGTAAAATATTACAAATAGCATAGCACAAGGCTAGCATAATACAAAGTTCAGCAGCGGAGATCATAGAATAGCATGGAGTCCTCATCATCTTCATGTGCCACAGGCAGATATGTTGGTTGCAGACTCGAAACCTATAGCGTTCCTTACTCATCGTCAAACGAACCTGCAACGATAAAAGCGTTGCAGCCAAAAGTTGGTCAGAACCATTTGAATGGATCTGGCAAATGATACTTGTGGACTCATAAAGGAAAACTTCTAACATCTACATGCATATCTGGCTGGTGGAGTTGAAAGGCTCTTGCGCAAAGCAATATTTGTCCTATACTTGTAAAACATTTATTTTAAAACCAACTATTAATGAGATAAACATGGCATGAAAACCAGTATCTCTTCTACCCTTGTTCACCCATCAACTTTTATTCTGAAATTGGAATGAATGAGATTCTTCTGTCGACCACCTTGTTTAGTTACTCAAATTGTCCATTACCGGGGACACGGCTAAGATCTTAGTTTTATTTACTCTCAAGAGTTTGTGGCACTTTCCCCACTAGACTCGATCAACCCATTCCATCCTTAACCCTCATTTAGTGAAAAGGAAAGGAGAAGACCAAGACGAGACCTTTCAGAAGCATTTTCCCAACCCAACGGCTGGACCCGTTCCACCTACAACCCCTACATCAGCTTGTCAAGCCGGGTCGAGTCCACACAACATACTTAGTCAAGACAGAGCCCATATGACTAGTGGCTGCACTGGAAGTAAGCTAGACATGGAGTGACATGAAATCTCTAATACCCTGGGTGGCGAGCACAAGTGCACGTACTCAGTACCCGCAGAACTGGGCCTGAGCAGCCACTCAACTTTGAACCACCAATAGAGCAACTCCAAATCCACCCAGGCGATTCATTAATTTAGTAGATTTTCCTTAACTCATATAACAACAAAACAAGTCATTTTTGCAGCAAGCCAATCTACTAAATTAATATAGGTCACTAGTCAGCTAATTCATGTGGCTAGCCTAACAGGTTTGCATAGCATATAAATTTTAATAAAAACAACCTATCATGCATGCTACTGGAAAATAGTCTACATTGCAATATAGTAAAATAGTAGGTCATTTATGCTGGAGTATCACTTGCCTTTTGAAACTTGTCGTTGCTCACACACTCTTTTCAACGTAAGTCGTATCTCTCCGTTCAATCTATACAGTACAAACAGATAACAATCAACAAACAATACAACAATCAAGTAATACAAACATAAGAGCAAACATGGATAAAACACAAGGGTAAATAGGTTGATGGTCTTGGTTTTAATACTTGATTCAATATGCAAAAAGAATCATCAATGCATTAGGTTTTGTGGTTTTCCATTGAGGGTCAAAGGATGGTCTAAAGTCAAGAATAGGTTTTATGGGTGGCTCAAAGATTCTAAGGGTTGGTTTTGATCTCTCTGGACAGAAGCAATTATTTGGGTATTTTTCTAATAAGAAAACAAATTAAAAGGATTTATAGAATTTAAACTATAACAAAAATACTCAAATTGAGTCTCTGATTTTTAAATCATCAAAATAAAGCCCAAAAATATTTTATAACAGATAAACTATATTAGACATATCTCAAGGTTTCTAAAACTATTTTTCTTGCAATTTTTAGACTTATAGAAATAAAGTTATGTTAAAATTAATCAAATACAACATTTGAAAATTAAATAATTTTAAATTGGCCAAAACAGAGAACTAACAGTTCCAAAATAATCTACAGGTCAAGAGGTTTTCAAAAATATAAATTTTGTTAAATTTGGCCAAACGGTTGAAAAGATATAAAGGTTTTAAGGTTCGGGGGCTTTTCTGCAAAACTGCCAAATTAAATCAATTCGGCCGAAATTACAGAAAATGGGGCTGACGTGGATGCTGACTGGACTTGACGTGGCGCTGACTGTGCGCTGACTGGGCGTGCTCTGATTGGACGGTACCGGTTCGGTATAGGAATTAATAGGCAGCCGTTGGATTTAGATCCAACGGTCCAGATCTAAACGGGGGTGGCCGGCCGGAGTTAGGGTTCCGGCGGGCGGCGGCGGACGGCGGCGACGCGTCGGCATGGGGCGTTCCCGGCGTTCTAGAGTGCTCCAGGACGCGCGGATTGTACCTGGACGATCAGCGCGGCGAGGCGAACACTATGGCGAAGTGGTGGTCGACGGTGAGCTCTCCTCCGTCGGCGATTGCTCGTCGGAGACACGGGTGGCGGCGGCTCCGTTCGGTTGAACACGTGCGCAACGATCTGGAGACGGAAAAATTAGGCGATGTTGTCCAGGAGATGCGCAACGAAGAGGAGAAGCAAATGGGGGAGAATAGAGGAGCTGGGGTCGTCGGAATCGACCGGAGCTTTGAGCTCTCACCGGCGGCGATGGCGGGACGGCGAGATCGATCCTGGGCAGCCTGGCGGCATGGTGTTAGGGTTTTTGGGGGCAAAACGATGCGGGGCTCGGGGGGCTTATAAGGACGCGAGAGAGGGAAACAAATCCCGTGAAAATCGATCGGATTTGGACGATGAACGGCATCGTATCTCGGCCGGTTCCTTGCGTGCGCAGGAGGTTGATGGGGATGACGTCAGCGCTTGCGTCATGGCGGGTCCCGCCGGTCAGAGAGAGAAGAAATAGAGAGGAGGGAGAGAGGCCGGTTCGGGATGGTGCTGGGCCGATTCTGGGCCTGCTCGGGCTGGTGCTGTCTGTTCCCCCTTTTTTTTTTAACAAAGCTTTTTCCTTTTTCTTTTCTCTGTTTTCTTTTATAACTTTTGAAATAATACTCCAAATCAAGTGAAATAAATTTGTAAGAATTTGTAAAATTCAGGATAGTCATTTTGGGACATTTGGCAACCTTTTCCAAAATATTTTATTTTGAAATAGAAACAAATATTACATAAATGCATAATTGACATGTTTATGTCATTTTAAATAAATAGGGTTTTATAAATTCTTTTTGAACTCAATTAAAATCCAGAAAAAATAGTATGAGTATTATTATCCAACAATTATAAACTCAATAAAATAATTTGTGGCAAAGCATTTCATTTAAATAGAAATTTGATAAATCCTTTTAAATACAAACACCCATTAATTATGGGCTTGTTCAAATATTTTGCCAAAATGGTTTAAATAAAACCCAGGAACAAATAGTATTGTTTTTCATGGTAGAAAGTAATGAAATCAATTTTCATAATTTAAACAAATATTGACAAAATCATTTTAAATACTTTGAAACCATTTTCTAAATTATTTGTAGAAATTAAATAATTATAAAGTCATATTTGAAAGCTTTATAAGAATAAATTTTATGAACTCCTTTTGTTTCCAATAAAAACCATAAAATATTATGAGTAATATCATTCAAAATAATTACTCATTTTTCATAATAAAATAATTTAGTTTAAAATCATTTTATAAAAGAGAGTTTGGGAAAACCATTTAAAACAAATACCCATTTAAACATGGGCTTTACAAATCTCAAAATTATATTTTATTTCCAAAGCTTGAAATAGAATGTAAAGGAGTATTTAAAATAACATACCCTTGAAGATTTCAAAATAATCTTTTCAAAGTATTTTTCTTGATTTTTGGAGACATTTCTTTATCTAATAGTAAAAGTTTTAAATTTTTTTGATTTTTAAAACATTCCAAGGTTTTGGGATGTTACAAAATGACATCAAAGGAAAAGTTATTGTCACACACCCTCTTCATCGCGCCATCGTCCACCTGCAACTCACACGCAAATGGAAAGCGCAAATCTAGAGGATCCTTGGATACGCCCGCACAAGTTATTCAGTTAGTAAGGAGCCCATACCCGCACCGATGGTAGCACGCTATTCTTGGTTCTAGAGACAAGAACTCGCACCTAGTGGCAAGAATGAGACAACCCACCATCACCGATGGCAACTCATCCAAGCCTTCTTAGCAATTTAATTAAGCATCACATGTATCCACCATGCCCGAATCATTCCATCAACATCATCAATATGGAATTTAATCAATGAACATAACTAGCATACGACTAAGCATGGCTAAGCATAGCTAAGCATATAAATACAACTATTATATCTTTGTCTCCGGCCAACACATCAAACCTATGGTTCATAGGAGGGGAAGCATGTGATGGTTCGGGGAAGACATGCATTTGTAGGATACTCTAGTATTGACCAAGAATTGACATAGAATCGAATGCAATAACCTGGTGGATAAAATAAGTTTATAAAACTTTAGGATGCTAGATGCCAAGAAGGTTAGGTTAGCTCTTTCCTTGCTGATAGTACTGGGCGCGTTGATCGTCGAGGTATTGTGGTGGAACCTCGACTCCTGAATCTAACGAAACACAACAATAACAGGAAACGAAATAAATAACACGAATACAAAGGTGCAATGCACAATCATGATGAGATGGTCAAATTATGCACTGAAATATTATTGGGCATGTCCCACAAGTTAAATGGAACCCCTAAAATAAATATTGCACTTAACGGGTTAAAACTCCATATTTAACTTAGTGAATTGCGTTATTATCCAAAATGTCCAGTACTGAAATATGGGTCCTAAATGCATGAAAATGACATTATTAGATAGGTATTGTTCTACTGATCATTTTGGTACTTCGTTTGCAATTTTCCGATTAACGATGAAGAAATGGTGATTTAAACGGTTATGCAATTTAAATCATTTTAACCAATTCCGAAATGTATAGCGACCTTGCCTTTTAAAAATGGCCAAGATCCCTGTGTTCTGTGCTAGTCCCTGGATCGAATAGCTAGCACCATAGTTCAAGATGTAATATCATGCAAATGCGTCAAATATCTATTACATCGAAGATCCAGAAAAGTAAAATATTACAAATAGCATAGCACAAGGCTAGCATAATACAAAGTTCAGCAGCGGAGATCATAGAATAGCATGGAGTCCTCATCATCTTCATGTGCCACAGGCAGACATGTTGGTTGCAGACTCGAAACCTATAGCGTTCCTTACTCATCGTCAAACGAACCTGCAACGATAAAAGCGTTGCAGCCAAAAGTTGGTCAGAACCATTTGAATGGATCTGGCAAATGATACTTGTGGACTCATAAAGGAAAACTTCTAACATCTACATGCATATCTGGCCTGGTGGAGTTGAAAGGCTCTTGCGCAAAGCAATATTTGTCCTATACTTGTAAAACATTTATTTTAAAACCAACTATTAATGAGATAAACATGGCATGAAAACCAGTATCTCTTCTACCCTTGTTCACCCATCAACTTTTATTCTGAAATTGGAATGAATGAGATTCTTCTGTCGACCACCTTGTTAGTTACTCAAATTGTCCATTACCGGGGACACGGCTAAGATCTTAGTTTTATTTACTCTCGAGAGTTTGTGGCACTTTCCCCACTAGACTCGATCAACCCATTCCATCCTTAACCCTCATTTAGTGAAAAGGAAAGGAGAAGACCAAGACGAGACCTTTCAGAAGCATTTTCCCAACCCAACGGCTTGACCCGTTCCACCTACAACCCCTACATCAGCTTGTCAAGCCGGGTCGAGTCCACACAACATACTTAGTCAAGACAGAGCCCATATGACTAGTGGCTGCACTAGAAGTAAGCTAGACATGGAGTGACATGAAATCTCTAATACCCTGGGTGGCGAGCACAAGTGCACGTACTCAGGTACCCGCAGAACTGGGCCTGAGCAGCCACTCAACTTTGAACCACCAATAGAGCAACTCCAAATCCACCCAGGCGATTCATTAATTTAGTAGATTTTCCTTAACTCATATAACAACAAAACAAGTCATTTTTGCAGCAAGCCAATCTACTAAATTAATATAGGTCACTAGTCAGCTAATTCATGTGGCTAGCCTAACAGGTTTGCATAGCATATAAATTTTAATAAAAACAACCTATCATGCATGCTACTGGAAAATAGTCTACATTGCAATATAGTAAAATAGTAGGTCATTTATGCTGGAGTATCACTTGCCTTTTGAAACTTGTCGTTGCTCACACACTCTTTTCAACGTAAGTCGTATCTCTCCGTTCAATCTATACAGTACAAACAGATAACAATCAACAAACAATACAACAATCAAGTAATACAAACATAAGAGCAAACATGGATAAAACACAAGGGTAAATAGGTTGATGGTCTTGGTTTTAATACTTGATTCAATATGCAAAAAGAATCATCAATGCATTAGGTTTTGTGGTTTTCCATTGAGGGTCAAAGGATGGTCTAAAGTCAAGAATAGGTTTTATGGGTGGCTCAAAGATTCTAAGGGTTGGTTTTGATCTCTCTGGACAGAAGCAATTATTTGGGTATTTTTCTAATAAGAAAACAAATTAAAAGGATTTATAGAATTTAAACTATAACAAAAATACTCAAATTGAGTCTCTGATTTTTAAATCATCAAAATAAAGCCCAAAAATATTTTATAACAGATAAACTATATTAGACATATCTCAAGGTTTCTAAAACTATTTTTCTTGCAATTTTTAGACTTATAGAAATAAAGTTATGTTAAAATTAATCAAATACAACATTTGAAAATTAAATAATTTTAAATTGGCCAAACCAGAGAACTAACAGTTCCAAAATAATCTACAGGTCAAGAGGTTTTCAAAAATATAAATTTTGTTAAATTTGGCCAAACGGTTGAAAAGATATAAAGGTTTTAAGGTTCGGGGGCTTTTCTGCAAAACTGCCAAATTAAATCAATTCGGCCGAAATTACAGAAAATGGGGCTGACGTGGATGCTGACTGGACTTGACGTGGCGCTGACTGTGCGCTGACTGGGCGTGCTCTGATTGGACGGTACCGGTTCGGTATAGGAATTAATAGGCAGCCGTTGGATTTAGATCCAACGGTCCAGATCTAAACGGGGGTGGCCGGCCGGAGTTAGGGTTCCGGCGGGCGGCGGCGGACGGCGGCGACGCGTCGGCATGGGGCGTTCCCGGCGTTCTAGAGTGCTCCAGGACGTGCGGATTGTACCTGGACGATCAGCGCGGCGAGGCGAACACTATGGCGAAGTGGTGGTCGACGGTGAGCTCTCCTCCGTCGGCGATTGCTCGTCGGAGACACGGGTGGCGGCGGCTCCGTTCGGTTGAACACGTGCGCGACGATCTGGAGACGGAAAAATTAGGCGATGTTGTCCAGGAGATGCGCAACGAAGAGGAGAAGCAAATGGGGGAGAATAGAGGAGCTGGGGTCGTCGGAATCGACCGGAGCTTTGAGCTCTCACCGGCGGCGATGGCGGGACGGCGAGATCGATCCTGGGTAGCCTGGCGGCGTGGTGTTAGGGTTTTTGGGGGCAAAACGATGCGGGGCTCGGGGGGCTTATAAGGACGCGAGAGAGGGAAACAAATCCCGTGAAAATCGATCGGATTTGGACGATGAACGGCATCGTATCTCGGCCGGTTCCTTGCGTGCGCAGGAGGTTGATGGCGATGACGTCAGCGCTTGCGTCATGGCGGGTCCCGCCGGTCAGAGAGAGAAGAAATAGAGAGGAGGGAGAGAGGCCGGTTCGGGATGGTGCTGGGCCGATTCTGGGCCTGCTCGGGCTGGTGCTGTCTGTTCCCCTTTTTTTTTCTAACAAAGCTTTTTCCTTTTTCTTTTCTCTGTTTTCTTTTATAACTTTTGAAATAATACTCCAAATCAAGTGAAATAAATTTGTAAGAATTTGTAAAATTCAGGATAGTCATTTTGGGACATTTGGCAACCTTTTCCAAAATATTTTATTTTGAAATAGAAACAAATATTACATAAATGCATAATTGACATGTTTATGTCATTTTAAATAAATAGGGTTTTATAAATTCTTTTTGAACTCAATTAAAATCCAGAAAAAATAGTATGAGTATTATTATCCAACAATTATAAACTCAATAAAATAATTTGTGGCAAAGCATTTCATTTAAATAGAAATTTGATAAATCCTTTTAAATACAAACACCCATTAATTATGGGCTTGTTCAAATATTTTGCCAAAATGGTTTAAATAAAACCCAGGAACAAATAGTATTGTTTTTCATGGTAGAAAGTAATGAAATCAATTTTCATAATTTAAACAAATATTGACAAAATCATTTTAAATACTTTGAAACCATTTTCTAAATTATTTGTAGAAATTAAATAATTATAAAGTCATATTTGAAAGCTTTATAAGAATAAATTTTATGAACTCCTTTTGTTTCCAATAAAAACCATAAAATATTATGAGTAATATCATTCAAAATAATTACTCATTTTCATAATAAAATAATTTAGTTTAAAATCATTTTATAAAAGAGAGTTTGGGAAAACCATTTAAAACAAATACCCATTTAAACATGGGCTTTACAAATCTCAAAATTATATTTTATTTCCAAAGCTTGAAATAGAATGTAAAGGAGTATTTAAAATAACATACCCTTGAAGATTTCAAAATAATCTTTTCAAAGTATTTTTCTTGATTTTTGGAGACATTTCTTTATCTAATAGTAAAAGTTTTAAATTTTTGTGATTTTTAAAACATTCCAAGGTTTTGGGATGTTACAAAATGACATCAAAGGAAAAGTTATTGTCACACTGTGATTTTAACATGGATGGATAGCAAATGCTTTGCTGATCATTTTGGTATATCATTTGCAATTTTTGATTTAATATTTATCAAGTTATGATATTTTTAATAATTGATTTAATTCTGCCATTTTATTTATTTTTATTAAACAGCACCAATATTAAATCTAAAATTCTCTCAAACTACATAAACTTGTAGATCATGGTTCACTGAACATTTTGAGAGCTTATTCATAATTTTTGGATGAGTAGAACTCAAGTTATGCAATTTCCAAAATTTGAATTAAATCTGCCATCTTTATTTTTATTAAATAAAGGCAATTTATTTTGGTCAATTAATTCTACCAATGGCAATAACAGATGGACATTTTCTTCCTAAGATTTTGGTATATTATTTGCATCTTTCTGAAGTATAAAACTCTAGATATGAATTTCCAAAAATTTGAATAACTCACAGATGATTTGCATTTCACATTTAAATTCAAATTCAAAAATTCATTTGCATTTGGGAGTTGCATATTTGAATAGGTTATGAAATTGTGAACAATTTGGTATGTCCATTTCATTTTTCTGAGTTACCAATTATTAGATATTGCAAAATCTAATTTTCTGTTAATTTCTGAAAAGAATACAAAAATAAGAATAGCTGACGTCAGGTGACGTCATCAGTGGGAGCTGCGGCCCTGTCGAGCACGAATTCGTCGATTTTGGCTCAAATTTGGATGTGGCAGTTGCTCTATGAGCTAGAGGAGATAGAGGGGAGTCGGGTGGGGGGGGGCGGCGGAACGGGCCATATGGTCACCGGAGTGGCCGGCGGTGACCATCGGAGCGGCGGCGGTTGGCGGAGCATGGCGACGCGGCGGTACAGGAGGGTAGGGAGAGGGAGGAGAGGATGGGGAGAAGCGCCTGCTCACCCTCGACGCGTGGGGAGCAACGGCAGCGGCAGAGGAGGACCGTAGCGGCGGCGATGATGTTCGACGGCGGCGGTCGGAGGCGCAATGCGGCGGCGCGATTCCGGCGAAAGACGGCACACTAGCACGCGCGAGTCAACGGGGAGGCAGAGGAGAGGTCTGCGGAGCTGGTGGCGGCGTCGGTTTGGCTCCGGGCAGCTTGGTCGCCGGCTATTTGAAGGGGACGGCGGTGGTTGGCAGTGGACAGGGAGCTGCTAGGGTTAGGGTTTCCAGGGGGAAGGAGCAAGGGAGAGAGAGGAGAAGGAGCACGACATCGGGGGGGGGGGCTCCTTATCCCAGGAGCGCGGCAACGCGTCATGGCGCCAGTGCTCGGTGCGGTAGCGACGAGCGACAGTGACGGTGGTTCGGTCGCTACAGAGGAGAAGGCGATGACCTTTTTCTGAAAAACCCCCTGGCCTCTATTTCCTTTTCTGTTTTTCTTTTAAATTTGAAAACAGCACCCTTTTCCTATTTAATTAAGGCATCAAATCATTTCCAAAAATTATGAGAAAAATCAGGGAGGCTCACAATAATATAAGGAAGCTCATCATATTTTTGTTTTGAATTTTTTGAAATGTTTAGCTTGGTTTCAAAATTCAAAGTTGATTTGCAACTATTTGAAGTTCTCATTTTTAATTGAGGCATTTAAACCTTTTTATAAAACCTGCAAAAATTCATGTAGCCTCCCCATGACATGTAGAAGCTTGGTAAAATTTGGTGTTACCAAATAAAAAGTTTTGCATAACACTTGTTCATAGGGTTTGCTTAAGGCAATTTTGATCAATTCCAACTATCAATTTTATAGCCTTATAAAAGCACAAAGCAAGAATATTGTTTTTCACTCTTGGAACTTCCTGGACAAATATGGAAGCTCAAGAATATTTTGTTTTGCCAATTTGAGCAATTGCACTTGGGTTGGAAATTTTGGAAGTGTTTGCTTCCTTTTAATGCTTTCCATTGTTTGCAATATTTAATTTAGCAATTTAATTATGTATGCCATGATGCAATGCAAAACAAAAAGTGAAAATTTGGCTCAAATTTTAGGGTACCAAATCTGGGCTGTTACACACGACCGGCGCACGCGCGTGGCAGTGACCACCGGCGGCGACGAGCACGCACTCGAAGCATTCCGGCCGTGCTGGGACCATCTACTGGGCGCATTTGGCGCGCCGTTCTATGGGGAACAAAATGCAGACAGAGGCACTACCTAATGGTCACCGGAGTGGCGAGCACGACGACGACTAGCGGCGGCCGACGGCGAACTACGACGGCACGACGAACATAGGAAGAGAAGGGGGAACGGGGATGTCCAGGAGGACGGGCAGCTCACCCTAGAAGCGTGCGTGTGATCGTCAGGGACAGAGGAGGTCGGAGACGACGGTGAGCATGCTTGATGTGCGGTGGACGGAGAGGAAGAAGACGAGGTCGACGACGCGATTATGGGCTCCCCGGCTCGATTCCGCGGGCGAGGAGGTAGAGGGCGAGGCGGCGGAGCTGTTGCCCCACTTCGATCTGCTTGGGGAGGTCACTAGTGGTGGCGATGCGCGGGGGACGGCAGCGGGCCGACGACGTTCATGGCGCTAGGGTTAGGGTTTCGGGGAAAGAAAAATGAGCGAGGGAAGAGAGAGAGAGAGGGTCTTGGCGGCCTTCTTATCCACCAGGGGAGCACGGCGGTAGTCGAGCGGGTGCGGCAGGGACGTCGGGAGCGAGCTCGGCCGCTACAGAAGGAAGACGCTACAGGAAGAAGAAGACATTTTTGTAGAAACCCCCTGGCTCAATTACGGTTTATTGCATTTTGGTCCAGCAATCTGTTAAGGATTCAAATTGAGGCACTTAACCATTTTGGAAAAAATCTGGAAAATTCACATAGCATTTATATTACACTAGGAAGCTGTCCTAAAAGTTTCAGCCCATTTGGAAAATATTTTATGTGTAACTTATTTTAAAAATGCTCATGGGCATTTTGAGGTCTTTGTTAAATTATTTAATTTGGCAATTAGATTTCCTTTGCAAGATTTATATTTTGAACTCTAGGAACTTCCTGGACAAATATGGAAGCTCAAATGGAATTTCTGTTTATCCATCAACATTCACCATCATTGATTTAGTAATTTTTGCCATAGCATTATTTCCTGTTAAGCAATTTAAGTATGGATGCCATGATGCAACATGAAAAAGAAAAAGTGAAAATTTGGTTCAAATTTTACAATACCAATTTGGGGCTGTTACAATTCTACCCCCCTTACAGGCATCTCGTCCCGAGATTCTAGGCTTGAGTGAAGAAGGCGTGATATTCCTGACGAAGACTAGTTTCACGCTCTCAGGTTGCTTCTTCTTCAGAATGGTTAGACCACTAGATCTTGAGGAACTTGATGGTAAGGTTACGATTCTTCCTTTCCGCTTCATCCAAAATGTGGACAGGATGCTCACGGTAAGTCAGATCCTCCTGGATGTCCAACACTTCATGATCAACCCCACGAATAGGATCTTTGAAGCAACGACGGAGTTGAGAGACATGGAACACATCATGCACATCCGGGAATTTCTCTGGGAGCTCCAACTGATAGGAGAGATCACCTCGCTTAGCCAGGATAGTGAAAGGACCAACAAAGCGAGGTGCCAGTTTCCCTTTTATCACGAAATGGTGAACCCCACGGGGGGAGAGACACAAAGGTAGGCTTTATCACCAATGGCATAGTGAACCTCCTGATGATGCTTATCATAGTAGCTCTTCTGCCTGGACTAAGCAATCTTGAGATTCTCTCGAATGATACGAACTTTATCTTCAGCCTCATTGATCACATCCGAACCCAAGAGGGACCTTTCTCCGGTTTCAGACCAATTTAGCGGAGTTCGACATTTTCATCCATAGAGAACCTCAAATGGAGCCATCTGCAGACTAGCTTGATAGCTATTGTTGTAGGAGAACTCGGCGAGGGGGAGATACTTTTCCCAACCTTTACCGAAGGAGATAACACATGCCCGAAGCATGTCCTCTAGAACTTGGTTTACCCTTTCAGTCTGACCATCAGTCTGAGGATGATAAGCCGTACTAAAGTTGAGACGGGTTCCCATAGCAGTTTGGAAGTTCTGCCAGAATCTGGACACGAATAGACTTCCACGGTCTGAGATAATCCTCAGTGGAACCCCATCCAAAGGAACAATCCGGGCCATATACAGATCAGCCAGTTTACTGGAGTTGATATCCTCGCGAATAGGGAGGAAATGGGCGACCTTGGACAGACTGTCGATGAGCACCCAGATGGCATTATTTCCCTTTTGAGACTTTGGGAAACCAGTAATGAAGTCCATACCAACTTCATCCCATTTCCACTCGGGAATAGCTATGGGGCGCAGAGTACCCGCTGGCCTTTGATGTTCAGCCTTCACACGGCGACAGACGTCGCATTCAACAACATACTTAGCAATTTCTTGCTTCATGCAAGACAACCAGAATTGACGGCGAAGATCTTGGTACATCAGGGTACTACCCGGATGAATGGAAATGGGGGACTTATGTGCCTCTAGGAGTATAAGCCCTTTCGTATTCCCACTGTGGCACCACTAAACGGTTACCAAAGTAAACCACACCCGAGTCATTAACAGGGAAACATTTAGCTTTCCCACTGGCAATATTCTCTTTGATTTCGAGGATGCCAGCATCTTGCTGCTGGGCTGCCTTGATCTCATCCTCAAGAGTGGATTTGATCTCTAAGTCTGCTAGATATCTGGAGGGAACAATTTCCAGATTCAAACGGGCGAATTCTTCATGCAGAGCAGGTTGAGCCTTCTCAACCATCAGGGTGTTGCAATAAGACTTGCGACTAAGCGCATCTGCCACAACGTTGGCCTTGCTGGGCTGATAGCTGAGGGTCACCTCATAGTCCTTGATTAACTCGAACCATCTTCTCTGTCAGAGATTCAGATCTGGCTGGGTGAAGAGATACTTCAGACTCTGGTGATCCGAGAAGATCTCGCAACGGTTGCCCAACAGGTAGGGTCTCCATTGCTTCAGCGCTTGAACCATGGCAGCAAGCTCTAGATCATGAGTTGGATAGTTGTGCTCATGCGGTTTAAGTTGGCGAGAAGCATATGCTACTACATGGCCTTCTTGCATTAGCACACAGCCTAAGCCTTGTAAAGAGGCGTCACAGAAGACGACAAAGTCCTTGTCGGTGTTCAGAAGGACAAGCACAGGAGTGGTCGTGAGTTTGACTTTTAGGGTTTGGAAGTTCTCTTCCGCCTTGTCCATCCATACGAACTTCTTATCTTTCTTGAGAAGGTTAGTCAATGCTTTGGCTATCTTGGAGAAGCCTTCGACGAATCGGCGGTAATAACCCACTAACCCAAGGAAGCTACTGATGTCTTTGACTGACTTTGGAGTTGTCCAATCCAGAATTGACTGAATCTTGTCGGGTATTATAGCTACTCCACCAGTTGACACCACATGACATAGGAAGATGAGTTCCTTTAACCAGAACTCACACTTGGAGAACTTAGCATAGAGACGATGATCACGAAGCTTCGTCAGAACTAGCCGAAGATGCTCAGCATGCTCTTCTTCAGTTTTGGAGTAAACGAGGATGTCATCAATGTATATTATGACGAATTTGTCGAGGTAATCCATGAAGATGGGGTTCATAAGCCTCATTAAGGTAGCCGGGGCATTGGTGAGACCAAAAGACATGACGGTATACTCGTATAAACCATAGCTCAAGGGATCAAAATCTTATTGGTGCTTTTCCTTTCTAGAAGCTTGGAACAACGAAAAGGTGGATTGGTGTTTTACGGATCTAGGCTAGTTCTTGATGATCAAGCAACAGAAATTAAAACGGTGACAGCAAAGGGGAGGCTAAGGACGATTGTTTCTCGGACAGCAAAGGGGAGGCTAAGGAAGATCTCGCGGATAGCAAAGGGGCGGCTAAGGAAGAGTGGATCGTCAAACATAACAAAACTCAAAACATTAGCAAGGTGGAGGCTAAGGAATATTTCACAAGCAACAAAGTCACAGCACGATTATAAAGTTCACACAAACAGAAAGATTCAAAGAGTTACAGAGAGTTTTCACCGAAGGGGTTGGAGAGGATCGAATCAGTTCGTCACGGCGGCAGCAGAGGAAGCAGAGGCGGGAGGCTAAGGAAGATACAGACGAAGGAGAAGCAAGGAAGTAGACAGGGACAGATACGGATCAAGGGCTTCTTCTTTCCTCTCGTTCCTCGCGGATCGTCTTCGCCATGCTTCTCCAAAGTTCTTCCTTGTTCTTCTGTTCTTGCTCAGGGTGGAGTGGTTGGTTGGATCTTGGATCTGGTGATCTCGGATCTCATGGATGCGGTGGAGTGGTTCCGTATTTTCTTCTTGGCTAAGGAAGCCGCTTTATAGGCGCTGCGGAAATGGCGAGAGGGCCGTGGCTACGGAAGAGGAGAGGGCTGCGGTCGATGGCGTGGTTGGTGGCGAGGCGGGAACTTCCGCCGTCGCTTTTCAGCTTTTTTTCCCGGACGCACATGGTCTGCTCCCTTCTTTATCACCTTTTTGACTCTTCTGGTGTCTTCTCCTCCAAGTTGATCGATTCCCTCCTTGCTGATTCAAACGCGTGCGCAGCGCAAGGGAGATACGCTCGCATACTTCTCTTCTGGCTTCGAGAGGTCCTGGCTTCGAGAGGTTCTGGCTTCGAGAGGTGGCACCCTCGCGAGGCATTTATCCTCGCGAAGCGATACCCTCGCGAGGCCTTTTTCCTCGCGAAGCGTCAAATCCTCGGGAGGCGTCTTCTAAGCCACATTTTGAGTTGGAGATGAAGAAATATGTGCCTTGGCGCACTAATCTGCAAAAAGTGGATAACCGATGTAAAAAGCATTTAAAACCTTGACTGAACTTCTCAAATATGAGCAGATTTGGGGTTTTGGACGTCGAAAATATGTGCATAATTCAGAGTGATCAAACCCCCAGACCCAAACCATTGCTTGTCCCCAAGTAAAGCAGATATGATGAAAACAGTGCTCAACTTCTGCATACACAGCAGTTCATACATATTGGATTCAAAGCAGTTTCTGCATACCCGATTGCAATCTCTAGTTCAGAGTCAAGTTTCAATTAACAACTTTTATATATGTCTCAGTTCAGATACTTTTCGATCACCTAGATAAGACATTTGGTAGGGGAATCAACTGAAGTGATCCATGAAATAGCCATGAGTGTTTAAGCGAATGCAAAGTCAGTGCTTCACCTGCTACCGTTCCAGAGAACATAGTAGGCTAATGCAAAAATTAAAGATGGGTTAGGATCATTGTTAACTGTCAGATTGTTTCAGTTAGTGCTTCACAGGTTACAATCCCGAGATCATAACTTCTAATGGAAAAAATTGCTTTCAAATTACTATCAGGAACTTCAGGTTAGTGCTTCACAGGTTACAATCCCGAGATCATAACTGCTAATGCAAAAATTTGCTTTCAAATTACTTGCTTCAAGTTAGTTTCACTGTTAGTGCTTCACACACCACCATCCTGAGATACTGGTAGCTAATGCAGAAATGCAGAAATGCAGTTAAAACATGGCTCTTCGAGGATCAACTTAATCAGTTTCAGAGCCACTTGCATTATGAAGGTATTCCAACAGATCTGAGCAAAGACATATATGAACTCTGTTTTGATACATGACTCTAACACAAGAGTTTTCAAGCATTATAGACAAAAACACTGTAAGATTCTCAATAGCATGAAAGATTGTTTAGGCAAAATAAAGCACTCCAAGAAACTTTTACTCGACAAGCAACTTCGAAAATATAGCCAAGAATAGATAGAAACTTTTGTAATCAAGGCATAGCAATGATATTTGTGGTGTAACAAGGTTTGTGAATTGGAATGTGTTCACCTGGTTTAAGGGGTCAAATCCTCGAGAAGTCTTCCTCTTGAAGCATAAAGCCCTCGAGAAGCATCTCCTCGCGAAGCATCAAGCCCTCGATAAGCTTTCTCTTGAAGCAGAATCCCTCGAGAGGCCTTTTTCGTCGCGAAGCGACTTTCTACTCTTTGCTTGCAGGGATCTCTGCCAACCCACTCCACTCTCTTTTATTCAACAATCTGAAAAACAAAACAACAAACAAAAGGGAAAAGGAACACACAAAAACAGAAATAACTCTTGAAGGGAAATAATAATATATAAAAAGGATATCAGGCTGCCTCCTGATGAGCGCTTGTTTAAGGTCACGAGCCTGACCGTAGCTTCTTCTCACTACTTCACAGCTTCAGAGGATGCATTGGGTACATCCTCTGACTCGTCATTCTCGCTTTCTTCAGGATCTTAATGTCAATCTTTTCTCCTGCTAGGTAATGCTTCAGTCTCTGACCATTTACCTTGAAGATACCTGCTGATGGAGTCTGGACTTCGAAAGCACCATTTCCCAAGTCCTTCTTCACTATGCAAGGACCAAACCATCTTGACTTGAATTTTCCAGCAAACAAATGCAACTTGGAGTCATACACCAATACTTTCTGTTCAATGCTGAACTCCTTCCTGAGGATATGTTTGTCATGCCATTTCTTGGTCTTCTCCTTGTAAATCTTGGAACTCTCATAAGCATCATGCCTCAGCTCTTCAAGCTCACACATCTGCAGTTTCCTTGCACTTCCAGCTTTCTTCATGTCGAGGTTTAGTTTCCTGATAGCCCATTGAGCTCTGTGCTCTAACTCGACAGGCAAATGGCATGCTTTACCATATACAAGCCTGAAGGGTGACATTCCAATAGGTGTCTTGTATCCAGTTCTGTATGCCCACAAGGTATCAGGCAATTTCAGGGACCAATCTCCTCTGGACTTGGACACAACCTTTTCAAGGATCTGCTTAATTTCTCTATTGGATAACTCAACTTGTCCATTGGCTTGAGGATGGTAGGGTGTATTAACTCTATGATTCTTCACACCATACTTGCTCAAAAGCTTCTCTAGCTGTCCATTGTTGAAGTGGGCTCCTCCATCACTAATCACAACTCTGGGAACTCCAAATCTGGGGAAAATTACAGTTTGAATAGCTTGCAAACTAACTTGGAATCTGCACTGACAGTTGGTACCGCTTCAACCCATTTGGACACATAGTCCACTACTACAAGGATATACTTGAAGCCTCGAGAGGAAGGTAAAGGCCCAACAAAATCAACTCCCCATAGATCAAACAATTCAACTTCAAGAATGCCTTGCTGAGGCATTTCATTCCTTCTCGAGATTTTCCAGTTCTCTGGCAGGGATCACACTGCTTGACAAAATCATGAACATCTTTGAACAGGCTGGGCCAATAAAATCCAGCTTGAAGGATCTTTGCTTGAGTTTTCATTACTCCAGCATGGCCTCCATACATGCCAGAATGGCATTGGAACATCACATCATGAGTTTCTTCAGAGGGCACACATCTCCTCACTATACCATGTGCACAATGCTTGTAGAGTAATGGTTCATCCCAGTAATAGCTCTTGGCTTCATGCATGAATTTCTTTTTCTGCTGGTAGGACAAATCAGCTGGTATAATTTTACACTCTAGGTAGTTCACAATGTCAGCATACCATGGAGTCTTGGCTTCTCGCGAGACGTCGACCCTCACGAGGTATCCCTCGCGAAGCATTTCCTCGAGAAGCACATCTCGCGAAGCATCTCCTCGCGAAGCTTGAAGAGTCAGGTCGTCATGAGGCCTCCCTCGCGAGGCATTATGAAGCCCTCGCGAGGCGTTTACTCCCATCAGTTGCTCTACAGGGATGCTGTCTTCTATTTTTCTAGTTTCAGAGCAACTTATTCTTGATAAATGATCAGCTACCACATTCTCAGAGCCTTTCTTATCCTTGATCTCAATATCAAACTCTTGAAGCAGGAGAATCCATCTGATTAGCCTTGGCTTGGCATCCTTCTTGCTGACAAGATATCTTATTGCTGCATGATCAGTGAAGACAGTACATTTGTGCCCAACTAGATAAGGTCTGAACTTGTCAAATGCAAATACCACAGCAAGCCATTCTTTTTCAGTAGTGGAGTAGTTGATCTGAGCATCATCTAGAGTTTTGCTGGCATAGTGGATCACATGCTGAGCTTTCCCTTTTCTCTGGCCCAGAACTGCTCCAACTGCAAAATCACTTGCATCACACATCAACTCAAAGGGTAAGGTCCAATCTGGAGGCTGCACAATTGGAGCAGAAATAAGAGCTTGCTTCAACTGGTTAAAGGCCTTCAGACAAGCTTCATCAAAGTTGAATTTGACATCTTGACTGAGCAGTTTGGTTAGAGGCTTTGCAATGCTAGAGAAATCCTTAATGAATCTCCTGTAAAATCCAGCATGTCCAAGGAAACTCTGTATTCCTTTTACATTTTCAGTGGGTGGTAACTTAGCAATCACATCAACTTTTGATTTATCCACTTCAATGCCTCTAGAGGATATCAGGTGTCCAAGCACAATGCCTTCAGTGACTAAAAAGTGGCATTTCTCCCAGTTCAATATCAAATTCTGCTCTTAGCATCTATGCAGGACTGCTGCCAGGTTCTTCAAGCAGGTGACAAAATCTTTTCCATAGACAGTGAAATCAGCCATGAAAACTTCCATAATTTTCTCAATGTAGTCAGAGAATATTGACGTCATGCACCTCTGAAGGTTCCTGGGGCATTACACAGACCAAATGGCAATCTTTTGTATGCAAATGTTCCATATGGACATGTGAATGTAGTTTTTTCTTGATCTGCTGGATGGATGGGAATCTGAATAAATCCAAAGTATCCATCAAGGTAACAATAAAATTCTTGCCCTGCTAACCTCTCCAACATCTGATCCATAAATGGCAAAGGAAAATGATCCTTCCTAGTTGCCTTGTTCAATTTCCTGAAATCATTGACCATTCTCCATCCAGTAATAGGTCTTGTGGTCATCAATTTTCCTTCTTCATTTTCAGCCACTGTATAGCCTCCTTTCTTGGGCACTATGTGGATAGGACTCACCCACTCGCTGTCAGAGATGGGGTAGATCATGCCTGCTTGTAGGAGTTTCAGAACTTCCTTTTTTACTACTTCTTGCAGGGCAGGGTTTAATCTCCTTTGTCCTTCTCTGGAGGGGGTGCTATCTCTTCAAGATATATCCTATGAGAGCAAACCTTCTCATCAATTCCCTTGATGTCATCAATGGAATATCCAATGACATTCTTGTATAATCTGAGAACTGACAATAGGTTGTGCTCCTGTTCATCACCAAGTGCAGAGCTGATTATCACAGGGTGAATTTTTTCTTCCTCTAGAAACAGATACTTCAGGTGAGCAGGCAACTCCTTCAACTCAACAATAGATTTATGAGACGGCTGAAGAGGTTCTCTCCAAGGTTCTGCTTTCTCGAGATTTCCCTCGCGAGGCATTTCTCCTCGCGAGGCTTCAAGAGGCTCTCGCGAGGCATTTGGCAGGCCCTCGCGAAGCATTTCTCTTGAGGCATTTTCTGCACTTCCAGAATTTTCATTTCAAAGAGTGATTCCAAACAAATCTTGAAGATTAGGATTATCAGCTGTCACAAAGACTTGTACTTCAGGCTCTTGGGGTTGCATTTGCTGCTGAGATTCGATTACACTCTTGTCGACGACATCCATGGCATGGCATTGTTCAAATATGTTAGGCAGGTGGGAGGCATGCTTCATGTTAAACTCTGCTTGTTCAGAACCAAATTGCAACTTCAGGGTTCCACCTTTCACATCAATTATGGCTCCTGCTATTGCTAAGAAGGGTCTGCCAAGAATCATTGACTCTGAGTTATCTTCCATTTCCAACACAACAAAATCCACAGGATAAGCAAAATTTCCAACCTGGACTGGCACATCTTCAAGAATTCTAGTTGGTTTTCTCAGTGTTCTGTCAGCAAGCTGCAGTGTCTTGGAGGTGGGCTTCGGCAAGCCTAGCTGCAACATCTGACTGGAAGCTTGGGGTAACACACTGACTAAGGAACCTAAATCACAGAGAGCTGTGAAGGTTCTTTTTCCAACCACACAGGGGATACTGAAACTCCCTGGGTCTCCTAACTTCTTGGGCAAGTTGTTTTGGATAACTGCACTGCATTCTTCTGTCAAAGCAACTATCTCAGGATCTTCTATACTTCTTTTCTTGGTTATCAGGTCCTTGAAGAATTTGGCATACAGAGGGATGTGCAACACTGCATCAAGGATGGGGATTGTTATTTCCACTTCCTTCATTGTCTCTAGGAACTTGGCATACTGCTTTTCTTCCTTAGTTTTTTCCAATCTTGAAGGGAATGGGATCTTCTGAACTAAAGGCTTCTCAACCCTTGGTACTGCAGCTGGTTCTACTGGTATTACAGGCTCTTGAGGAGGATCCCTCGAGAAGCTTTCCTCTCGAAGCATTTCTTCCTCGCGAGGCAAATTTTCCTCGCGGGGCATTTTTTCCTCGTGAGGCCTCCTTGGTGGGGCTACATAGGTGACAGTTGGAGGTGTCTTCAGAATGGGTTCAGTGTTGAATCCACTTCTAGTGGTGATAGCCTCTACTTCTTCAGTAGTGGTAATTGCACCACATTGCTTAGGGTTCTTCTCTAACTAAGCAGGTAGTTTGTTCTCTGGCTGATTTCCCTGGGTATTGGAGATTCCAGCTGTAAGCTGCTGCATTGTCTTGTAAAATAATTCAGACTGCATCTTCATTGTTTCTTGCATTCCACTGAACATTTCCTTTTACAAACGCATCATTTCACTAATTTCAGTCTGGCTACTGCTTGAAGAGGCATTTTGCTAGGTTGCTTGGTGAGGATGCTGCTGTGGCTGCTGCATATGGCCTTGAGGTCTGAAATTCTGCTGAGATGTTGAGGCATAGTTCTGTGGAGCTGCTTGAGGGTAACTTTGTGGGGCTGCATTCTTGTAGGACACGTTTGGATGATGTCTCTAGGAGGGGTTATAGCTCTGAGAAAAGGGACCTTGATTCTGAGTGTAATTCACTTCTGCCACTTGAGATTCACTTGCACTGAAATAGGGACACTCCTGAGGCAAATGACCTTCAATTCCACAAATCTGGCATGGTGCTGAAACTGAACTTACTGGCACAAGGGCTTTTCCATTCTTTTTCAACATAAGCTGAGATATTTGACTGGTCAGGCTATCAAACTATTGGCTGAGGAGGCTGCATTGCTCTTTCATCTGTCCAGGAGAAATTGTGGGAAGCCATGCTCTCAATCAATTCAAAAGCTTCATCCAGGGTCTTGTTCATTATACCTCCTCCAGCAGCAGAATTAGCCACTGCTCCTGGCCATGGTTAGGACACATTCTAATCAGGCCTTGGTACCTCTGCCAGGCATCATATAAACTCTCACCTTGATATTGCACAAATCTGGTAATTTTGTCTCTGGAATCGGCTGCATTGGTGGGGGGAAAGTATTTCTCAAAGAAAGCTTGCACCAGATGTTCCCAAGTGTCCCTAGCATGAGTAGGCAAGGCATGGAACCATAACTTAGCACTACCTGACAGGGAAAAAGGGAATAGCTGCATCCTAATGGCTTCAGGAGGCACACCATTGTGCTTGAGGGTGTTACAGTACTCCAAGAAATTTCTGATATGTTCATGAGGACTCTCCAAGGCAGAACCTTTGAAGGGGTTGTGCTGAACCATATTGATTAGGGCTGGCTTGATTTCCCAGTTGTTTGCTTGAATAGCAGGCATAACCACTTCAGAGGTGGCTACATGGTCTTTAGGGATCCAGAGGTATCTCAACTTCCTGTCTCCCATCCTGGAAGCTGGCAATCTTTCTTCTACGGCTGTCGAGGAAACTTCCCTTCTTCTATTTGCAAGAAATGTTCTTTCAGGCTCAGGATCAAAGGGGGCTAAAGGTGAATCTTCAGACGTCTTCATTCATGAGCTCACCAACCTGCACGAAGGAGATCATGTTTCCACTGCACACAAGCACAGACAAGAACTTTATCAAGGGTTAGTGAACTAAATCCCCTAATAACCGTTCTAGATGCAAGATTAAGAGACTAAGAGTAACAAAGCAAACAGATTTATCACGGAGGTGAACTACGAGGAAAGAAACACAACCAAGGCTATTGTACTCTGAAAAGCAATCAATATTTGATCCCCGGCAACGGCGCCAGTTTTGATCGATTTGTGGTTAGGGGGGTTTTCTCATTCTCTCCACAGGGATCAAAATCTTATTGGTGCCTTTTCCTTTCCAGAAGCTTGGAACAACGAAAAGGTGGATTGGTGTTTTACGGATCTAGGCTAGTTCTCGCGGATCAAGCAACATAAATTAAAACGGTGACAGCAAAGGCGAGGCTAAGGAAAATTGTTTCTCGGACAGCAAAGGGGAGGCTAAGGAAGATCTCGCGGACAGCAAAGGGGAGGCTAAGGAAGAGTGGATCGTCAAACATAACAAAACTCAAAACTTTAGCAAGGTGGAGGCTAAGGAAGATTTCACAAGCAACAAAGTCACAGCACGATTATAAAGTTCACACAAACAGAAAGATTCATAGAGTTACAGAGAGTTTTCACCGAAGGGGTTGGAGAGGATCGAATCAGTTCGTCGCGGCGGCAGCAGAGGAAGCAGAGGCGGGAGGCTAAGGAAGATACAGACGAAGGAGAAGCAAGGAAGTAGACAGGGACAGATACGGATCAAGGGCTTCTTCTTTCCTCTCGTTCCTCGCGGATCGTCTTCGCCATGCTTCTCCAAAGTTGGATCTTGGATCTGGTGATCTCGGATCTCGTGGATGCGGTGGAGTGGTTCCGTTTTTCCTTCTTGGCTAAGGAAGCCGCTTTATAGGCGCTGCGGAAATGGCGAGAGGGCCGCAGCTACGGAAGAGGCGAGGCCCGCGGTCGATGGCGTGGTTGGTGGCGAGGCGGGAACTTCCGCCGTTGCTTTTCAGCTTTTTTAACCGGACGCACATGGTCTGCTCCCTTCTTTATCACCTTTTTGACTCTTCTCGTTTCTTCTCCTCCAAGTTGATCGATTCCCTCCTTGCTGATTCAAACGCGTGCGCAGCGCAAGGGAGATACGCTCGCATACTTCTCTTCTGGCTTCGAGAGGTCCTGGCTACGAGAGGTTCTGGCTTCGAGAGGTGGCACCCTCGCGAGGCATTCATCCTCGCGAAGCGATACCCTAGCGAGGCCTTTTTCCTCGCGAAGCGTCAAATCCTCGGGAGGCGTCTTCTAAGCCACATTTTGAGTTGGAGATGAAGAAATATGTGCCTTGGCGCACTGATCTGCAAAAAGTGGATAACCGATGTAAAAAGCATTTAAAACCTTGACTGAACTTCTCAAATATGAGCAGATTTGGGGTTTTGGACGTCGAAAATATGTGCATAATTCAGAGTGATCAGTGAGACCAAAGGACATGACGGTATACTCGTATAAACCATAGCGGACAGTGAAAGCCGTCTTCGGGATATCCTCCTTCCTGATTTTTATCTGATGGTAACCTGACCTTCCATCTTGGAGAATATAGTTGCACTAGCTAGCTGATCGAAGAGGTCATTTATCCGGGGAATAGGATACTTGTTTTTTATGGTTACCGAATTCAGAGGCCGATAATCGACAACCAGACGAGGAACATTAGAATCCCTCTTTTTGACAAAGATGACAGGACAAACCCAGGGTGAGCTACTAGGCCGAATGAATTCCTTCTCCAACAGCTCATCAATCTGTTTCTTCAGCTCAGCCAACTCTTCCACCGGCATGCGGTAAGGACTTTTGGAAATCGGAGCAGTCCCCGGAACCAATTCTATGACAAACTCCATACTTCGATCAGGTGGCATGCCAGGCAATTCTTCAGTAAAGACGTTGGGGAAATCACACAGCACCCCTACCTCATGCATCTCAGGTGGGGTGATACCTTCCATAAAGTATAGACTAATCTCCGGAGAAAGAGGAGTGATAGTGGATGGAGTTACGGATGAAGGGGACCAGTAACTCACTAGCCCGCTGGTTGGGTGGATCACTGTGACAGACTTGGTAGCACAGTTCAAGTTATCCTGATATTTGACTAGCCAGTCCATGCCCAGAATGACATCTAGACCATCTGACTTCAGGGCTATCAACGGGAAAGGAAAAGACCAATAGCCTATGGAAATCTGGACCTCCGGAGCAATCCAGTTAGTTTGCTAACTAGAGCCTGGTGTTTTGACCTCTAGAGGGGAGTCCATGACCACAAACGGTATTTGGTGGCTATGTGCGAAAGCTATGGATATGAATGAATGCGATGCTCCAGAATCGAACAAGACTGAAGCTGGATATTCATTAATTTGAAGCGTACCCATGAGAACACCGGGGTCCTCTTCAGCTTCTTCAGCAGAGACGTGGTTCAGACGACCACCGCGGCTGACAGTCATAGCCTTGGCTGCTGGTGTAGAGGGAGCTGGTGCAGGTGTTGCGGTAGCAGGTGACTTCTGAGGACACTCCCTTGAGTAGTGACCCGGCTGGCCACAGCTGTAGCAAGTGAGCCTCGGTGGTGTAGGAAGCTGAGGACGAAACCCACTTCCAGCTGCACCCAAGGTCGAAGTAGCTGGGTGAGGCAGAGGTGGCATGTATCCTGAGGGCCTTGCCATGGAAGGAGTACGGGGCACCACGCTCTAAGGCATGAAGACCCTGCGCTTCTTGACTTCAGAAGAAGAGGAGCTCTGATTGTCCACTGGAGCTAGCCTCTTGGAAGACTCTAGCTCTTTCCTTCCCTGCTCCAGAGTGAGAGCCTGGGTGTACAGCTCCTGGAAGGACATGAACTTGAATGGCAGCAATTCATAATGAAGCCGCAGAGTTAGTCCCTTGCAGAAGAGATCCTGCTTGTACTTATCATTGGTCACGTCCCGCGGGGCGTAGCGAGAAAAGTGATTGAACTCCCGCCCATAAGCTTGGAGATCCATGCGTCCCTGATTCAGATCTAGGAACTCCCTCCTCTTTAAGTCCATGATGGGCTTAGGAATGTAAGCAGCAGGGAAGGCAGTGCGGAATTCAGCCCAGGTGAAGACATGGCCAACAACAGACATAGCCGCATGGCTTTTCCACCAAGAACCAGCGGCTCCATTTTGAAGGTAGGTCGCAAAGTTCACTTGTTCAGCAGCCGGAACATGCAGTGCGGCGAACTTGCGCTCAAGAGTACGCAGCCAATCATCAGCATCCAGGGGCTCTTTAGAAAAAGCGAAAGGGGGAGGCTAGAACCGCAGGAACTCATTGAGATTGTTGCAGTCATTGTTCCTTCGTGCACCCTGCTGCAGCAACTGCTCGAGAAGACTCTCGTTGCGCAGGCGGTTCTCTTCAATGGCCATCAGAACCTCCGCCATAGAGGGTGGCGGCGATGGCTCAGCATCGCTTTGGCTGCCACGACGGGTAGGAACCATTCTGGAGATTTGAACAAGGACGCAGTTAGTATCTATCTCCGAATATTTAGGATCGAGCATTAGCGTCCTCCCTAGTATAGAGACTTGAGATGGCACCACTACAAGTAAACAGAACAATACAACCACGTGTGACATCACGTCAATGCGGCTGAAGCAGACAGAAGCAAAAGACTCGAGACATACACTGGACAGTAAGAACCCAACCCCGAGAACCTTAAACTTTGAAACAACTGTAACAACAAATAGATGTAAGAGAACTCAGAGATGGAGCGATACCAGGTAAGGAGTAAAAAGAAGACTAAGATGGTTTTCACAACTCATTTTTTTGGTTCTAAATAATTTTCACAAACACTAGACTCAACATCGAGCAATAGAAGGGTTTCCTACAGGCAGTCCTGCTCCGATACCAATTTGTAGCGCCCCGACCGTGGAATTATACAGAGATGCTATGTAACCCACAGGTCATGCTACACAATCGAAGGCTACTGGGGTTACCACTCCCAGGCCAAAACCTTTGGCACGCCTGCTCGGAATGGATCATCGGCAACACAACACCTCGATCATGCCATGAACACTATCATAGCTATCAATGCATAATAGAGAGATCAAAACTACGGAACATCTGGCACATCACAGACTCTACGACACAAAGAGATCATAGTTCAACTCATATAATGAGAAAGATAGCAAAATACACATCAGAGGTCACAGACCCAACATTACATCATGCGGAAGCGAATTTAGTTGTCTAAACAACAAGATCCAAATTATGGCCTAAGAGGCCTACAATAACATATCCCGGACAGCCTATTCCGTGACGTCCCAAGCTGTTACCTGGGAACCCCAGACTACTCGTCAATGTCAACAAAGAACCCACCTTCCTGGTCGGTGACGTCCTCCTTTGATTGGCTTCAAAGTTGTATAGTCGTTGTTTTGCATAAAGCTAGTTTTCCTTTTTCAAGACAGGACTACTAAGAAGGTTTTTTGAAAGTGGATAACATAGTAAAACTTTCGATCTTCGGTTCACCTTGAACCAACAGTATCCACAATTCCACCACTCATCTCCACCAAGGCACTCCCTCGAATCACCCTCGAGGAAATGAACCTTTTAACACATGTTGCCAAATTTTAATTAAATTCAGGTTTTCTATGAGCTAATCCTCCTTTCCCAAGATTTGTCCATAACCGTGGACACGGCTTTTTGAAAAGATTAATCCGTGCAGGGGTGTACTGTTTTTAGCCATCGGTACCGTCTGGCTCGCCTGATTGGCTCTCTTCCGGGGGAAGCCGGCAGAGTGGGCGCAGTTAAACCTTTACCTTGCATGAGACTATCCAAGAATCATCGTGACGACATGACAAGTTCAGTGCCTATTTCAACACCCTGCCCCCGTCGCCACATCCTAAGCACCACCGCCCTCATCGCGCCTTCATCCACCCTACAACTCAAACGCAAATGGAAAATGCAAACTAGGGGACCCTTGGATACGCCCGCACAATTTATTCGGTTAGTAAGGGGCACATACACCCACCGATGGAAGCACGCTCGGTTCTTGGTTCCCGCTAAAAGCACTCTCAGCCTAGGCGACAAGAATGAGGCAAAACACCACCAACCCCGATGGCAACTCATCCAAGCCTTTAAACATTTTAATTAAGTACCACAAGTTTCCACCTCGTCCGAACATTCCATCAACTTCTCAATCATGGAAAATAATCACCGGATGACTAAGCATGGCTAAGCATAGCTAAGCATATATTCAGCAGATATAAATTAACTCAGGCCAACACATCCAACCCATGGATCATAGGAAGGAAAACAGTTAATGGTGTATGGAACTAATGCAATTAATAGGATACTCTAACCATCGAACAAAATTGACATTGGAATCGAATGCAATATTATGGTGGAGAAAATACTTGTGTAAATCAATACAATGAGATATGCACAGAAGGTTAGGTTATCTCTTGCCTTGCTGAGGGGGCTGATAGCACGGATCGTCGAGGTATTGTGGTGGAACCTCGACTCCTGAATCTACCGAAACACAAACAATAACAGGAGTACAATAAATAACATGAATACAAAAAGGTTGTAACGCCCCAAGATCGATACTATGCAGATTTTAGCGTTCCACCCAAATCCGCATAATAACGATCCTAAAGGACGCCCACCAGGCATAACGTGCACGTCGCAACACACACGTTATGCGGGTGGAATTGTGATAACATTACAACAGTTCTCGATGGAACCCACAAAAGAACATATATACAGCAACGACTCACAGAGTCAAGAACCAAGATACAATACAAAGATCCAAATAACAACGGAAGCGGGTAGCGTCCGGCTACGGACAAGAAACAAATTGGACTAAGAGTCCTGAAGATAAACGAAGGCACCATATCCCTGCCCAGGCCAAGCCGGAGGGATTCCCAAGCTAACGTCGTCAGACTTCAAACCTGTTGGCTGCATTGGAATAGCAGCCCCGAAGGGGTCAGTACTATAAATAGTACTGGCAAGTAATACTCACAAGATATCAAAGCTGGAATTCCAGGGAAAGAGGGTTAGCGATTGAGGCGGCAAGCAGCACTATCAACTTATAGAGACACACTACAACTTTCGTCTATCAGAAACAAGGTAAGAGAGCGCATGAGGAGCCAACTATACTACACACCAAACAAACCCGCCCTAAAATGACTCCCTCGTATCCTCAACCCACGAGGAAGAAGTCCGGGCACTCACACGGTTGACAAGTTTTAAAACAGATTATTATTCAAGTAATCTATCTTACTAGTCAAGTTATTATCATCATAAGGTGCAAGTTGTCTATGATCTTTTTAGCCAGCGCATTTCACCAAGTCATCCATAACCGCGGACACGGCTTTTCGAAAAGATTTAACCCTGCAGGGATGCACCAATGAACCCACACGCATCGAAACTCTCGCTTAGAGGTGTACCGGTGGAGGTTTCGACGCAATACTTCCCTTCAATACAAACAAGTCCAGGGAGCCACCTAGCTAGGACTGATCCACCTTGAGAGTCCGGCCGAAGCTTCGAGGTGGGCCTAACCGTTGCGTGAACGGCTTCGGGAGGGAACACTCATACGATTGCCCCTCCTTCCACATGCGGTTAACGCACGGTCCGCAAAATCTACGAAACACCCGAACTACTTGTGGCATCCTGGACAGGTTTGAGGATCCGGTAATAGATTGCGGGGAGGCCCATAGAACTCCCACATGTGGTTAGTGCGCTCAGTCTTGGATCAGCGGAAAAGAACTCGGGTCCTAGGCGACACTAGCAGAACAAATCACCACGGTTGGCCTTCCGCCGGTGCCTTATCTTTAATTAAGTTATTCCCATCGCAACAGAAATTAAAGATTACCATTTAGGTTGAGCCTAGCTACCATGTTAAGAACAAGACTAGATAAAGAGATAACAGGACTGAAGCAAAACACCTAAGCATGCACTACGACTCGCAAGGCTAACAAGGTAAACAAACAACATGTTAATAGGATGTGGGGGTGTGGCTATATCATGGCTGTAAGGTAAACATGCATATAGGATCGGACACAAGCATCGTGACATAAGGCTAGCAAGGAACAAAAGATAAGAGGAGTAAGGGACAGAAGACAAGCAAAGATAGCAAGGGAGTATCACTTGCCTGCAATCCGGTAGAGGTAGCAGAACCTGTCGTTTCTCACATCTACTCAACGGCCTATTCCCGAAGAAGCAACGAACACTGGAAGGCAAAAGATGCATTTTACTTCTATGGCAAAAGAAGCGGCATGTTGATGACATGATGCATGACAAATTAAAGGTTGTCCAATTTTATTCCCTAACTCATGGCAAAACATTTTAAATGGGATCGGTGCACATATAGATGCACCGGACAAATCCCATAGTTTAGTTGATTTAATTCGACTAAATGGATAAAGGTGCGAGGTTAATTAATGATGCATGATTTTATAATATACGGATATATATGGTATAGGGTTAGGGTCGGGGTCACACATCGGATTCGGGGATCTTCGGATTCGGGACCACCGTCTTCGAATCGGAGAGGAAGTAGTCGAAGTAGTCGTAGTAGTCGTTCATCCGGAGTCGGAGTAGTCGAGGTAGCCGACGTCGTGGAAGTAGTCGTACTCGGGTCGTTGTCGTGGCGGACCTTGGCGTTCCGGGCTTCGGGGTTCCACGGTGGTCGGGGGGTCGGACACCGGTCTTCACGGACGCGCACGAAGGCGGCCGACACAACTCGGACACGGAGAACTTGGCGGGTTCCGGTCGGGAAGATCTTGTTGCTGCACGGCACCGGGCTTCACGTCGTGAACGCTTCACGACGGGAACGGAGGACGGCTTCACGACGGGAAGCATGCATCGGGAAACATCGGGAACGGCTTCACGGTGCTTCAGGGAACCACTTCACGACGGGGAAACGCGTCGGGGAAGAAATCGGGAGACGACCGGGAACACGACGGGGACGTTCACGGAGACGGGAAACTCACCGGGTAACTTTCCCGTCGGGAAGCGACATCGGGGACTGAAACGGGAACATCGGGGAACTCAACTCCGGGGAAAAACGTCATGGGAAACGTCGGGAAAGCGTCGGGAAAGGACTGCAGCACACATGCAGGGCAGCACGGAGACGGGCATCGGGTCGGGAACACACAACAGCAGCAGCTCGAGCTGCAGAGGAGGGGCAGGTCTTGAGCACGGACACGAAGAAGACGAGCACGAACAGGGTGCTCGCAGGGGAGCTGCGCACGGAGGAGGAGAGGGAGCTCGGCCCGGCGAGGAGGGAGGAGACCACGGGAGGAGCTCGAGTTGGGGAGAGGCGAGGAGAGAGAGGAGGTGCAGGGGTCGGTGGAGGCACGGGCCGGCGGAGGCGGCGGCCGGGCGGAGCAGCACGACGAGGTCGCGGCGCGGGAAGGCGACGGCCGCGAGCGGGAGGTGGCGGAGGCGGGTCGGCGTCGCGCGGGGAGGTGCGGGAGGCAGCGGGGGAAGGGCGGCTCGGCGGCGGCCCGCGGCCAGAGGAGGCCGGAGCAGGGCCGGGCCGGAGGGGAGGCGGCCGGAGGAGAGGATCGGGGGAAGCTCGCGTGCGTGCAGGGGAGAAGAAGGAGGATGCGGGAGAGAGAAAAAGTAAAGAGAGAAAAAGAAAGAAAATAAAAGAGAAGGAGGGAGAGAGAGGGAAAAGAGAAAGAAGGGGGGAAAAGAAAGAAAACCGAGGTGGGAGGACCTATCCGCGAAAAGCAAAAAACGGAGGAGGGTGGCTGCAAGATGCAGGGGGTAGGAAAGGAAAAAGACCAGGGGCAGGATTAGGGTTTGCTCTAGGGTTTGCTTAGCTGGGCTTTTGGGCCTAACTAGCTGGGCTACTCTCTCTCTCGCTCAAAACATTTATTTTATTTTGCAAATTAAAATTGGCAATTAATTTTCGAAAACGGAGACAACTGTCTCGGTAAAAATATTTTCCGACAATTTTAGCAAAAAAATAAAATAGGGTTTAATAAAAATAATTTTTGCGGACAAAAACATGCGATGCCATGATGCTGATGTCATGCTGATGCAAAAATAAAAACAAGCAAAAATCTAATTTGGGGGAAAACCCCGGGCATTACAAAGGTGCAATGCACACTCATGATGACATGGTCCTATTATGCAATAAAATGGTCTTGGGCATGACCCACAAGTTAAATAGAAACCCGGAAATAAATATCGCAATTAACGGATTAAAATTCCATACTTAACTTAATGAATTAAGTTATTACCCAAAATGTACAGTACTGAAATATGAGTTCTACATGCATGGAAATGACATTCTTAGATAGGTATTGTTCTACTGATTATTTTGGTACCTCGTTTGCAATTTTCCGATTAACGATGAATAAATGTTGAATTAAACGTTTATTCAAATTTAATCCTTTTAACCATTTCGAAAATGACATCAAAGGAAAATTTGTTGTCATGCTGTGAAATTAACATAACTAGATAGCCTTTGATTTGCTGATCATTTTGGTATATCATTTGCCAAATTTGAACCAGTATTTATTAAGTTATAATTTTCCCATATATTAATTTAAATCTGCCCCTTTTTGTTTATTAAATAACGGCAATTTAATTTGTTCAAAAGGTCATGGAAATGGTACCAACAGGTAGAGTTTATTTTTATGAGCATTTAGACATATTATTTGCATTTCGGAATTGGTCTATATTCTGCCATTTTAGATATTTTAATTAAACAACAGAAAAATTTAATTAGTTGATCCATACACTAGGCCGGAACAAGGCCCGGTACCACCGACCATGGTTCGGTCGGTACTTCCGGAAAACTACCCAGTAGTACCGGACAAGTCGGTACTTCCGGAGCAACTTCCGAGCCACTTCCGGAATAAAACAAGATGTATCAAGTACCGAAAGAACTTATCCCGAAACTACGCTCTGTACTACCGTCCACGGTCTGGTCGGTACTACCGGCTCAAACATTGGTACTATCAGCAAAATTTACCGAGCCGAGGCCATGACCGGCGCGCGCGCGTAGCGGTAACCACGCGGCGGCGAGCACGCACTCGAAGCATTCCGGCCGCGCTGGGATGATCTACTGGGCGCATTTGGCGCGCCGTTCTACGTGGAAAAAAATGTGGACGGAGGCACTACCTAATGGTCACTGGAGTGGCGAGCACGACGACGACTAGCGGTGGCCGACGGCGAACTACGACGGCACGACGAAAATAGGAAGAGAAGGTGGAACGGGGATGTCCAGGAGGACGAGCTGCTCACCCTAGAAGCGTGCGTGTGATCATCAGGGACAGAGGAGGTTGGACATGGCGGTGAGCTTGCTCGACATGCGGCGGACGGAGAGGAAGAAGACGAGGTCGACGACGCGATTCCGGGCTCCCCAACTCGATTCCGCGGGCGAGGAGGTAGAGGGTGAGGCGGCGGAGCTGTTGCCCCGCTTCGATCAGCTTGGGGAGGTCGCTAGTGATGGCGATGCGTGGGGGACGGCGGCGGGCCGATGACGTTCATGGCGCTAGGGTTAGGGTTTCGGGAAAAGAAAAAATGAGCGAGGGAAGAGAGAGAGAGATGGTCTCGGCGGCCTTCTTATCCACCAGGGGAGCACGGCGGCAGCCGAGCAGGTGCGGCAGGGACGTCGGGAGCGAGCTCGGTCGCTACAGAAGGAAGACACTATAGGAAGGAGACGACATTTTTGAAGAAATCCCCTAGCTCAATTACGGTTTATTGCATTTTGGTCCAGCAGTCTGTTAAGGATTTAAATTGAGGCACTTAAACATTTTGGAAAAAATCTGGAAAAATTCACATAGCATTTATATTACACTAGGAAGCTGTCCTAAAAGTTTCAGCCCATTTGGAAAATATTTTATGTGTAACTTATTTAAAAAATGCTCACAGGCATTTTGGGGTCTTTGTTAAATTATTTAATTTGGCAATTAGATATCCTTTGCAAGATTTATATTTTGAACTCTTGGAACTTCCTGGACAAATGTGGAAGCTCAAATTGAATTTCTGTTTATCCATCAACATTCACCATCATTGATTTAGTAATTGTTGCCATAGCATTATTTCCTGTTAAGCAATTTAAGTATGGATGCCATGATGCAATATGAAAAAGCAAAAGTGAAAATTTGGTTCAAATTTTACAATACCAAGTTGGGGCTGTTACAGCAGGGATATGGTGCCTTCGTTTATCTTCAGGACTATCCGTAGCCGGATACTACTTTGCTTCGGTTGTTATTTTGGATCTTTGTAATGTATCTTTGCTCTTGACTCGGTGAGTCTTTGTTGTATATATATGTTCTTTTGTGGGTTCCGTCGAGAACTATTGTAATGATCATCACAATTCCACCCACATAACGTGTGTGTTGCGACGCGCACATTATGCATGGTGGGTGTCCTAGGATCGTTATTATGCGGATTTGGCGGTAGCGCTCAAATCTACATAGTACCAATCAGGGGGGCGTTACACTCTTCGTGCATGGCTTCCAACCAATCTAGATCTTCAAGAGCTTCGGACACTTTCTTCGATTCCACCATGGCAATGTGAGCTTGATGATCACTAAAGTTTGCCAATTGCCTCCGGTTGGACACTTTGCCTCTCACATCACCAATCACCTTCTCAAGAGAATGCTCACGAAGTTCCATGGTTCTTGCAACTCTAGCTCGACAACGGGCTTCGATATCCTCATTGCATCTTGGAGGTATCACTTGATCATTTGTGTCCCCGTCTTGACCGGAAAGTTGACCTTGATCATCTATAGGCATGGCTTCAACATTAGAAGAAGATGATGATTGAGCAAGGTCCTAATCATGGCTAGCATCACGAATAGGTGAGTTGGGCTCTTGCATAGTAACTTGATCAAGGGGTTGAGGGTCTTCAACTTGATCTTCGGTTGGTGCAATAGGCTCTTCATTGGCAAGATTTTCTTGTGTAGATGAAGGCTCCACTTGAGTAGAGCATTGTCCTTCTCGATCCACCACAAGGATATCCTCAACGGGGTGGAAAATCCCACACCCATTCTTCTTTTGGCTTATTGAGGAATTGCATCATCTACATCAGAAACATGAAATAGCGCCACTTGGGAGCCGTCATTTTCCTCGAACACCACACTACAAGATTCTATGATACGCCGTGAGGCTTTATCATAGATTCTATAAGTGTGGGATTCGGCTCCATAACCAACAAAGATACCCTCTAGTGATTTAGATTGGAATTTAGTTAAGCGACAACCTTTGATCAAATAGAAACACGGAAGTAGGAGATGTTAGGCTTGTTGCCGGTGAGGATCTCATAGGGAGTCTTGTTCAACCCTTTGCGGAAGTAGAGCCGGTTGGATGATTGACATGTCGTGGATATAGCCTCCGCCCACAAACTCAACGGAGACTTAAACTCTGCTAACATGGACCTTGCCATATCCATAAGAGTCCGGTTCTTCCTCTCGGCTGCACCATTTTGTTGAGGGGTATAAGTTGCGAAATATTGGTGACGAATACCCTCTTCACTAATAAATTCATTGAGGGTGTAGTTCTTGAACCCGGAGCCATTGTCACTCCTAATTGCTAATATGGGGACATTGTGTTGACGTTGCATTTCAATGGAGAAGTCGATGAAGGTTTGTTGGGTCTCACTCTTCGACTTGAAGAAATAAACCCAAGTGAATCTTGAATAGTCATCAACAATCACCAAGCAATATTTCTTCCAACCAAGACAAGCTTCGGGAACGGCACCAAAAAGATCCACATGGAGGAGCTCCAGGATCCTCTTGGATGAAATAATAGTCTTGCTAAGATGGGGAGAATCATGCATCTTTCCTTCAACACATGCCCTACTAACACGATCTTTGGCAAAAGAGATATTTTCGTTTGGTCCAAGAATGTGGCCACCCTGGTGAAGACTTTGCAAAGTTCTCATGCTAACATGGGCCAAGCGGTGATGCCACAACCAACCCACGTCGGCCTTTCCAAAAAGGCACATCGAATTTGAAGTGGTTTTCCCCGAAAAGTCAACCGTAAACAAATCATCCTCGATGTACCCAATGAAAGCGACCTTCAGAGTCTTGCTCCACAAGAGTACCGCAATATCAATATCAAGAAAGACGGCAAAGCCCATCTTATTAAGTGCACGAACGGAAAGTAAATTATAACCAAGGGTTTTGAAAAGCATTACATTCACTAGGGTGATATCCCTAGCGACTACCGCCTTGCCAAAACCCGATACCTCGGATTTTGATCGATCTCCATAAGTGACAGTTGGTTGATTTAGATTTGGTCTTATATCCGTCATTGTCTCCTTGCTTCCGGTCATATGTTTTGTGCATTCACTATCAAGCACCCATTTTGACACACCGGAAGCATAGTCCTACATGAAATCATTGTTTTGATTTAGCTCCCCATTTTGCAATGGGTCCTCTTTTGTTCGCAACAAGGGTCTTGGGAACCCAAATAGAACGAGCAATAGGAACATTTCTAGGACCAATAAATTTAGCATGGATATGCCCATAATAATCAACATATAGGATGAAGTTGGGGTTAGTTTTTCCCGCAAATTCATCACTAGTGGTTTTGCCCCTTGTGGCACCATCACTAGCAATGTTGACCTTCTTGGCTTGAGGGATCTTCTTTGCTTGAGGAGCCCTTGCAACTTTCATGAAGTTCCCCTTCTTCTTTTCTTCCTCAAAGGTTTCCTACCTTGGGAGATGGCGTTAGCAGGATTGATCTTCAACCTAGCATTTTCCTCAATAATATTTGCATGATCACAAGTAATAGGAGTGGAGGAACTAGGCACATCAATTTTAGACGGTTGAGCTTGAAGTTGTTCATACGACTTGGCGAGGGTAGAGTGTTCACTCTCCAATGACTTGTGAGCCTTGGAAAGTTTCTCTAGCTCCTCGGTTAGTCTAGAATGACCAACACCAAGCTCGACCTTTTCTTTCTTACATGCTTTGTATTTTGCAATTGCATGGTCACATTCTTTAATGAGTTTAGCACAATTAAATCATTTGACTCTTCTATAGATTCTAGTTGTTCCTCAAGAGAAACCCTAAGCTCATGCTCTTCTTCGAGGTTATCTTTCAAGGATGCAATTTCCATAGCATCCTTTCTTTCAATGTTACCCTTGATATGAAGCATCTCTTGAGCTTCACCATATTGACTCATAAGAGCCTCGACATGCTTCTTGGTTTCACCTTGCAAGTTAGTTATGAAATGATCGATGTCGTGTCTTGGATCACGGACACCGGGAGTATAGGATACCCCCTTTTTAGGTTCGGTATGGCACGCGAAGGAGGCCGGGAAACGTCTTCCGCCGGGGAGACTTCGTCTAGGCCTGAAATCTACGTACAAGCATGCACCGCAGAGACACAACGAGTTTACCCAGGTTCAGGCCACCCGGAGACTAACAGACCTACTCCTGCATGTCTGGATTGAGTGGTATATATCATGGTGTATCTTACAGAGGTGGTTGTGGGTGCGAACCCGGGAGGTGTCGGCTAGAAGTTGAAGATGAGCAGATCCTGACCCGGAGATCACCTCTCGCCTATGCTACTCTCAGTCTTGCGTGCTCCCTAGCCTAGCCTCCGACTCTCTGGGCATCCGTCCGAAATCCGGTCCCTCCCCTCAGGTGCCTTGGTCCTCCTTTTATAGGCTAAGGGGATCCCACAGGTGCACCTTTGGGGGGCGGAGGGGTTTTGGTGGGAAAACCCCTCCAGGTTCTCCTTTGGGGGTGACGTGGCTTCTTCTCGTCCAAGTATTCTTCTGAGGGGGTTAGGTGCGGTCGCCCACCTTTCCCTGGGCGGGCGGATAGGGGCTGACACCTTTTCCGTCCCCGTCCCCCTTCGGCGCCTTCGTCTTCTTGGCGCCCAAGTCTTCTAGGAGCTTCCAGCCGGGGCTGGCAAGCCTATCCTCTTCGCGCGTGTGGAGGTTGGTTCCCGGGGGTGAGCCTGGCCTCCTGCCGGGCATCGGGGTCCCCGGGACCTCCGCGTCGTCTTCCGGGTTGAAGGGGGCCCTGGGGGGTCCCCTAGTCCTTAGCCGTGGTTGTCGATGCCGTGCTTGTCTCGTCGCCATGGGGCAGATGGGGGCCCATCTGCCAGTCTTGAACCTTGGCCTTGTTCGCCTTCCTGGTGGGCCCATAGGCGGTGGACCCACTTTGACCGCATCAGGGGAACCCCATGTTCCACTTTTGCGACAATAGCCCCTGGGCATAGTCCCGGCGGCTACGCCCTTCTGCCGCCGGGCTATGACCAAAAAAGAGTCAAAGTGGGTCCCCGGCGTCAGGTCTTGACTGTCTTGTCCCATCCGTCGGGGCAGCACTTCGCGGAGGCGCGCACCTCGCGGGTCTTCTTTGCCTTGGTGAGCATTGCGGTCCGCGCGGATCGCCAACGCTCGTCTTGAATCCAACGGGAGGAAGCGCGCCAGACGGAATGCCTCCTCGATTCCCGTACCGGCCAGAGCGGCAAGGCCACGACGCGACGTGTGGTGTGCCTTATAAGCCACGGTTCCGGAAAAATGTAGCCGTTACTTCTCCCTAATCGCAGAAATCCCAAGCCACCGTCCAATCGCACTTCGTCTTCCTCCGCCTTGCCGCGCGACGCGAGCTCCGCCCCCTTCCCCCGCCCATGGCGCCCAGGAGGGAGAAAAGAGCAGTGAGGAAAGTGAAACAGACCGCCGGGAAGAAGAAGACAGCGGCGGGCCCCGCTCGTGCCGCCCCTCTTCCCCCACCGAGGGTTACACAAGCCTTGTTCTCCCCAAGCATATTCGCAAGCAAAGAGGTGATTTCCCGCGCCCGCGCCGTACTTGCCGTGGAATTCATTGGAGGAGACCACCTGAAGATTCAGTTGGACATAGGTCCCCAGCAAGATATCGAAGTGGTGACCTTCCACGACTTCTCTGTGATGGGATTGCTTTTCCCTTTTTCTGATTTTTTCATGGCGATCCTGGAGGCGTTCGGGCTGCATATGTGTGGCACCCCCTTCTGACACGGGTCGTCAGAAAGGCGGTCGCCCCGTGCGCCAGCCCAGGATATCTGGACGCACGTCGCGACAGTGCAACATAGCGGTAATCATTACACAATCAGGCACAAGAAGTGCTATAAATGGTTTACAAGGCCATCAAGGCATGACAAAATATCAGGCCAAGCATGGCTCAGGACAGAGTTTAGCTGGCAGCGGAAGACGGCTATGGCAACGGCTTGGAGCGGCTCCACTCCACAGGCATCTGGCTGGGCTACTGATCCTAGCACGCTCTTGCTCCAAGTCCTCGCTAAGGTGGAAGATGAATCCTCGCCAAAATCTGGCCACAATCACAAGGCCCGTGAGTACATTATTATGCACTCAGCAAGTATTTTCCCTCACTACAAACAATCCAACAATCATGCAGCAAGATATACATTTGAAATAAATTCTACACATGGCAAGAGTCTACTCTAGGTACATGGCATAAAAGTAGCATGGCATCACAAGCAAAACATGGCATAAGCAAACAATGGGGTATTACCAGTGTAGAGTCCAAGCCAGGTGGGGTTGGATCATGCACCGGCAATCATACAACGAGCTTACCTGTGACGAGTAGACGAGTGTGCCAGTTGGTACCAAACAATACACAACAGCACCTGTGGTCACTGCCAGGCCCACTAGCCTCATCTTTCCACTCCGGGCATGCACGGTTGATGTTGGCTCAGGCCTAACTATAGGCTTCCAACGATCACCCCGCCATCCCATAACACGGTTTACTATCAACGTCTCAATACAATATTCCCTGCATCATCTTATTTGTTCATTTAGTGTAATCAGGTCGTTCATTAATTCTTTCAGACAAGCCTTAATTTTAACCTCCGGACACGACAAAGACACACAGTGTGACTGACACTGAACTGTTGTTCCATATCCCAGGAACAGGGCTAGCTGGCTAGGTTGAGACTCTCGAGAGTTTGCAGTTACCACTCATCTAAATGCACCTTACTTAGCTAGGGCAAGATACACTTACATAACCGTTCACACTACCAGGACACTCCTTGAACAACTACCGACTTACCACTCGGGCTAAGTCTTATGACGAAGTGAATCCGGCACGTCCCCAACGAATGAGCAACGCCTAGCTCCGGAACCTTCGCAAGACTAGCCCCGACCACAACTATGCAGTAACCGACTAGACTTGCCAAGAGGGTAGCATCCAAGGAGGCTTGATAGGTTACATAGGTTAAGGCTCTCCCATTTGGGGCGACAGTGGTAGTGCGTTCAAGGGTTCAGATTAGTGGCACTATGAATAGACCTCATCGTTGTTTGGAGGGGTGTTTCATTTAATCAAGTTTCGGCAATCACATGCCCAACCAACAAGGGATTAGTTCAACACAATAATCACAACCAACAAGGCATTAGCAACACAAACAAGCACAAGCAAACATAGCCTAGAACATGCCTAACACTTGCATGAAAAAAATAACCACATCACAATAATAATACCCGGGTGACTGTGGCGGGCAACCCGGCCGGTGTCACGCGGGGGTTAGTGTCACAGAATAACAAGAACACCCAGGTGTCGGTGGCGGGCAACCCGGCCGGTGTCACTCGGGGGTTAGTATAATAATATAGCACAGGCGGAGTCTGTTACGCATCCGTTCCTCCACGCGCAAGTCTTTGGCGGCGTATTCGTCCGACCGTTGACCAGGAAGTGGGGAGTTGGGCATATAGTCTCCAAAACTAAACCGAAAAGCAATCATAAGAATGAGAGAGCATCCATTCCACTCGAGGGTTCCCTCGACGTGGTGTCAGCAATCTCGGCAAAAAGAACCAAATGGAAAGTCAGCTCCCAAGCGTCGCAGTCCGGGTGGTCTACGCCAACCATATTTGACGGAGGGACAAGAAGCAAATAACTCTTTTGGCAAATGCCCCCAACCCCGAGGATCACGGGCCGACATTTGTCTGCACCTAGCCTCGGCGTTGAAGAAGAAGCAAACAATCAACGCAGGTTTTTGTTATTTAGTTGTCAAAGCCACGCAAGTGCGAGGCGCACAGATAATTCATACATCAATCTAATGCATACACGGATGATGAATAAAACATGGCAATGAATAATAGACCGACATAATATAAATGCTAAACGCGGACAATATAAACACTAAGCAAATAGCAAACAACTTTGCGGGACTGCTCATAGCAAGGGGTTAGCTTGCCTTCGAAGACGGGGGTCCTCCGGGTTTGGAATGGTCGAGGTGATTCCGTGGCGTAGGGCAGCGATAGCCCGTTCCACGGACTCCGGAATGCACATACAAAAGGGCACCTCATAAAACTTATCTTGGAAAGAGAGGAAACCAGTACCACTGGTTAGATCTCGTCGAGATACAAATTTGGAAATTTGAATCATCGAAAACAGACTTACGGTTCAAAAGATACGGAGGCTCGAAAATCTGTCCAGCAGGAAAAGAAAAAGGTTCCGCGGAAAAAAAACTTCACGGGCCGCCGCTGGGCCGCTACTGCGCGCCACTGGCTGGGCCACGGCCTGCTGCGCTGCTGCTACTGCACCGGCTGGGCTAAAAAAAACGATTCGGAAGAAAAGAAAGAAACAGAAGAACATGAGGGATCGATCCTGGTCGTCTTCCTTCGTGCTCCACGCACTGGAGCGACCAAGGTTCGGCCGGGGATGGCCAAGGAGGGCGCCGGGAGGCCGGCCGGCGGCGGGGATGGGAACTCCGTGGACCACCGCACCCAGGGGAGGCGGCTTCGACGACGGGGACGCCTCCGGCGCTTCGCTCGCGAGCTCGACCGTGCGGCCACGGCAGGAGCTCGGGTGGAGCTTGGCGGCGGCGACGCAGGGGGCTAGGGGCTATGGAAGCGACGGGGAGGGACCCTCCATGCTGAACCGCACCCGTCGGTGCTGCTTCCTTCGGCAGAGTGGGGGTCGGGGAGCTTGCTGCTCAAACTTCTAGGGTTTCGGTTGTGGGAGGCTAACCGAGCTCCCACGAGCTCGTCTCTTCGTGAGCTCGAGTGAGATGGTCTGGGGAGGGAGGAGTGAGGGCTGTGAGTGCAATGGAGGCCGCAGGGGGGCTTCTTATAGCCGGGAGAGAGGAGGAGGTTGGTGCTTGGTAGTTCGGCCATGAATGGCGGTTTGAGGTCTCATCGCTTACCTCAGCTCCATCTACAGGGAAGAAGAGGATGAGGATGAGGTGCTGGAGAGGCATTAGGTCACAGGGATCCACTGGACCAAAGGGTTAGGGCTAGGGTTGAGAAAACCATGGTTGACTTGCAAGTTTCTGAAATTTTTAAACCTGCCCTCAAGCTGTTCGATGAAATGCCCACAAGAACTTTTTAGTACAAATAAAATCCAGAAAAATTCCAGTGGTTAGTTTTGTATGTGAGGCGATGGTTTCTGGTCTTTGAGGTCAAATGGTGCAACTTGGCTAGGGGTCTTGGAAGAATTCCCAGAGTGGCATGTGACATGATCATCACCGTTAGTGGTTTTGATCATGGTTTTCTTTGGTTCATGTTGATTACCTAGGCACCAGGAGAGTGACCAGGAAAGAAAGTGAGGGTTTGACTTCCCACATGGAGAAATATCTTGCACAAGAGATAGGTTGGCATGGTTCCAAAAGTGGGTGAGAAATAATGGTGTGGTATTTAATTTTCACCAAAACAAGGATTTTGTGGATTCTTGGATAAAATATGTGGGCTGGTTGATATTATCCCATGTGATGAATTCTCATGGATCTTATCCAAACATGAAGATATTTATGGTCCTTGGGGTGTAGAAGGGAGTGGTGGATAGGGGGTTCACATGATCATGCCAATTTTCTTGTGGGTGTAGGCTATGGCATGATGATAAATCCCTATTTTCCTTTGAGCAGTGTAGGAGTGGTACAAGTTAGGAAAATAATTCCTTGACCAAGACAAGCACTAAAATATTTATCGAGAGTTTTGGAAATATTGCATAGGCAATAATTTTGTCTCGGGAGATTAATAAGTGGATGAGACAGTCTTTGAATATTTGTGGTATCTCCCAAGCTCGGAGAAGATGGTTCATGTGGTAGGTGGAATATCAGGATTTAAAGATCCCAATGTTTAGGCCAAGAGGTTTTTAGGAAAAACCTTAACAGAAGTTTTCCGGAGTGGCAAGGAATCACCGGGGATTTTCTGGAATTATTTAAGAGAAAAGAACACGAGGGCATCATCTAGCGCCAGAGGGCAAAAATAAATTTTGAGATACGAGGGAAAAGTTTTCCGGGTGTGAGAAAACACCACAAAAATTAGGGACGAAATTTTGGGGTGTGACAGACCTTTCCCCCTTAAAAAGAATCTCGTCCTCGAGATTCGGGGAGTTATACAAGATAAATCTTGAACGATCCATTTATGCCCCAATTAAAACTTTTTCCACAAAATGACGGATTTTGACGACCAAACAGATCGGCACACAACAAGATCTTTATATGGTATTTCTACCATACGCAATACATCTAAACGATGGCATGGCAGGGGCTCACTCAATCAATCAACATAGGATCTACTAGCAGGTCTGTAAAAATTAAATCTAAAGTTTTGCTCAAGCAGACATAAACATGGCAAGATCAAACAAGATCTACAACCAAACTATCAACCAACAAATGAAGATTCATCTTGGACAAATCCTTAGCTCAAGCTTGGGAGCACAACGGTTTACGGTTTTATTTTAGAAAAGCTGTATATCCATTTTCATGTATACACAGGTTTTGAAAAAAAAATATCACAAGGTTTCTTTTCAAAATAAAACATCTGTGCCACTAATAGTTGGCTCACAGACACCGTGGGATAGGGCTATTCCAAAAATCCCTTGTAGTGGTATGGCATAATCATTTCAGCCGTACCGAATAAGCTAGCACAATCAAACAATCATTAAAATAACATAGCAAAGTTTTTCTCCACTTGTATGCGACATACAGAACATCCAAGTGATGAACCATGTATAACAACAAGCAGGTGATTTTTTTTTCCAACCTACACACAAGTCAGCAATAAGCAGGCCGGGTACCGTGGAGTACGGTATGAAATACTTCCACTTAATGGCTAACTTGTGCAACGCACGCAAAATACTTTTCTTACTTGAAATAGTATCATTCAAGGTTTGCGTTAGTTTTGCAAGCGTGCACATGTGTCCGGGTTCACATATACCACTTCTGCTTTTATGTGCTCTGTCATTTCTTCAAAACCTTTCAACTGAAGAGAAAGGACATGGTATTCCGTCACACGTCAACCAAGTGGTTAACAAGAGGATCAGAACACCAAGTTTTATTACGAGCTGATTCTACATCAACCAGAAAGCATATACCCAACCTTACATTACAAGCCAACAAAAGGAAAGCAAACGACCTCACTGATTCTCACCTACCACATACACGCGCCACTCAGGCGAACTAAACATGGGTTCTACTCCGCGTGGCGGCCTCTGGTAGTCGGTGGAGCGCGGCCGAGACGAAGAGTGGTGTCCACATCTCCATCTCCCGCGGGGTGGGGAATTGCAGGCACGCCTTCGAGGATTATACCTCCTGCTCGGAGGTACTGCTGGGCTGGGGCTGGTGCTTGTGTCCCAGAGGCATCAAGACTGGATCCCGGCAAATCACCTGGGAACGGGAGTCCTGTACTCTGAGCTGGCCCAAGGTCGGGGTTAGGTAGGTTCCCTGCTCGACGCAGTTGCATGCGGGCACGACCAAGGTTGCGCCTTGTGGTGAAGAGTTCATCCCTCAGAGAATGGCAAAACTTTGTCATTGCGGCCCCGTAAGTGACCAGGGTAATAACGGCAGGGTCGACCTCTTCTCTAACGGAAGTTTGGACAGCCTCCGCACCAGACTGGGGTCTAGCTGGGAGAAGGTGGAAAGCTCGACTTTTCGCCATTGCTGGTTCAGAGTACCGCAGGCGGACGAGACCTTCCCAGGCTGCTACCTGGATGGCTTGAGGAAGAGTGGGCATGGTCCAACCTTGGATCAAGTAAGGCTGGCTTGTTCCCAACGGACACGAGCCGATATGCACGTCTGCTCGAAATTCACTTCCGGCAGGCGAGAGTGAGTTCTCGAACACCACATATCGAGGGCGAGCAGGCCTACCAAGGAGAACACAGACGACCTTCCAAAGCATCAGTGGAAATCCGCCATGATCCTCGGCAGTGGTTTCCAGGACGGCCTTGGGGCTCGCCATCGGACTGTTTGTCTCTGGGTGTAGGATGAGATAAGAACGCGGGATTCCTTTGCGGGATCCTGCTTCAAGAGGGCTGGGTTGCCCAGGATTGCAGGCGAGGGTGGGTTATAAAGCAACTAGGACCGGGTCTCAGGTTCACTGGGTAAGGTCGGCTTCTTCTCATGGAAGAAACCGGCTCGTCTTGTTGGGGAAGATTGGGACAGGTCCTACTGCACCATACTGTTGACCGACACGAGCCATGCCGGTTAGGCGGAGATGGGTTAAATCCATCGGGTCATTGTCGGGCAAAAGTAAGGCGGGGCTTTCCATGCTAGGGTAGTCTACAGCCAGCCTGGTGCTCTGATACCATGCTCTGTGGCACCCCCTTCTGACACGGGTCGTCAGAAAGGCGGTCGCCCCGTGCGCCAGCCCAGGATATCTGGACGCACGTCGCGACAGTGCAACATAGCGGTAATCATTACACAATCAGGCACAAGAAGTGCTATAAATGGTTTACAAGGCCATCAAGGCATGACAAAATATCAGGCCAAGCATGGCTCAGGACAGAGTTTAGCTGGCAGCGGAAGACGGCTATGGCAACGGCTTGGAGCGGCTCCACTCCACAGGCATCTGGCTGGGCTACTGATCCTAGCACGCTCTTGCTCCAAGTCCTCGCTAAGGTGGAAGATGAATCCTCGCCAAAATCTGGCCACAATCACAAGGCCCGTGAGTACATTATTATGCACTCAGCAAGTATTTTCCCTCACTACAAACAATCCAACAATCATGCAGCAAGATATACATTTGAAATAAATTCTACACATGGCAAGAGTCTACTCTAGGTACATGGCATAAAAGTAGCATGGCATCACAAGCAAAACATGGCATAAGCAAACAATGGGGTATTACCAGTGTAGAGTCCAAGCCAGGTGGGGTTGGATCATGCACCGGCAATCATACAACGAGCTTACCTGTGACGAGTAGACGAGTGTGCCAGTTGGTACCAAACAATACACAACAGCACCTGTGGTCACTGCCAGGCCCACTAGCCTCATCTTTCCACTCCGGGCATGCACGGTTGATGTTGGCTCAGGCCTAACTATAGGCTTCCAACGATCACCCCGCCATCCCATAACACGGTTTACTATCAACGTCTCAATACAATATTCCCTGCATCATCTTATTTGTTCATTTAGTGTAATCAGGTCGTTCATTAATTCTTTCAGACAAGCCTTAATTTTAACCTCCGGACACGACAAAGACACACAGTGTGACTGACACTGAACTGTTGTTCCATATCCCAGGAACAGGGCTAGCTGGCTAGGTTGAGACTCTCGAGAGTTTGCAGTTACCACTCATCTAAATGCACCTTACTTAGCTAGGGCAAGATACACTTACATAACCGTTCACACTACCAGGACACTCCTTGAACAACTACCGACTTACCACTCGGGCTAAGTCTTATGACGAAGTGAATCCGGCACGTCCCCAACGAATGAGCAACGCCTAGCTCCGGAACCTTCGCAAGACTAGCCCCGACCACAACTATGCAGTAACCGACTAGACTTGCCAAGAGGGTAGCATCCAAGGAGGCTTGATAGGTTACATAGGTTAAGGCTCTCCCATTTGGGGCGACAGTGGTAGTGCGTTCAAGGGTTCAGATTAGTGGCACTATGAATAGACCTCATCGTTGTTTGGAGGGGTGTTTCATTTAATCAAGTTTCGGCAATCACATGCCCAACCAACAAGGGATTAGTTCAACACAATAATCACAACCAACAAGGCATTAGCAACACAAACAAGCACAAGCAAACATAGCCTAGAACATGCCTAACACTTGCATGAAAAAAATAACCACATCACAATAATAATACCCGGGTGACTGTGGCGGGCAACCCGGCCGGTGTCACGCGGGGGTTAGTGTCACAGAATAACAAGAACACCCGGGTGACGGTGGCGGGCAACCCGGCCGGTGTCACTCGGGGGTTAGTATAATAATATAGCACAGGCGGAGTCTGTTACGCATCCGTTCCTCCACGCGCAAGTCTTTGGCGGCGTATTCGTCCGACCGTTGACCAGGAAGTGGGGAGTTGGGCATATAGTCTCCAAAACTAAACCGAAAAGCAATCATAAGAATGAGAGAGCATCCATTCCACTCGAGGGTTCCCTCGACGTGGTGTCAGCAATCTCGGCAAAAAGAACCAAATGGAAAGTCAGCTCCCAAGCGTCGCAGTCCGGGTGGTCTACGCCAACCATATTTGACGGAGGGACAAGAAGCAAATAACTCTTTTGGCAAATGCCCCCAACCCCGAGGATCACGGGCCGACATTTGTCTGCACCTAGCCTCGGCGTTGAAGAAGAAGCAAACAATCAACGCAGGTTTTTGTTATTTAGTTGTCAAAGCCACGCAAGTGCGAGGCGCACAGATAATTCATACATCAATCTAATGCATACACGGATGATGAATAAAACATGGCAATGAATAATAGACCGACATAATATAAATGCTAAACGCGGACAATATAAACACTAAGCAAATAGCAAACAACTTTGCGGGACTGCTCATAGCAAGGGGTTAGCTTGCCTTCGAAGACGGGGGTCCTCCGGGTTTGGAATGGTCGAGGTGATTCCGTGGCGTAGGGCAGCGATAGCCCGTTCCACGGACTCCGGAATGCACATACAAAAGGGCACCTCATAAAACTTATCTTGGAAAGAGAGGAAACCAGTACCACTGGTTAGATCTCGTCGAGATACAAATTTGGAAATTTGAATCATCGAAAACAGACTTACGGTTCAAAAGATACGGAGGCTCGAAAATCTGTCCAGCAGGAAAAGAAAAAGGTTCCGCGGAAAAAAAACTTCACGGGCCGCCGCTGGGCCGCTACTGCGCGCCACTGGCTGGGCCACGGCCTGCTGCGCTGCTGCTACTGCACCGGCTGGGCTAAAAAAAACGATTCGGAAGAAAAGAAAGAAACAGAAGAACAGGAGGGATCGATCCTGGTCGTCTTCCTTCGTGCTCCACGCACTGGAGCGACCAAGGTTCGGCCGGGGATGGCCAAGGAGGGCGCCGGGAGGCCGGCCGGCGGCGGGGATGGGAACTCCGTGGACCACCGCACCCAGGGGAGGCGGCTTCGACGACGGGGACGCCTCCGGCGCTTCGCTCGCGAGCTCGACCGTGCGGCCACGGCAGGAGCTCGGGTGGAGCTTGGCGGCGGCGACGCAGGGGGCTAGGGGCTATGGAAGCGACGGGGAGGGACCCTCCATGCTGAACCGCACCCGTCGGTGCTGCTTCCTTCGGCAGAGTGGGGGTCGGGGAGCTTGCTGCTCAAACTTCTAGGGTTTCGGTTGTGGGAGGCTAACCGAGCTCCCACGAGCTCGTCTCTTCGTGAGCTCGAGTGAGATGGTCTGGGGAGGGAGGAGTGAGGGCTGTGAGTGCAATGGAGGCCGCAGGGGGGCTTCTTATAGCCGGGAGAGAGGAGGAGGTTGGTGCTTGGTAGTTCGGCCATGAATGGCGGTTTGAGGTCATCGCTTACCTCAGCTCCATCTACAGGGAAGAAGAGGATGAGGATGAGGTGCTGGAGAGGCATTAGGTCACAGGGATCCACTGGACCAAAGGGTTAGGGCTAGGGTTGAGAAAACCATGGTTGACTTGCAAGTTTCTGAAATTTTTAAACCTGCCCTCAAGCTGTTCGATGAAATGCCCACAAGAACTTTTTAGTACAAATAAAATCCAGAAAAATTCCAGTGGTTAGTTTTGTATGTGAGGCGATGGTTTCTGGTCTTTGAGGTCAAATGGTGCAACTTGGCTAGGGGTCTTGGAAGAATTCCCAGAGTGGCATGTGACATGATCATCACCGTTAGTGGTTTTGATCATGGTTTTCTTTGGTTCATGTTGATTACCTAGGCACCAGGAGAGTGACCAGGAAAGAAAGTGAGGGTTTGACTTCCCACATGGAGAAATATCTTGCACAAGAGATAGGTTGGCATGGTTCCAAAAGTGGGTGAGAAATAATGGTGTGGTATTTAATTTTCACCAAAACAAGGATTTTGTGGATTCTTGGATAAAATATGTGGGCTGGTTGATATTATCCCATGTGATGAATTCTCATGGATCTTATCCAAACATGAAGATATTTATGGTCCTTGGGGTGTAGAAGGGAGTGGTGGATAGGGGGTTCACATGATCATGCCAATTTTCTTGTGGGTGTAGGCTATGGCATGATGATAAATCCCTATTTTCCTTTGAGCAGTGTAGGAGTGGTACAAGTTAGGAAAATAATTCCTTGACCAAGACAAGCACTAAAATATTTATCGAGAGTTTTGGAAATATTGCATAGGCAATAATTTTGTCTCGGGAGATTAATAAGTGGATGAGATAGTCTTTGAATATTTGTGGTATCTCCCAAGCTCGGAGAAGATGGTTCATGTGGTAGGTGGAATATCAGGATTTAAAGATCCCAATGTTTAGGCCAAGAGGTTTTTAGGAAAAACCTTAACAGAAGTTTTCCGGAGTGGCAAGGAATCACCGGGGATTTTCTGGAATTATTTAAGAGAAAAGAACACGAGGGCATCATCTAGCGCCAGAGGGCAAAAATAAATTTTGAGATACGAGGGAAAAGTTTTCCGGGTGTGAGAAAACACCACAAAAATTAGGGACGAAATTTTGGGGTGTGACAATATGCTCCATCCGCACCCGAACGCGGTGCTGATCCTGGCAACCTTCGCACACGCTTGCGAAGCGTTCGTCAGTGTGATGCCCTCCGTGGCATTGTTCCGACATTTCTTCATGCACCGAACGGGGAGATCAAGGTGGATAGCGGGCGGAGTGTCCTTCTGCCTTAAGCAGGAGAACGCGTGCCAATATCCGGAGACGAAGATCCAAGCTGACTGGAGGGAATGGAGGGAGAACTGGTACCTCATCCAGGCAGACAGTCTCAGCCCCCACCTTCTTGTGCCGACTGCCCCAACTAAGAACTTAGCCAACTCCAGGGATGTAAGCTCTCAGGATGAGGCCCTCCTCCCGATCATTAGGAAGTTTGCGGAGCTCTGCAACTTCCAGGTGAGCGCCATGATCACTGGTGATTTCGTCCGACGGGGAATTGATCCACTGCAGCGCAGGTCCCAACCGCTGTGGGAGACCCGTCAGGAGATGGGGTCCTAGGTATCGCCAAGGCTGTTGAAGGGGAAGATGCCCTTCATGCTCCCGAGGGTATGACCTTCCGCCGAGAGTTCATTCGTTGCTTGACTGCCCTGAGGGCAGAGACGTCGTGCCTCCCATGCCGCGGTGCAATGCTTACGGGGTCCAGGCTGTTAGGGAAAGCAACTTGTATTCACAGGGGGCCAAAGGCCACAATATATAGTACATGTACAGGTGGCAAATATGCAGGAAACCCCTTATACAACAGGAAAACTATACATGTATGCATGGACACATAATACAACTCTAACACCCCCCTAAAACTCATGGTGGATCCACAACACTGAGTTTGGAGAGATAAAATCCATGCCGAGCTCTACTCTGGGCCTTCGTGAAGAAATCCGCCAACTGCAACTCGGAAGGCACATACTGAAGAGCAATAACCTGATCCTGCACACTAGCGCGTACAAAGGAAGCATCGACACCAATATGCTTGCTAAGCTCATGCTTCACAGGATCACGCGCAATATTGATAGCACCTGTACTGTCTGACAAGAGGGTAGTAGGTGTTGTAACAGAAACACCAAAATCCTCCAATAGCCATCGTAACCAAGTCACCTCTGTCGTCAAAAGAGCCATAGCCCGCAACTCAGCCTCTACACTCGAACGTGATACTGCTGTCTGTTTCTTCATCTTCCAGGAAATGAGAGAACCACCAAGAAAAACACAGTAAGCAGAAAGTGAGCGGCGATCCGAAGGATCACTAGCCCACGTAGCATCCGAATAAGCCTAGAGCTGTAACGAGCTAGAACGGGGAAAGAATAGACGGTGGGATATCGTGCCACGAAGATATCGTAGAACACGAAGAAGGTGACTATAGTGAACAGAAGTGGGAGCAGAAACAAACTGACTCAGAATATGGACAGGATAGGAGATATCCAGACGAGTGACAGCTAGATAGACAAGGCTCCCAACAAGATGACGATAACGCGTCGGATCAGACAAGGGATCGCCATCAGAGTCTCAACAATACGCTCATCACTAAGAGCAGCACGAGCAAGAAAATCCTGGATATACTTTTGTTGAGAGATAAAGAAGCCATCAGAGGTAGAAGAAACTTCAATCCCAAGAAAATAGCAAAGAGGACCGAGATCAGATATAAGAAACTGCTCGCTAAGACGTACCTTGACAAAGGCAATATACGCAGGGTCGTCACCAGTGATGATCATGTCATCAACATATAGAAGAAGAATAGTCCGACCACGAGCAGATAGGTGAAAAAATAATGCTGGATCATGAGTTCTAGGAGAAAAACCTGCAGCAGTCACCACAGAAGCGAAGCGCTCAAACCAGGCGCGGGGGGCTTGCTTAAGGCCATAGAGAGAGCGGCGAAGAGGACAGACCATGCCATCAGGAACAGAATACCCATGTGGGGCTGCATATAAACCTCCTCACGCAGCTCACCATTAAGAAAGGCATTCTTAACATCAAGCTGAGACACAGACCAGTGTCGAACAGAGGCCACAACGAGAAGTGTGCGAACAGTGGTCATATGGGCCACAGGAGCAAATGTCTCATCGTAATCACGACCATGCTCCTGCTGAAAACCTCGAGCCACAAGACGAGCTTTATAACGCTCAAGAGATCCATCAGAGCGAGTCTTAATCTTATAGACCCACTTACATGTGATCGGGTGAACACGGGGAGGAAGAGATACCAGATCCCATGTGCCAGTGCGCTCAAGGGCAGCAATCTCCTCTGCCATCGCAAGTTGCCATTCAGGACGAGCAATAGCATCGCGATAAGAGGTCGGCTCAACAACAGCCGAAATACCATAACGATCAGGAGAATATCGGTCAGGAGGAGGACAAGGGAGAGCCCGTAGACCATAAGTTGGCTGAGTAGACGAAGAAGACACACCAGAAGTAGATGGCGCATCAGGAGACTCATCCACAACACGTGGACGACGGGAGTAATGTAAAGGAAAAGTGGGACGGAGAGGAATCACCGGAAGTGATGGAGGCGAGGACGAGGAAGACCCCGGTGATGGAGGTGGAGACAGGGAGGGCGCCGGTGAAGAAGGAGGAGAGTCATGCGACAAGGGAGAAGAAGATGTCGGTGACGTAGGAGAGAACGGAGTCGGCTCAACAATAGTGGGGCGAGAAGTAGGAATATGGGGCACAGAGGGAGGTGTATCAGGAAAGGTGAGAAAAGAAATGTCCTCAACCGTAAATGTCGAGGAGGATGGACGCGGGTAGAAGGGACGAGACTCATCAAAGCTCACATCCCGAGAAATCCGCATCCTACGAGCGACAGGATCCCAACACCGATAACCCTTATGCTCATCACTATATCCAAGAAAAACACACTCAACTGACTGAGCGGTAATTTTAGTGTGTTCACGTGGGGCAAGAAGAACATAACAAACGCAACCAAACAAGCGAAGCGACGAATAATCAGGGGAACGATTCGAAAGACGCTCAAGAGGAATACCACCCTGCAGAGCAGCAGAAGGCTGGATATTGATGAGTTGGGTGGAAGTGGAGACAGCCTCAGCCCAAAAGTGAGGCGGAAGGGAGGCGGCAATCATCAGCGCACGAGCCATCTCACGAAGGTGACGATGGTTGCGCTCAGCAACACCATTCTGAGCATGAGCACCTGGACAAGAGAATTGAGCAAGAGTACCCTGCTCCACAAGAAAACTGCGCAACATCTTAGAGATGTACTCGCCAGCAGAGACAGCACGGAACACACGAATAGGCATAGAAAACTGAGTGTGAACCATCGCACCGAAACGCTTATATATAGAGAGAACCTCACTACGAGAAGAAATAAAGTAAAGCCAAGTGTAGCGAGAGAAATCATCTATAAAAATAATATAGTATCGATGGCCCCCTTGCGACGCAAAGGGAGCCGGACCCCACACATCGGAATGAACTAAATCAAAAGGACGCTGAGACACTGACTCACTAGTAGGATAAGGAAACTGAATCTGTTTGCCAAGACGACAACCCTGACACTATAAAGAGACATCTCCTGAGACGAACTAATGACGATAGACGAGAGCCACAAAGATGACTGAGTCGATGATGCCACTACTGGAAAGAGCCGGTAGCTGAAGCGACAAAAGTAGAAGAACTGGTAGTAGTGGTAGCAGTGGAAGGAACATGAAGCCAGTCTAGCTCCCAGAGCGTCGGAGAATCATGGAGCCGAGGGCCAGCTCCAACCAGAGCACGTGTGCGACGATCCTGAACAGAACAAGAATCAACGTCAAGAATGACGCGACAACCAGAATCAGTAAGATGGGAAGCAGAAAAAAGATTCATGGTAAGACGAGGAACATGAGAAACGTTAGGAACAGAGAAAGTAGGAGTGGTAAGATGACCACGACTAGAAACAGAAAGACGAGTACCATCGGCAGTGAGAACATTAACAGGAGAATCAAGAGATCTAAGGGAGGATAAAGCGGAAGAATATGAAAAGAAGCTCCAGAATCCAGAACCCAACGGGATGTACCTGACTATGTAGACGGTGGTCGCACAGTGCTAGAAGCATCAGTCACAGATCCTGCAGTACTTGTCGAGGAAGAACCTGAAGCAGCAAGCAGATGCTTAAGCTGCATAATATCCTGCTCAGTGAGGGAGGCATCGGAGCGTGACGAAGAAGAAGCCCTAGTCCCAGTAGAAGAAGTGCGCTCCTTACTGCGCTCCTTACGCTGCTTCTTCCAGCAACCAGACTCGGCGTGACCATCCCTATCGCAATAACCGCAGTGAGGAAGAACACGAGAACGACCATCTCCACCAGAAGGCGTGGGTAGAAGCGGAGGAGCACTGGGACGAGGAAGTAGTGGTGCAGTCGGTGACGGAGCAGGAGCGCGAGCAGTAAAGACGGAGGGAACCGCAAGAAAACCAGCACCACGGAGGCGAGTCTCCTCAGCACGAACCTCAGAAAGAACTGCCAAAATAGGAATACGGCCACGGGCAAGCAGCTGAGCATGGTGAGGCTCAAACTCCGGACGGAGCCGAGACAAGAACTCATAGACGCACTGGAACTCCAAGTCTGATCTCACAGTCTGACCACATGGGCAAGTACCATAGACAGCAGTGTGAAGAGAGTCGAGCTGACGCCATATAGCAGATCTCTGTGTGTAGAACTCATCAATAGTGGAGTCACCCTGCTGAAGAGCATGCTCCTGACGGACCACTGACAGGTAGAGATCACCGCCAGATGGCTGGTAGCGCTGGCGAAGGTGAGTCCACATCTCGGAGACAGTGGTGAGCCCCATAAACTCAGAGGCATACTGAGGAATAACACTAGAAGAAAGAACAGCTGTGGCACGAGCATCCTCATCAACCAACTAACCATAGGCAACCAAATCATCACGGTAAGCGGCAAGAGACTCGTCGTAATCCGTCACACGCTTCTCATAAGTACGAAGCGCGGTAGCATCAATCTCCTTAGCTGCATCCTTATCAGACTGAGATGCATCAGCAACAAGAACCAGTGGCTTCGGCTCGATAGGAACCATAGGAGGAACAGGGCGCGGTGGTCCCCTCTCCAGTGAGAACACCCCAGAGACGAAGACCACGCATGTGAATGCGCATGAAGCCAACAAACTCGGTGTAGTTAGTCCCATAAAAAATCACAGGGCAGCGAGGGATGGTGACATAACCCGAAGACGAAGACATTGTACCTGTTTTTTTTTCCCATAAAAAATCATAGGGCTCTGATACCATGTCATGTATCCTGCACTAGCCAACTATCCCAAAAGTCCGAACTGATGGAAAGACTAGTGCAATTCACATATACTCTGACACCCACTCTCACGTGTGACTCAGGGAGGGAGAGGCCTCACATGCAACCGGAAGAAAGTGACGGCGCGCAAGTCTCAGAGGTATGGCGCAAAACAGGCTCATACTTGGACACAAAGGGGCATTACGAGCAATTTTTAATAAATTACGCAAACCAGGACTCGAACTCGAGACCATTGGCTCTGATACCATGTTAGGGAAAGCAACTTGTATTCCCAGGGGGCCAAAGGCCACAATATATAGTACATGTATAGGTGGCAAATATGCAGGAAACCCCTTATACAACGGGGAAACTATACAGGTATGCATGGACACATAATACAACTCTAACACAGGCTACCGAGTTCCAGGATCCACCTCCGGTGCCCAAGACGACGGCTCGTGGGAGATCTTGGATGGCGGTGGGACCGCCCTATGAGGACTTTTCCCCGGATGAGCCCTGAGCCCTTGACGATGAAGACGAAGAAGGGGCGACCCTGAAAGAGCAGGGTCGTTCCTCTCCCCCCGCACCTCCCCGAGGCGAAGGAGTGGTACCCGCGAGTGGGGGAGGCACTGGGGTAGAGCTCCCCCCCCGAGCAGCCAGCACCTCCGAACTCGCCGGTGGGGCGGGACTCAGACGGAGAGTCTGAGACCCTCCCACCCCCGATTCTTGCAGACGATGGAGACGATGAGAGCGTGTCGGCACCGGATCTCTTTGGAGACTTGGTGGGGAAGCGATGGGGCTTCTCCGGTGCCAAACGGGCCCAGAGGTAAGCCCGACTCCCACCCTGATCCTTACGAGCTTGCCAGGGACTGCGGCAGTCCTGACCATCATTACGCGCTTGCAGATCCTCCGGGTCCGGAAGCCCCCGGAAACGCGCCCGAGCAGACGAAGATGAAGAAGCGGGAGAAGCCGTCGAGAGCTCCGCGGCGGTTGCGGGAACGCTCCCGTCTCCCAGCAGGACCCCTCTGAGGGCCGGATCCCCGGAGGGTGGAACCAAAGGGTCGCCATCAATGGCGCCCTAGTCGACGCCCCATCGCGGGCTGGAGCGAGCGGCCCTAGGTCGAGACCCGGCAGCCTCGGCGCCGCCCCCAGGTAACTCCACCCGGAGACGATACCATCACCCCGGGTGACCGGAAGGATCCCAGAGGCTGTCACTTCATTGTTGATGCAGATCTCGGGGCAGAAGGCCGTGCCAGGGGCGATGGCGATGTTGAGCCCCCAGCGGCCCGCCCCGAGCCTGGTGCCGAGGCCGAGCAAGCCTCTGGTGACGCCTACGCACCGAGACCCGCGAGCCCCCAGCCTGACCCGCGGACAACGAACCCGGCACCGAGGTTCACGAGGACGTTCCCCAATGTTAGGGAGTTCTTGGCCTTCATGAAGGCCGAGGTTGAGCGGCAGGAGCCCTCTTCCTCCTCCTGGGAGGAGGAATTGCGCGCCCACGAGGAACGGGTGACAGCGGATGAAGAGTTACTTAATGCCCAAGAGCTTAGGCTGTCCCGCCAGCACGAAGAGCTGCAGCAGCGTCTCCGCAGGGTCGAAGCTCAGGAGAAGACTTTGCTCGAGGCGGAGGAGATGTTCCAGGCCAGGGCGAACATCTACGAGGAATGTCTGGGGCAAGGGATGCTGAACGTAGACGGTGCACTCGCATCGAAGTGGAGGCAGAGGTGAATTAGACCATTCGGTCGAAGGACGAGGCCATCAAGTCGAGAGACCGGAAAATCTCCAGACTGAAGGAAGACCTTGCCCATGAGGAGAAACACCGGGAACAAACTCGTGCTGACCTCCGACGGGTCTGAGGTGAGCGGGATAATAACGCGGCGAGGATCGCATCTCTAGTAGCCACCATTGATGCGCAAAAAGCGGCCCTGACCGAGGCTGAAGGGTTCAAGAAGAACGCGGGCGCCCACCGGCTCGCGCTAGAGGAGAAGATCTGAAATCTAGAAGGCGCTGTGAAGTTTCGAGATGAGGCCACCAAACGCATGACCATCGTGCGCCAGACCGAAGCCAAGGAGCACGCCGAGAGGTTGGCGGCCATGGAAGCGAGCAAGTCGCAGGCTAAGATTGCCTGGGACAGCCATGAGAAACTGTCCGAACAGCTCAAAGCGGTGCAGAGTGACCTGGCGAAGGCCAAAGAGGAGAGCAACTTCCGCAGTTACCGGCGGGGCAACGATGAGATTCTGCTCCAAATGCACGCCTGGTGTTCGAAGATCGTGGACGCGCTGGCGACGCTGAAGGTGGAGGGCTTGCCCGCCCTCTCGAAGGAGCACTCGTACTCCCTCCGGTGTTATCCTTTGTTCCTGAAGCTCGCGGCCTCGTGCATCAGCGGACTCAGAGGAACCATGAGCAGGGCCACCCTCCAGGAAGGGAGAGTTGCAGCCCAGCAGGTGGCCACCGAGTTCGTCGCAGCCCTCCAACGGCAGCACCAGCAACCTCCTTCTCTGCCGACCTGGAAGGCCTCACCCCCGTGATGTTGACTAATCCCGAGGTGACCCGCCAGGTGGACGAGATCATGAAGCATCTCTCCCGCGAGGACGGCAAGTGATCCTAAAAGCAAAACGGGGCGATACCAGGAAACATGAACTGCGTCTTGGAAATTGACAGCTTCGTCGCGGAGGCGCCACCCCAAAACAACACCCACTTTCGTCTTAGCCAAAATGATGTCGACCTCCTTTTGGCTATTTCAGCAATTGTTTCGTTGCGCTGCCGCCAAGGCGGGTCTTCTATGCCGTTTTTAAGACATAACTCTGCCCTGCCTGCGGTTACCCACAGGGTCAGGGACCCGTGCTGAAATAGCCACCTGACCAGCCATCTGCATAGGCGCATGACCTTTAATGACCCCGGTCCGGAGACCCTTGTGTTCCCGACGCCGCTTGAGGGCATGTCCGCCTTGCTGACACCCTTATGGTGCCGGTCCGGAGACCCCATCTGGCTCTTTATTTTTGACGCCCAGAGGCCGTCCACCTTTTATTCCCGACGCCACCCGTGTGCACGTCCGCCTTGTTGACACCCTCGCGGTGCCGGTCTGGAGACCCTTCCTAGCTTCTTATCCTTGTCGCCCGGAGGCCAACCATTTTGCAATCTGATACTTTTGAGGAGGTCCACTTGGTCCCGGGTGTATTGCCACAATGTGACCTGGCAGATCCCATTCTTGTCCAGGTTGGTCTTTGCAGCAGAAAACTTGATCCCAGTCGGTGACGGTCGTTAGGAGACTTTCTTGTATTCCTTGCGCTGCTGGGGGTGAGCTGGACTCGTCTAGATTGTCGGTCTAAGTGGAGGCGTTGATGACGGTTCTTGGTGATTTCTTCTTCGGGGATTTCCTAGGTCTCGGGTTGAGAGGACAATCTCGGCTGAGGTGACCGAGTTCTCCACAGGTGTAGTATTCCCCGTTTCTAGGGTGCTTTCTGAGCTCAAGGCAGTCTTCAATATTGTGCCTATCAGATTGATGAAACGAGCACCAGGGTCCTGGCTGACCATCTTCACCCAGAGGGATCTCGACTTCTAGCGGCACGTAGACATGAGGGTCTTCACTAGTGATCTCGGTCTGTTGGCTCGGGATCTGACTTCCCTCCTCTCAGAGGTGCGCCGGCAGAGATGTTTCCAAGTAGAGTTCCCCCTTCACCTCGCACGTCCGCGGGGAAAGAGGAGCGTCAATACTTTTAGCATTCTCTTGAGGCCTCCTTCCACCGGCAACCGTGGTGGTGTGCGCTGCTGGGGGGACGAACTGAATCCCACGGGTCTGACCTTGGGCTAAAGGCATTGCCGGGGATTCCTCAGGATGGAAACCGAGACCCGGGTACCGCAAGTACTCCACACTGGACTTGGCCTTCTTCTTCCGCGCCATCCTTGACGCAGAACCCGGCGATGTAGCCGACGCAGGTGCTGCCAGCGAACACGATGGAGAGGTTGACGCAGGCCTTGTCGATGACCTTGAGGCCAATGCAGACCCTGTTGATGACCTTGAGGCCGACGCAGATCTTGTCGATGACCTTGATGGCGAGGTCGACATAGGACTTGCAGTAGATCTCGACGAAGATCTCGAAGTCGATGAAGATGGATCGAGCGCTTGCGCCCCCTACCTGGCGCGCCAGATGTCGTGTCCTGGATCACGGACACCGGGAGTAAAGGATACCCCTTTTTAGGTTCGGTATGGGGTGCGAAGGAGGTCGGGAAACGTCTTCCGCCGGGGAGACTTCGTCTTGGCCCGAGATCTACGTACAAGCATGCACCGCAGAGACACAAGGAGTTTACCCAGGTTCAGGCCGTCCGGAGGCTAACAGCCCTACTCCTGCATGTCTGGATTGAGTGGTATATCATGGTGTAGCTTATAGAGGTGGTTGCGGGTGCGAACCCGGGAGGTGTCGGCCAGAGGTTGAAGACGAGCGGATCCTGACCCGGAGGAGATCACCTCTCGCCTATGCTACTCTCAGTCTTGCGCGCTACCTAGCCTAGCCTCCGATTCTCTAGGCATCCGTCCGAAATCCGGTCCCTCCCCTCAGGTGCCTTGGTCCTCCTTTTATAGGCTAAGGGGATCCCACAGGTGCACCTTTGGGGGCGGAGGGGTTTTGGCGGGAAAACCCCTCCGGGTTCTCCTTTGGGGGTGACGTGGCTTCTTCTCTTCCAAGTATTCTTCTGAGGGGGTTAGGTGTGGTCGCCCACCTTTCCCTGGGCGGGCGGACAAGGGCTGACACCATTTCCGTACCTGTCCCCCTTCGGCGCCTTCGTCTTCTTGGCGCCCAAGTCTTCTAGGAGCTTCCAGCCGGGGTTGGCAAGCCTATCCTCTTCGTGCGTACGGAGGTTGGTTCCCGAGGGTGAGCCTGGCCTCCTTCCGGGCATCGGGGTCCCCGGAACCTCCGCGTTGTCTTCCGGGCTGAAGGAGGCCCCGGGGGTCCCCTGGTCCTTAGCCGTGGTTGTCGATGTCGTGCTTGTCTCATCGTCGTGGGGCAGATGGGGGGGCCATCTGCCAGTCTTGAACCTTGGCCTTGTTCGCCTTCCTGGTGGGCCCACAGGCGGTGGACCCACTTTGACCGCATCAGGGGAACCCCATGTTCCACTGTTGCGACAATCGAAGGCAACTATTTCCTATTTAACTCTATGACTAGTAGCATCATTCACATTACTCATAGGTTTAGGAGATGAAGGGGATGATACCTCGTCGGTCTTGGCCATGACACATCTTGTGGACGAGATGGAGAAATTCTCATTGGGGGATTCAAAGAGGGAAGGAGATGACGAAGATGCTATGGCAATGGCGGCCACTCCACTTGTGTTTTCTTCTTCTTCTTCCCCGGATGAGTACTCTTCTTGAGCAAGCAACACAATTCTTGGGGGCTTCTTGTTGTTGGCATTCTTCTTGAAGAACGCCACCGCCTTTGCCTCGTCGTTCTCGTCCTTCGGCTAGGAGGAATCGAACCCGGGGGCCGTGAATCGACGCCGTCGTCTTCGTCTTCACCGGCACTGCCGCCACCGTCCTCCACGAACCGCCGCCATTCTAGCCCTCCTCCGCCGCCGCCGAGCGCACCCACGCAACGAGGGTGAGCACGCGGTCCTCGAAGACATACTCCCTCCTCCCCTCACTCACTAGATCGCCGTCACCACGTTCGCCGTCGCCGGCCGCCGCGTGTCGAGGACGCAGCCGTCGTTCTGGCGACCGATAAATGGCGGCGCCGCCCGTCCTAGGCTCCCCGTAGTGCTAGCCGTCGTTTGCAACCCTTAGCTCGGCCCCTAGCCCCCTCTGCCGTCGTCCCCGTGCGATGCCGTGCCGCCGGTCACCGCGGCGTCGCGCCGGTCGTGGCGCCCCTCCTCCGGTCAAACCTGACCATGGGCCTGCTCCCACGTAGGTGCTTACGTGGCCCGGGACCCAGCCGTCAGCGACACGGGCTAGCCCACACCATGGTGAAAACGGTTTCGGCCCAATTTCTGGAAAATGAATAAAAGATAGAAAATTCAAATGAACTTTGAATTTGAATATCTTTTGAACCACAAGTCCAAAAATTGCAAATAATATGTCAAAATGCTCAGAAATAAAATGTCTATCTGTTAGTACCATTGGTTAATTTAATTTGTCAAAATAAATTGCCTTTATTTGCTGAATACTAAAATGGCAGAAATAATGTTGATTTTGTTAATTCCATAACTTTAGTTTTGCTTGTCCAAAAATTGTGTTCAATAGCTCAAAATGATCAGTGGACAATGGACTACCACTCTATGCCATTTGAGAGAGTTGGAGAACTAAATTTTAGTGTTGTTTACAAAAAATTACTAAAATGGCAGATTTAAATCCCATTTTGAATAAATCATAACTTGGTGAATATGAATTCAAAAATTGCAAATGACATACCAAAATGACCAGCAAAGTAAATGCTATCTACCTATGTTAATATCACAGCATGCAAATAAATTTTCCTTTGATGTTAATTTCGAATTGGTCAAAATGATTAAATCGCATAACCGTTTAAATCACCATTTCTTCACCGTTAATCGGAAAAATGCAAACAAGGTACCAAAATGATCAGTAGGATAATACCTATCTAATAATGTCTTTTTTCATGCATTTAGGACCCATATTTCAGTACTGGACATTTTGGTAAATAACACAAATCACTATGTTAAAGATGGAGTATTAACCCGTTAATTGTAATATTTAATTTAGGGGTTCCATTTAACTTGTGGGACATGCCCAATACCTTTTCAGTGCATAATATGTCCATATCATCATGATTGTGCATTGCACCTTGTATTCGTGTTATTTATTCCTTTCTTGTATTGTTTGTGTTTCGGTAGATTCTGGAGTCGAGGTTCCACCACAATACCTTGACAACCAGCGCGACCAGTACTACCAGCAAGGCAAGAGCTAACCTAACCTTCTTGGCATATCTCTTATTACCCAAGTATTTTATCCACCATATTACTGCATTCGATTCTGGTGACAAGTTTTGGTCAGTGTATATAATATCCTATCACTTGCATGCTCCCTGAAGCATTATCTGTTTCCCCACCTATGAACCATAGGTTGAAGTGTTGGCCTGAGATAAATCATATCTGTTGTATGTCATGCTTAGATATGCTTAGCCATGCTTAGTCGAATGCTAGAGTTGTCCGTTGATTAGTTCCATACTTGTGAAGTGGATGGAGTGCTCGGACAGTGGTGGATACTTGTGTCAATAATTAATTTGATAAAAGGCTTGGATGAGTTGCCAACAAGGTCGTTGGTGTTTTGTCTCATTCTGGCCGCCTAGGTGTGAGTTCTTATCGACCGAACCAAGAACCGAGCGTGCTTCCAACGGTGGGGACATATGGAATCCCCTTTAACCGAATAATTTGTGCGGGCGTATCCAAGGGTCCTCTAGTCTGCGCTTTCCATTTGCGAGTGTGTGGCTGGTGATGAAAAAGAAGATGATGATGATGATGGTGATAGGAGTGGCGATGGGGCAGGGTGTTGAAATAGGCGCTGAACTTGTCCTGTCGTCACGATGACCCTTGGATAGTCTCATGCTTTGTAAAGGTTTAACCGCGCCCGCCCTGCCGGCTTTCCCCGGAAGAGAGCTAATTACGTAGGCAAGGGGTCGGACGTTACCGGTGGCTAAAAACAGTACACCCCTGCAGGGTTTAATCTTTTCGAAAAGCCGTGTCCACGGTTATGGACAAATCTTGGTGAGATAGGTGAGATCATATAGAACCTAAACCTTTAATCAAATGGCAGCTAGAGGTTGCATAATCAACGTGTGATAAAGGTTCATTTCCTCGAGGGTGATTCGAGGGAGTGCCTTGGTGGAGATAAGTAGTGTTTCTGAATACAGTAGGTTCCGCGGGAACCGAAGAAGAAAAGTTACTATCTTATCCCCTTATGAAAACCTTTTGATTAGACGATGCCAGGAGTCCTAGTCTTCGGAAGGAAAAACTAGCTTTATGCAAAACAACCACTTATATAGCTTTGAAGCCTCCGTCAGCATCGGGCCTATATCGCCCTACTAATTCTTGCGAGTACGTCGTACTCAGCCTTGCTTTGTTGATTATTATTTGTTTCAGAGGAGGACGCCACCGAACTGGAAGGTGGGTTCTACGTTGACTTCGACGAGTAGTCTGGGGTTCCCAGGTGGCAGCTTGGGACGTCATGGAACAGGCTGGCACAGGATGTTTATCTGTAGGCCTCTTAGGCCATAATTTGGATCTTGTTGTTTAGACAACTTTAATTCGCTTCCGCTTGTTGTAATGATGGGTCAGTGACCTCTGATGTGTCATTTGCTATCTTTCTCAATTATATGAGTTGAACTATGATATTTTTGTGTCGTAGAGTCTGTGATGTGCCACTTGTTCCGCAGTCTTGGTCTCTTTGTTATACGTGAAAGCGATGTCTGAGCTTATGGCATGATCGAGGTGTTGTGTGCCGATGATGTATTAGCAGCACGCCTGCCAATGTGTTTTGGCCTGGGATTGGTAACCCCAGTAACCCTTGATTGTGTAGCATGACCGGTTACACAACATTTCACTGTATAGCTCTGGGGTCAGGGCGCTACAATAAGAACCTTACCACATCAAGCAAGATTCATGCCATTTCTGTCAATATCACCATTTAGCCTTGCTGGAGAAGCCCCTGATCTTCATGTCACCCATGCTAGTTCCACATATTTGTAATACTGAATTCAATGTAGAGAGGACTGGCGAAAGCTTACTCAAGTCCTTGCAACATTTAGTGGTTGAGCACTATGTGCTCAACACCTAATTGACGAAGTTGATTAAACCATTTATATATAATTCACTTGAATATATAACTTTTAAAAATCTATAAAAAGCTACCCAATATATATACAATAAAAATAATGTAGTAGCCAGCAGTAATTCACATCTTTGCATGGATATAGAGGTTATGGAGCAGAGATCCACATCGTGCTAGCTCAAGGAATCTAGTCGACCAATCGGCCTTTAAAGCTCACCACATTAAGCATTATTACGGCTATATGTGTTGATACTTGAGACCACCATTTATCCTCCCTCAAGAAGCCCTTAATTTCATATCAACCAAGTATATCTTTCAATAGTATTTCTTGACAACATACAATTTGTGATAGTACTTAATCTAGAGGGTAACCGAATGCAATTGCTAAGCATTATCTAGGTAACACATAAAGATCCTATCCGAACCATATGTGTTGATACTTGATACCACCATTTGTACTCGCACACATGAAGTCCATTAAGCCCCAGACCACATATCAACCATGAAACAAATGATAACTAATTTAATCTAGATGATGCTAATCGACAAAAACTCTTAAATAAAATTCAAGCAATAGTGGCTCTGGTGAACGGCTAAACGAAGTTGGTATAACATTCAGTCATAATTTAATTGAGATATAACTTCTAGAAAATTAGAAATACGTACATACATATGCACTTAAATAAGGTAATTATAAGTTGAATTTTGTGCAGTATAGTAGTCAGCAACAGTATAACTTTTACTATATATATATAGAAGAGAAAGAAAACATGTATGATTTAGATCTTTGTTATCTTAAGGTACTTTGTCCATCAATCGCTCACATTTAGAAACCTCACAAAACCAAGTACGATTCTAGCCATATGTGCTGATATCACCATCTATCCTCACTCAAGAAGCTCCTGATTTCACATCAAAAAAGTATAATTGCAATAGTACTTTTTTTATAACAAACAATGAGAACTGTACTTAATCTAGAGTATAACAATTGTGGGAAATACAAAATCTAATCCATGCTGATTGCAACAGTTGTGCATTATACAGGGAACACCTAAGCTAAGGTGATCCAAACATGTATATGTAATTCCTCTATGATGTTAAAAAAAGGGATGTGTATGGCTTCAAAACATAAACTGTCTGCAAGGACATGTTACTGCCTTTTTTCGATAAAGGGAGTTTTTATTACTTAAAAAGTTTTACATGTTATTGCCTTACTAACATGACATGAACAATCACCCTGCTGACAGCAAGTGTAGGAATACAATATCTCAATGATTGGAAGATTGGACCGAGCAATACCTTTCTTTCTGAGACAATCTATGCAACTTCTAAACATGTACCAACAAACAACAGTTAACTGGGCACAATCGTATATACATGGAAGGCGATAAAACAACTTGGATTAGTGTGCTCATAAAATGGCAGAATAGAAAAGATCATTAGAGATCTTGCATCTCGTCGAAGAAAAAAAGTAGTAATTAAGGTTTGTTACCGGTGGAAACAATTGATCGAGGTATGAAACTCCGCTTAAATCAACCTGAAAGGTGAATACAGGAACCTGTAGCACGACCACGAACAACCAACAGAGGGTTGCTTCTTCACCGGTAGGGCACGGTGCCGCCAGAAAAACCGCGTTTGCAGAGGAAGTTGCGCCAGTAAAAGGAAACTTCCCTCCCGGATCTTTTTTCTTCTTACGGCCGCTGGTGCCTCACCTCTGATACCGTCCTTGCGTCCCTTGAGGGCCTGCATATTGTTTCCCTTGACACTGATGAGCTCTCAAGATCGAGAGAGCACGGTAGGAACGGGAACCGGACGTAATGCATGCATGGATGTGTGCGTGACTTCTTGTTTTTTAGCCATGCATCTATTCATGCTTCCTTCGTTGGGGCCTATTAAGAATTTCAGCGATGATTCCTTTCAGGTGAGAATAATGCAGAATTACTATCTTCCAATGTTGGGGATATCGCTTATCGGGAACTTATCGGTCGACCCAAGATAAGGGATAAATCGGCCGGTTTATCGGCATATCGGCCGATTTATCGACATATCGACAGATTTATTGGCTGATTTATCTTATCGGTCAGACACCGATAAGCGATAAATCGAACGATAAATCGGTATATTGGAAGATATCTTGAACAATGCTATCTTCTACCTACAAGGATCCCAAAGCTGACCAGATAGCTGAGCACCGCATAGATTAGAATTTCAGCATGGAAAATACGACAGGATGCATGCCCTTGCACATGGTAGTACACGAGCTAGTGCGGTCCCAGCTTAGATGAATGATACGGCTTTCAGGAGAGCAACAGGACCGGCCATGCGGGAAAAACGAATGTTTTCGCCGGCGGCGGCAGCTAGCTAGCCTACGTGAGGACGCATTAGGGTATCGGGATATGGGGGCGACTGCAGCTTGCGATGTTTTCTCTTTTAGCTAGACACAAAAGTCGAACGGGTACGGACCAACTTATTAAGGGCATTGGTGGGTAATTTGATTGAAACTTAATACCAATTATTTTTTCTGTAAAATCCATCGGTTGTGATCGTCTAGTGAGTAAAACTAATGGCCAGATGTTTCTGGTTATTGTGGGATTTTCTAGCCTATTTCTCTATTTTCTGATGAGCCCGTCATGTACTTTTAATATATAATAGATAAGAATATTTAAATGTTAAATGCTCAAGAGTCATCTACAGAACCTAAGTATACCAATGGTAAAAGAATTGGAGTTGGAAAATTTTCCACGATGCCTAAAAAGAACCCAAAACTTTTAGTCAACACAGAAAATGTTGTTGATAAAAATGCTGAAATTAGTTTTGATGATATGGATTCTTTAGGTGACAATGCTCCTGTTATTTTTGATGAAAATGGTCTATATTTTGATAATTGTAACCTTACTGAATTTGTAAAGTTTTTACAAAATCTTGCTAAAACTTGGCTTTTACTGTGCATATTACTAATGCTCTCATTGAAGTGAGAGAAGAAAGGCTTAAATGTGAATTCTCTATTCCTAGGAAATTAGAGGATGCTTGGGAGCCTACCATTAAGATGAAAGTTAATGATTCTGAGTGTAATGCTTTGTGTTATCTTGGTTCTAGTATCTCCATTATGCCAAAAAAGTTATATGATGCCCTTGATCTTGGACCACTAGGAGACTGTGATTTGAATGTGAATTTTCTTGATGCCACTTCGCATACACCTTTGAGTAAAATAGATGATGTTCCCATCATGGTTAATGGTAATTATGTTCCCGTTGATTTTATTGTTATGGATCTTGATTTTAAGCTTCCTTGTCCTATTGTTTTGGGAAGACCTTTTCTTAGAACTGTTGGTGCTATTATTGATATGAGAGTGGGCAATATTAAATTTCAATTCCCACTGAAAAAAGGGATGGAACATTTCCCTAGGAAGAGGATAAAGAAACCTTTTGATTCCATTGGTAAGCCAAAGAGTGGTTTTGAAGTGGGCACTATTGATCAAACTTGAATTTGCCCTTTTTGCCTAGCTAAAAGGCGTTAAAGAAAAGCGCTTATGGGAGGCAACCCATTTTTACCTTCTGTTTCTTTTTGTTTTCTTTGAGTTTTGGTGATTTTACCTCAGTAAAAACTCCCTTGTACCTTTTCGTTTTGGTTTTTGGTGCCAAGAATAGCCTCTAAAGAGAGGAAGACTAATTGGTGAGTTTGCTGTCCAGAAACAGATTTCCGCTCTTCACTGTTCGAAAATCCAAAAAATCACAGAACGTCATCTGTGGCTGAATTGTTTTTACATCAAGCATTAGGGTTTTTTCTACCTTTCTATAGTTTTGAGTTTTCTGATTTGAGTTCCAGAAGTGCCCCGAAAAATTCATCTTTACAGTCTGTTATATTTTTGACAGATTCTGTCTTAGTTTTGCATTGCTTCTTTTACGGGCAAAGTGAAGTTCTTTTGAGGTCAAGAGCTCTACTTAGATCTTGGTGATAGTAGCTATTGTTTAAAAATAAGTTCATGATATGTTCTTTGGAACTGAAGAAAGATATTGTTTTTGTGGACTAACCTCTCTAATGAAGTTTGCTATAAGTTTTGCGTGAAGGAAGTTTTCAAATATCCAAGAGCGAGGTGATGAATGAATATCAAGAAGGGATAAATGCTTAAGCTTGGGGAGGCTCCCCATGGACCCTCCTCTGAAATATTCAAGAAGTCACAAGCGTCTAAGCTTGGGGATGCCCAAGGTATCTCCTTCTTCATCAACAATCATCGGTTTTACTCATGGTACTATATTTTTATTCCTTTACACATTATGTGTTTTTCTTGGAGAGTCAGTTTGTATTTACATTCAGTTTGTTTGTGTTTTGTTCTCTGGTATTTGCAATAAATTTGATCCCTGCATGCTTGTTTGGGAGAGAGACACGCTCAGCTTTTTCATAAAACACTCCTGTTCTTCACTTATATGTGTTGAGCGTTTAGCTTTTATTATTTTTGCTTCTATCTCTTGTTTTTCATGCATCTCTTGTTCAGAGCTGTTAGCTTTTGTAGTTAGGAAGTATTCTCTTGTGCTTTTACCTTTTAGTTGCTTCCAATAGGTTGATTGGTGTTTGGTTCAATGGAAATTATCATGTAGGGAGTGTGAAAAGTGCTTGCATAATCTTGTTGATCATTATCTTGAATATTTGATACTTTTCAATTGTTTTGAGATATGAAGTAGATTGATGCTTAAACTTGTCGATCATCTAGTAAGAATGGATTAGTAAAGAACTGCAGTAAAGCTTAAAATTATGGTGCTTGTCCTGCTTGGTAGCTCTCAAAGTCTAGATATTCTTTTTGCAAAGAGTTGGTTTGGCTAACAAGGTAGACAGTGTGAAGTCTAATGGTTATGCATAATGTATATCTGTAGTCATTCATTGAACCAAATTGGTGTTATGTGTTTGCTTGATACCTTGCTAAGCCTAAAAATTCCGTACTGAGAGGGAATACTTCTCGTGCATCCAAATCCCTGAGCCAAATATCTTTGCCATTTGTGTCCACCATACCTACCTACATGTCGTACTTCCTTGCCACTCGAAGTAAATTTGTCATGTGCTACCTTTAAAACGTTCAAAATTTTCCTTTTTTGTGTCTCTGTTTTTAAGCTCATGAGGAAGCAGTAATGAAGCTAGATATAGCCATTTGACAAGCAAGGTCATTTCCCCCCTTTCACCCGGTGAGGATGGATTACGTGCTCACTTGAATTTTCCGAGAGCTGGCTCAATCAAAATATAAATATAACGCACCATTCTTCTCTGCACAGTGCAAACATGAGAAATCAGTCAAACATTGGTTAGTGGTGAAACAAAGGAGAACGAGGAGTGATCTCATTCCTCTAATTACCAGCCGCTCTCAAAAGTCTAAAAGCCTTGCTTGGTCAGGGGACTAGCTAGTTTCTTTACTATGGAGTCGTTGACGAAAGCATGCATGTCTCAAAACTGTTTTACTTCTGTTAAAAAAAATTAAAAAGATCTAGCACATGACTAATCCCTGCTTCCCTCTGCGAAGAGCCTTTTTTTTACTTTTATGGTGATTCAGTTTTCCTTCCCCTTCTTTACCTCTCAAGCAATCACATGGTGTCAACTTTGGTGCAAGTTTTACTTCATGTTATCTTTATGTCTAACCATGAAAACTATGTATTGACTTTATCTTGAGATAAACATGTTGCAAGTTGAAGCTTTTGCTGAAAACTTAAATCTTCTTTTGTGTTGGTCAAACTCCTTTGCCGAAAGAATATTGCTTTGTGAGATATCAATCATTGTCAGGTGTTATACTTTTAGATCTCTAAAGTACTATTTTCTAATAAATTCTTGTTTAGATATTACACCTGGTTAATCATTGTTTGTTTCATTCAATGAAACATTGTCTTGGATCACTTCATTCAGATCATGTGTGCTTTACCTTATCATTTGCCTACTCGAGGACGAGCAGGAATTAAGTTTGGGGATGCTGATACGTCCCAAACGTATCTATAATTTTTGCTGTTCCATGCTTTATTATATATATCAGTGCCACATGTTTTTATAACATTTTTATATCATTTTGGCATGATTTACGGAACTAACCTATTAACAAGATGCCCAGTGCCATTTCCTATTTTCTAATGTCTTTTTGTATCACAAAAGTTGTTCGCGGAAGTTTCTCGGAATCATCTGAAAATTTACGTGAATTATTTTCACGAAGGAACAAAGACGGAGCCAGGAGGGGAGATGCAGGGGGGCCACAGCCTCCAGACGCCACCAAGGCGCGACACAACCCTTGGCTGCGCCGGGGTCCCACCTGGGCGAATAGTTGCCTCCTCGAGTCGCCCTTTCGCCTATAAATTGTCTTCGACGCGGAAACTCTCGATACCCGATCATATTTTCCAGAAAACATCCGAGACCGCCACCGTCACCAACCCTAGATTGGGAGGGTTCTGAAACTCTTTCCGGCACCCTACCGGGGGGGATCATCACCGGAGGCATCTACACCACCATGCCTGCCTCCGGAGTGATGCTTGAGTAGTCCACCACGGGACTTTGGGTCCATAGCAGTAGCTAGATGGTTGTGTAACACCCCGGCCACTCCCGGACCGGCGCCTGTTACGCCTGGCAGCTCTCTAGGATCTCTAGACTGGCCCCACAGACCAACACTAGTCTTTTCTGCGTACTTTGTCCTCACTCGTGCACACCTGGGAATAACTTCCCGGTCGGTCACCCATCCTCAAATTGCTCCGGGCCAAGCACGCTTAACCTCGGAGTTCTTTGTGAATGAGCTTCCGGAAAAGAAGTTGCAACTTTTTTGTATGAGTATCCTATCAATCCTATTGAGCCCTGAGCCAGGATCTCACATCCCTCCCCCCTTAGAAGACCGACATCCTCGTCGGTCAACCCCAGTCCAGGAACGTCCCCTCTTGGCACCCGTCTGTGCGTCCAGTGCCAGCACATGCTCCACATGTCCGCGCATCTGACCCGCACACGCCCGAGTTACCACAAGGGTCGGCTCTGATACCAATTGTAACACCCCGGCCCCTCCCGGACCGGCGCCTGTTACGCCTGGCAGCTCTCTAGGATCTCTAGACTGGCCCCACAGACCAACACTAGTCTTTTCTGCGTACTTTGTCCTCACTCGTGCACACCCGGGAAGAACTTCCCGGTCGGTCACCCATCCTCAAATTGCTCCGGGCCAAGCACGCTTAACCTCGGAGTTCTTTGTGAATGAGCTTCCGGAAAAGAAGTTGCAACTTGTTTGTATGAGTATCCTATCAATCCTATTGAGCCCTGAGCCAGGATCTCACAGGTTGTCTCTTCTCCTTGTACTCCATTGCTTAGATCTTGTGAGCTGCCTGTCATGATCAAGATCATATTATCTGTAACTGCTACATGATGTGTTTGCATGGATCCGAAGAATTGTGGAAATCGTAAGTCTTGTTCATCTATGTGTTATGTTTTATCTATGATCTTGCATGCTCTCCGATGCTAGTGGATGCTTTGGCCAAGTAATTGTTAGTATCTTCAGAGAGGGTATTTATGCTAGATAGTGGGTTCCTGCCTCTTTTTTGTCTGAGCTCGAGTTGACAGAAATGCTTAGACTAAAGATGTGTTGTTGCCACTAGGGAGAAAATAGCGGTGTTATTTCCTTGTGTTATTTACATTGCTTACATTATGCACTTTGCTTATTGCAATGATCTGATATGTTGCTTGCAACTTAATACTTCTGGGTGACATGCTGGATAGCGATCTCGGGGGTAGATTATTAGTCATAGACGCAGTTGGATAACGGTCTATGTATTTTGACGTAATGCCCATATTAGATGAAACGGTGAACTATATTGTTTTATGGTAGCATTGTTTTGCGCCTACAATTCTGTCAATTGCCATCCTATAATTTGTTTACCCATCATGTGTATCTTTTGGAGAGACACCATTAGTTATCTATGGACCCCGGTCCTATTTTCCTACACTGTTTACAACTGTTTTGCTAGCTTTCCGTTCTCATTTGCTCGCTGGTCCTATTTAACTTTCATCATATTTTACATCTCCACATTTAATTCTTTGTTTCTAGCAAGCCAGAGAGATTGACAACCTCTCTGTTTCGTTGGGGCAAAGTAGTTTGTTTGTGATTGTGTGTAGGTCCACGTCAACGCGCCACAACCTATTCCTGGCCCCGTTGATACCTAGCAAGCCTTCTCCAAGTCCTACTAGTTCGATAACCTTTTGTTTTGTAATCAAGGGAAACTGTTGCTTTGCTGCATCATACCTTCCTTTTGGGGTTCCCCAGCGAACGTATGATCCATGTCATCAAGAGGCAGCAGCGAAAAATGAACAGCTCGATCGAAGCACCAATATCATGGTAGTGGTATATGGTGGAGAGAGCTCTCTACCAAATGCGGCTCCAAAACGCAGAACCACGCTCGAGGTGAGAGAGAGAGAATGGATTGTGATGCCAAAAGGAGATGGGGGCACCTCCTTATATAGGCAGAGGGGGAGGCCAACCCCCTTGGCTTAGCCATGTGGGACTATTCCCACATGGTGCGTCGGCCAAGGGGTGCAGCCGGCCACCCCATGGGCCCCATTCGGCTGGCCCATGTGGGGGGCGGCTGGCCCCTTCCTCCTTTGGGGTGCGCCCCCCCTTTCGGGTGAGGCCCTTTTAAGTGGGTTGCCCCTATAAATTAAAATAAATATTATTTAATTATTAATTACTCTAATTAATATTAAATACATATTATTTAATTTACATTGCATCGTAACTCCTTTTGTTGCCCTCTGATCTCCATCGGATACCTCTCTCCTAATTATAACACTCTACGGAACCCCTCCGATCTCCATCAGAAAATTTCCGGAATGATTCCGGAGTTGTTCTCTCTAATTTCTTCGGTACCAAAACAATTCCTAAGCGTCGTCTACCCTTAAGCGTGCCACCCTATGGTTCGGGATCACTCCAGACATGATCGAGACCCCTGTCCGATCAATGACCAACAACGGGATCTGGAAACCAATGATGGCTCCTATGCATTCCACGAAGTTCTTTGTCGCCTGAACCTTTAACATTGTTGACCATTCCTTTTGTCACACGATATCAAGTTTTTCCGAGATCCCCATCTCGTTACCCGACAAACTTATTTACTCGTGACCTGGTCACATGCTTGCAAGAGTACTTGATGTAATATCATCGAGTGGGCCCAGTGATATATGTTCGTCACGCGGATGCACAAATCCCTCTCTTGATACATACGCCTCAATGTGTTACTTCAGGAAACCTGATAGACACCTTTATGATCACCCTGTTATGGTGTGACAGTTCATGCAGTCAAAATCTCCCTGCGCAACAGTGATTAAATATGATCTCACGGTCTAAGGACTTGGTTACTAATACGTATCTTTTAAGTTATTGCAATGCCGATATTCGTGACAGATCTTATTGCGCCAACTTACTTTGGGTGGACGTCCATAATGTCATTTCCCAATGACACAACTCCATTGTCAATTGACATAAATGCCCATGATCAGGAAACCTTGATCATCTGTTGACCAATGGACTAGTCAAGTAGAGGCTACTAGGGACCTGGTTGTTTTATATCACACATGTATTAATGTTTCCGCCTAATACAATTATAGCATGACATAAAACTTATTATGAATAGTTTGAGATATGATAATAAAACTCCTTTATTAATTGACTCTAGGGCATATCTCCAACACGATTTATCTTTGTCATTTCCTTGGTTTTGATTTGATTCTTATTTGGCTTTTGCTCTAAGACTAACCCAAACACTGCAATGTTTGGAGATTCTGCATTTCTCGATGTGAGTTTCAGGATTTATTAAATACAGGAAGCAAATGATGCATATTAATGCTAATTGGAGCAAAACAAGTGAAACCACAAAAGGGAGGATCACAATTCATACCTAGCAAGCCTTAATGACCACTAGTACGGTCGCAAGTGACCATACCTGTGATACTGTGCGTCGCCGCCTTCAGTATATTAAAAGGATCAACTTTCATGAAGGAGGCAGACACAAAAACATAACAGAAGATGACGTACTCAGGACAGATGATCAGAAGAAGAAGGAGATCTAGAGAGGGGACCATGCCGTGTCTTGTATCACAGACACCGGGAGTAAAGGATACCCCCTTTTTAGGTTTGGCACGGGGCGTGAAGGAGGCTGGGAGATGCCAACTTCTGGGAGAACCTCGTCGAGACTTCCGATCTATGTACCAGCAAGCAACACAAGGACACAGGGAGTTTACCCAGGTTTAGGCCGCCCGGAGGCTAAAATACCTACTCCAGCATGTCTGGATTGAGTGCTTCATCATGGTGTAGCTTACAGAGGTGGTTGCGGGTGAGAACCCGGGAGGTGTTGGCTAGAGGTTGAAGATGAGCAGATCCTGTCCCGGAGGAGATCACCTCTCGCTTATGCTACTCTCGTCTGGTGCGCTACCTAGCCTAGGCTCCGACTCTCTGGAATCCCGTCCCTTCCCTCAGGTGCCTTGGTCCTTCTTTTATAGGCTAAGGGGATCCCACAAGGGCACCTTTGGGGGCGGAGGGGTTTTAGGCGGGAAAACCCCTTCGGGTTCTTCTTAGGGGGCGACGTGGCCTCCTCTCGTCCAAGTATTCTTCTGAGGGAGGTTAGGTGCGGTCGCCCACCTCTTGCAAAGCGGGCGGACAAAGGCTGACACCTTTACCGACCATGTCCCCCCATGGCGCCTCCATCTTCTTGGCGCCCAAGTCTTCTAGGAGCTTCCAGCCGGAGCTTGCAAGCTTATCCCCTTCGCTTGTACAAAGGCTGGATCCCGGGGGTGAGCCTGGCCTCCTACCGGGCGTTCGGGTCCCCGGGACCTCCGCGTCGTCTGCCGGGTTGAGGGTGACCCCGGAAGGTACCCCAGCCCTTAGTCGTGGTTGGCGATGCCGTCCTTGCCTAGTTGTTGTGGGGCAGATGGGGGGCCCATCTGCTAGTCTTGAATCCTTGCTTTGTTTGCCTTCTTGGTGGGCCCACTGGCGGTCGACCCACTTTGACGCATCAGGGGAACCCCATGTTCCACTATTGCGACAGTAGCCCCCGGGCATAGTCCCTGTGGGCACGTCCTTCTACTGTCGGGGCTATGACCAAAAAAGTCAAAGTGGGTCCCCGACGTCTTGCCTTGACTGTCTTGTCCCATCACTACTCGGAAAGTGGCTATAGATGGAATCACTTTCTTTGGCCCACCAATATTGCCATGTGCCACAGAATATATTCAGTGGCGCATGACAGCTGGTGCGCCACAGAATTCTGGCCCTTTCTGTGGCGCATCTTTTCCCTAATGTGCCACTGAATGACAGCATTCTGTGGCGCATGGGGTCGGATGCGTGACAGAAAGTACCATTTCTGTGGCGCATGGGGTCCCATGCACCACAGAAAAGTGCTATTTCTGTGGCGCATCAGGTCACATGCGCCACCGAAATAGTACTTTCTATGGCGCATGGGTTACCGTGCGCCACACAAAAGTTGAAATCAGATCACCACCCCCCCTGTGGATCGCCTTTTCAGTTTTGCACCAAGTGAAAGAAAATGATAAAAAATTCAAAAAATAAAATCCTTTTAGATGTAGGGAAGGTTTAGGGTCTAGTTGTTAGGAAAAATAAAAAATACACATTTTGACTTTTTTCCAAAAGTAGGTGAAAAAATATTAAAACGGCCGTTTGAAGGGGTTTTCTCAGATTCTCAAAATTCCAAAAGAAAAAAGTTACGGCCGTTTGAAGAAATTTTCCTGCAAAATCAAAAAAATTCTGTGGCGCATATCTAGCCCATGCGCCACAGAATTGTTGGACGGGATTCGAATTTTGAATCCCACCGGCGCCCCCTTCTCCCTCTCTTTTCTCCTTCTCTCCTCTCAGTAACTCCTCCTCCCTCTCCTCTCCTCCACTTCTCCTCTCCCCTTCTCCTCCACTTCTCATCTCCCCTTCTCCTCCCTCCTCCTTCTCAATCAACCCCGGCGACCTCCTCCTCCTCCACCACCTCCGGCGACCTCCTCCTCCTCCACCACCTCCGGCGACCTCCTCCTCCACCACCACCTCCGGTGACCTCCTACACCACCCCAGCGACCTCCACCTCCACCTCCGGCGACCTCCTCCACCACCTCGGCGACCTCCTCCTCCACCTCCACCTCCACCTCCGGTGACCTCCACCTCCACCTCCGGCGACCTCCTCCACCACCCCAGTGACCTCCTCCTCCACCTCCACCTTCATCTCCGGCGACATCCTTCTCCTCCTCCACCATCTCCGACGACCCCCATCCTCCACCCACCCACCTCCGAAGACCCCCTCCTCCACCCACGGCAACACGGCCTCCGACGAGCTCCGACAAAATTCCGGCGAAATTCCGGCGGCTAGATCTAGATCTGGCCGCCCTTTTTTTTGAAATTAAAAAAACAATTCTGTGGCGCATGGTGGTGGGTGCGCCACTGAAATATTTCTGTGGCGCACGGTTCTGGGTGCGCCACAGAATCTTGGCATTTATGTGGTGCACCGCGGGCGTGCGCTACAGAAATATATTTAGTGTCGACGTTTCTGTGGCGCATCCACCTGTTTTCAGGATGCGCGATAGAAATCCAATTTGGTGCGCTACTAATAGCCCTTTTCCTAGTAGTGCATCTGTTAGGGACTTGACGCTTGGAGTTATCCGCTTGGGGGAGTAACTGCGCCTGCCTCCTCGATTCTCGGAAACGGAGAAGGTGAGGCGACGACCGTTGAAGGTGCAGCCGAGCCTTCTTAAAAGCGGGGGTGCCCTTCCCGAATCGTCAATCATCTTCCTTCTTCTTCCAGCTCGACACCCCGGCAAAGTCGAGCGTGTCGATGGCGAGAGCCAGGAGAGGAGCTGGACGCTCCCGTTCTTTCCCATCGGTGGCGGAGGTGGCCACCAGCAGCCGTGGGAGGGCTGCTTCCCGAGGTCGAGCGGGGCGCGGTCGTAGCGGCGGCCGCGGTCGTGGTCGCGGAAGCCATCGTCGTGGAGGCCGTGGTGATGGAGGCTTTCCAGACCCTTCCGCTCGTAGTACGACCCACTCCGGCTTCCCTCCGTTCGAGTTCATCGTAGATCTGGACAGCAGGTTGCGTAGCCGGCTCCATCTGCCGGACTCCTTCATGGCGGCGGTGGACTCGGACAACGGCCGGCCGACCGACTTCTGGTTGTAGGTGGACGGCTGTCCCAACGGCCCCTCCTGGGTCGAAGTGGAGTACACCGTCGATGATGTCATGCTCCTAGGCCGGGGATGGAAGGCGTTTGCACGCTCCCGTCACCTAACCCGGGGGCAGTTCTTGGTGTTCGAGTATGACAGAGACGCGACGCTCTTCGTGAAGATCTTCCGCGCCGAGGGAGGACGCGTGGACTGTTGCGCGGAGAGCGACAGCAGAAGCCGTAGCAGCGGCTACGATGACGAAGACGAGGATGAAGATGAAGAAAACTCCGTCTGCGTCAAGGTTGAGAGGAGCCCGCCTTCCTGAGGACGTGTGGGGCGGCACCGAGGCAGCAGCCCTGAAGATGTCCATGACCTTCTTCTTGGCAGCCTCGTCAACATACTTCTAGATGTAGCGCCTTCCGTTGGGCGGCGGTGCTCCCTGCTCGCGTAGGAGCCAACCTTTTCTTGTAAAAAGTAGGTCCTTTTGTAGCTCTTGAGATTATGAATAACTTGTATCCTTGTTGTCGCTTGGCCTTCAGGTTGAATCGGTGTGAGCGAGAACGGGTTTTTTTGCAAAATGTGCCCCGATTACTGCACCAGTCATACCGCCGAGGGGCAAGTGGGGAGGGAAAGGCCTATAAAAGGCTCTCCAGCCCTCAAGCTCCTCAGCATCTCCCGACTCCTCTCTTTCTTGCATCTCGCTCTCTCCGCCTCTCCATAGATCGTAGAGCAATGTCTGGGGAGGCAGAGATGTCCTTTTCTGAGCCATCGACGGCGGCGTCCGTGTGTCTGGGCGCGACGGAGGCACCCAGGGGAGCTGGGGCCCGTGCCGCTGGAGAGGAAGACGAGGTGGTGTCGCATTTTTCAATCGCCAAGGGCATTTCGCGCCTGGCGACCATCTCTGGTCCCGCGGCCCAGGAGGCCCGGGTGCGTGCCCTTCAGAGGGCTCAGCTTCTGGCGGCCTTGAAGGAGAAGAATGCGGGTACCCCGAGGGCATCTGCGTTCTGGACCGAGCTTGAAGCCATCGACCAGGTAAGCGTCGCGGCTCCTTTGACCCCTTGCACCTCTGGGGTCTGGTCTTGATCCTGATCGAGTTCGTCCCTTGCCACAGGCGGACGACGATGCCATGAGCGAGGTGGCGGCCGAGATGCTCTTTCTGTTTCACTGCTTGGCGCCTGCACGCGCAGGGAGGCCATAAGGCGCCTGAAAGTCCTTCCGGGTTCCCTCCCTTTCCCCATGCGTCCCCGGGGATCGAGAATTCTCCCGTCAGGCATGAAGAAAACAAGGACGCGTTGCTAGGAGATCTAGCTCCAAGCTGGCCTTAGCAGCACAGGCTTAAGTAGTTGCAGAACCGAATGTAAACTCCGAATTGTAATTCAGAGAGTAAAATCGGATGAATGCAACCCTAGACTCAACTCCCGGGGTCATTTCCCAAATCTTCCTTTGCACTAACGCGCCGTCGAGTTTTCAGAGGAGGCCTCTTAGGTGCCAAGCACTCTACCTGCATGCATCCCAAATGTGTTGCTAAGATGCTAACGCGGCAGACGTACCCCTAAAGAGGACTATACCTTCCGGGAGTCCTTCTCCACTATCCTCGGGTAGTAGGCCAGAGGGAAACAGACCGTTTGCCGGGTTGGACCCATACCACCGCAAAGGCTCTCATCAACTGTCAAGCATGCGCAGGTCGATAGTATATTGACTCTGAGCAAGATATTATGCCTAAGTGCAGGATGCAGATGCAAGGACTTAGCTGATTTCCTGTCGCGTCCTTGATCCACCCTGTCCTTCTCGGGTACCCAACTCCTTGGTCGAGTTCTGCTGCTTGATCCTCTCTCGGGAAGGAGCTGCACACAGAAAACTTTCAGTAGGAAAAGAATGGACCCTCTCTTCTACCATGTTAGCGCGATACCCGAAGCAAACCACAAGCACATTTGATAGTGCATTTCTGTGTTGAAGTTTGTCTCACCACGGCACTGCCCGATTCCTCCTTTCTGCGGCAGTACGACTTGATTGGGTGGCAGTGCCTATCCGCGAGGCCACTAGCGGCGCTACAACCCGTCAGCCACCGACACATATCAGCCCCCAGCTTACGGGTTGCTAAGGATACCATGCTCACATGCAGGAATTGAGGCTCACGGAATTGAAATCACTTATCTTTTATTCCCTTGGTGACGATTCTTAGACCCTATTACAGAACACTAGCCCCCAGGGCATGCTTTAACGGATTCGATGTTGGGCGATTCATGTTCGTAATTAGGGGTAGAACTTGCGAAGATTCTCGATGTTCCAGGCGTTGCCCTCTGGTCTGCCTTTCTCCTCCTCCAGGTATACCGCTCCGGGTTTCAGGATATGAGTAACCCGGTAGGGTCCTTCCCACTTGGACGACATCTTGTTCATGCCTTCCATTTTTTGCTTCTTACGGAGTAAAAGGTCTCCGGGTTGCAGTTCCAGCGAGCGAACATGGCGACTATGGTATCGACGGAGTCTTTGTTGGTACCGAGCTGACCATAAGGAAGCTCGGCACCTACTCTCTTCCAGTAGGTTTATGTCATCGATCCTTCGCTCTTCTTGCGTGTTTTCATCATAGGCGAGCACCCGGGGTGATCCGTGCTTTAGCTCCGTTGGCAGGACAGCTTCAACTCCATAGACGAGGAAGAAAGATGTTTCTCTACTAGCTCTGCTTGGTGTTGTTCTGAGGGACCACAGTACACTTGGCAGGTGATCAATCCATTTTTTGCCCTTTGTTCACTAGCTTGTCAAAGGCTTTGGTCTTCAACCCCTTGAGAACTTCGGCATTGGCTCGCTCTACTTGTCCGTTGCTTCTTGGTTAGGACACCGAGGCAAAACACACCTTGATGCCCATTTCTTCATAGAAGTTGAGGAAGGGTCGACTGGTGAACTGAGTGCCGTTGTCGGTGATGATTCTATTTGGAACTCTGAAGTGGTAGACGATCCCCTCGATGAACTTGATGGCGGCCTGAGCCATCTGGCGCGGTACTGGCATTACCTCTACCCATTTTGTGAACTTGTCGATGGCCGCGAACAGGTACTCATGTCCTCTGACAGACTTTGGCACCTTGCCGACAATGTCCAGGCCCCAGACCGTGAACGCCCAGGAGTTTGGAATTGGTTGCAGCGCTTGAGTCAGCTGGTGCGTGTTCTTCACGTAGTACTGGCAGGCTTCGCAGGTCTTAACTAGCTGCTCCGCGTTGTGAAGTACTGTTGGCCAATAGAACCCTTAGCGGAAGACCTTCCCCGCCAGTGATCTTGATGCCATGTGACTCGAGCACGTTCCCTCGTGTATGTCCTTCAGCAGTTCTTGGCCTCATTCTTGTGCTATGCATCGCAGCTTGACAAGTTGTCGCGTCGCCGGTAGAGCTCGCCGTCAATTAAGACGTAGAGCTTAGCCTGGTGGGCCACCCGCTTGGCCTCGTTGTCGTTTTCTGGGAGGACGTGCTCCACCATGTACTTGATGATGTCCTGGGCCCAGGGTGGGTGGTTTCGTTCCACCAGCAATACCGCCTGGGCAGGAGGAAGCAAAGCTTCTTTTGCCGCGGGCACTGCCGAGTCTTGAGCTTCCGGGCTGGCTACCCGTGTTGTCGGTGTAGAAGGGTTGCCAGCCCCCGGTGTCGTTGCAGACCTTGACTTGAGCCTCTCGAGAGAGATTGAAGGCTGTCGGAGCACCTCGATGTAGATCCTAGGAGGTACTGGTTCCTGCTTGGATGATAGTTGTGACAGCTCATCCGCGGATGTGTTCTCCTCCCGCAGGAGATAAATAGCTCTGAAGCTGCTGAAGCGCCCGCTGGAGTTTCCACAATTCCTCGACGTATGGCGCCATCTGAGGGAAAGTGTACTCCTTGTTGACTTCCTTGATGAGTAGCTGAGAGTCACCCTTGACGACGAGCTTGTCGATGCCGAGACCGATGGCAGCACGAAGTCCCTCGAGTAGGCCTTCATACTCCGTCGTGTTGTTTGAGGTGTTTCCTTGGTAGTGCATCTGAACAACGTACTTCAAGCGGTCGCCGATGGGTGAGGTGAGGACAACTCCAGCACCTCCCTGCCCCTTGGTGTAGTAGCCGTCGAAGTGCATGGTCCAGGTTTCAGGATCCTCCTTCCCGGGGAGGCTCGTTTCCTCTTCCGGGTCATCGAATGTCTTCTCGGTCCACTCAGCTGTGAAGTCAGCCAGTGATTGGCTCTTTATGTTGTCCGTGTGCTCGAACTTGAGACCGAAGCCTTGAAGTTCCATGGCCCATGCCGAGATGCGTCCAGTTGCCAGCGGGTTCTCCAGGGGGCTTCTCAGATTGTACTTGGACACCACCGTGATCGGGTGCCCATCGAAGTATGGCCTCATCTTGTGGGAGGCAATGAGGATTGCTAGAAAAGCTTCTGCATCATGGGCGCTCCCGGGCGTCGCGCAGCACCGAGCTGATGAAGTAGACCGGATGCTGCACCTTGCGGGTTGCTGAACCCTTGGCGGGTTCGGTGTCCTCCACGTCCTCGGCGTCCCGAGGTGTTGTTGGAATAGCCCCCGACAGGGCTACCTCGGAGTGGCTTTGTCTCCCTCGATGTCGGGTTTGATGATGATGGGAGGGGTCGGGGTGCTAGGATCTTCGAACCCCTGGTCACCCGGCCGCCTCTTCTTGCTTGATTGCCCCAAGAATGGATCCCCGGAACGCTTGCCCTTGCTCGACTTCTTCGGAGGTGCATCGCGCTCTGCTAACAGCACGGAGCTAATCACCTGGTTGGTGGCTGCGATGTAGAGTAGCAAAGCCTCCTTCTCTACCGGGGCCATGAGGACTGGTGGTGAGGCGAGGTAGCGCTTGAGGGACTGGAGAGCTTCCTCGGCACCGGGTGTCCACTCCACGGGGCCCAATTTCTTGAGCACCATGAAGAACGGCAAGGCCCGCTCTCCAAGCCTTGAGATGAAGCGCCCAAGTGAAGTGATGCACCCGTTGAGGCGCTGCACATCCTTGACCCGCCGGGGTGCCTCCATTCGTTCGATGGCCTTGATTTTGTTGGGGTTCGCCTCAATCCCCCGGTGGGAGATTAGGAAACCCAGCAGCTTGCCAGATGGGTCCCCGAACACGCACTTGTCGAGGTTGAGCTTGAAGTTGAACCGGTGGGGGTTGTTGAAGGTCTCGTGCAGGTCCTGGAGGAGAGAGTCCTTGTATCAGGTCTTGACCACGATGTGGTCGATGTATGCTTCAACGTTGCGGCCAAGCTAAGGCCCAAGGCACGCCTGCATCGCGCGCTGGAAGGTGGCTCCGGCATTCCGGAGGCCAAAAGGCATTCGGGTGTAGCAGTAGCAGCCCTTGGTTGTGATGAAGGCCGTCTTCTCCTGGTCCTCGACCGCCATCATGATCTGGTGATACCCAGAGAAGGCATACAGGAAGCACAGCGACTCACAGCCGACCGTGGAATCCACGATCTGGTCAATGCGCGACAGAGGGAACGGGTCCTTGGGGCAGGCCTTGTTCAGGTATGTGAAGTCGATGCAGAGTCGCAGCTTGGAGGTCATCGGTTTTGGCACCACCACAGGGTTGGCTACCCAAGTGGGATGAGGAACCGCCTTGATGATGCCGGCTTCTAGTAGCTTGTCGGTCTTGGTGACAATGAACTCCAACTTCTCCTTGCTCTGCTTTTGTAGAACTTGCTTCACGGGGCCGGCATCCGTGTTCACCACTAATTTGTGCTCGATCACCTCCCTTGATACGCTAGGTAAACCTGACGCCTCCCAGGTGAAGACGTCAGAGTTTTCCTGAAGGAAGGCGACGAGCGCGCTTTCCTATTTGTCAGCGAGGTGGGCACCAATGGTGATGGTGTGGGAACCGTCACTTGTTAGTGCCACCTGCTTGGTCATCTGCGGGTCGCCGTGGGATGGCGCCTTCTTGGAGGAAGTCGACGCCGAGCCCCCAAGGTACCCTCCATCCCCGGAGAATGCGTCGGTACCAACGTCCTGCATATCTTGACGGGTGTCCGCCGTCATCACCACCATCTGGTTCAGCTTCTGGATGCAGTAGATGGCGTCGTCGATGTACGCCTTGACCTTGATCACCCCTCATGCCACCGGGATTTTCATCATGTTGTAGGTGAAGTGGGAGACGGCCATGAACTTGGCCAGCGTAGGTTGGCCGAGTATGCCGTTGTATGGGAGCGGCGTGTCGGCGATGTCGAAGATGATCTCCTCGGTGTGGAAGTTCTCGGGGTCACCGAAAGTGATCGGAAGAGTGATCTGCCCCAGAGGCCGTGTGACGTTCCCGTTTACACCTTGGAAGACGCCAGTGTCTTGCAAGCGGGAAAGGGGAATTTGCAGGGTGGCCTAGACCTTCGCCGTCAGCAGGTGTAGCGCCCCGACCGCAGAGCTATACAGTGAAACGTTGTGTAACCGGTCGTGCTACACAATCGAGGGTTACTGGGTTTACCAATCCCAGGCCAAAACTCATTAGCAGGCGTGCTCGGAATACATCATCGGCACACAACACCTCGATCATGCCATAAGCTCAGACATCGCTTTCACGTGTAGCAAAGAGACCAAGACTGTGGAACAACAGGCACATCACAGACTCTACGACACAAGAGATCATAGTTCAAATCATATATGAGAAAGATAGCAAATATCACAATCAGAGGTCACATACCCATCATTACATCAAGCGGAAGCAAATATAGTTGTCTAACAACAAGATCCAAATTATGGCCTAAGAGGCCTACAATAACATATCCCAGCCAGCTTGTTCCGAGACGTCCCAAACTGCCACCTGGGAACCCCAGACTACTCGTCGATGTCGATAAAGAACCCACCTTCCAGTCCGGTGACGTCCTCCTCTGAAACAAATAATGATCAACAAAGCAAGGCTGAGTACGACGTACTCGCAAGAATTAGTAGGGCGATATAGGCCCGATGCTGACGGAGGCTCTAATGCTGTATAATGTAGCTGGTTTTGCATAAAGCTAGTTTTCCATTTTTAAAAGACATCAGGACCTTTTGCATCGTCTACTCAGAATGTTTTCCGAAAAGGGATAAGAGAGTAAACTTTCATCTGTGGTTCTCAACGAACCCTTTTGTAACCAGAAGCACCTCATATCCACCAAGGCACTCCCTCGAATCACCCTCGAGGAAATGAACCTTTTATCACATGTTGGATTTGCAACCTCTAGCTGCCAATTCATTAATTAGGTTCAGGTTCTCTATGAGCTAATCCGCCTTTCCCAAGAGTTCGTCCATAACCGCGGACACGGCTATTCGAAAAGATTAAACCCTGCAGGGGTGTACTGTTTTTATCCATTGGTACCGTCCGACCCCTTGCCTGTACAATTAGCTCTCTTCCGGGGAAAGCCGGCAGGGCGGGCGCGGTTAAACCTTTACCTCGCATGGGACTATCCAAGGGTCATCATGACGACATGACAAGTTCAGTGCCTATTTCAACACCCTGCCCCATCGCCACTCCTATCACCACCATCGTCATCACATCATCATCATAATCACCATCATCACCGACCACACACTCGCAAATGGAAAGCGCAAACTAGAGGACCCTTGGATACGCCCGCACAAGTTATTCAGTTAGTAAGGGGCCCATACCCCCACCGTTGGTAGCACGCTCGGTTCTTGGTTCTAGCTAAAAGCACTCTCAGCCTAGGCGACAAGAATGAGGCAAAACACCATCTCCGATGGCAACTCATCCAATCCTTTTAACAAATTTACCGATCGTAACCACCATGATCGAATCATTCCATCAACATCAATATCATGGAATTAAATCACCGGACAACTAAGCATGGCTAAGCATTGCTAAGCATATAATACAACAATTATATCTTTGTCTCAGGCCAACACATCAACCCTAGGTTTCATAGGAGGGGAAGCATGTGATGGTTAAGGGAACAATGCATATCATAGGATTTCCTACTTGATCAAAAAGTGAAATTTGAATCGCATGCAATATTCTGGTGGAGAAAATAAGTTTATAAAACACTAGGATGCTAGATGCCAAGAAGGTTAGGTTAGTTCTTGCCTTGCTGATAATACTGGGCGCGTTGATCGTCGAGGTATTGTGGTGGAACCTCGACTCCGGAATCTAACGAAACACAACAATAACAGGAAACGAAATAAATAACATGAATACAAGGTGCAATGCACAATCATGATGAGATGGTCAAATTATGCACTGAAATCATATTGGGCATGTCCCACAAGTTAAATGGAACCCCTAAATTAAATATTGTAATTAACGGGTCAAAACTCCATATTTAACTTAGTGAATTGCATTATTATCCAAAATTTCCAGTACTGAATTATGGATCCTAAATGCATGAAAATGACATTATTAGATAGATATTGTCCTACTGATCATTTTGGTACTTCGTTTGCAATTTTCTGACTAACGATGAATAAATGGTGATTTAAACGGTTATGCAATTTAAATCATTTTAACCAATTCGAAAATGACAACAAAGTAAAAGTTATTTTCATGTTGTGAAATTAACATGGCTAGATAGCATTTGTTTTGCTGGTCATTTTGGTATATCATTTGCAAATTTTGAATTAATATTCACCAAGTTATGATATTTTTAATAATTGATTTAATTCTGCCATTTTATTTATTTTTATTAAGCAGCACCAATATTACATCTAAAAGTCTCTCAAATTTCATAAACTTGTAGATCATTGTTCACTGAACATTTTGAGAGCTTATTCATAATTTTTGGATGAGTAGAACTCAAGTTATGCAATTTCCAAAATTTGAATTAAATCTGCCATCTCTGTTTTTATTAAATAAGGGCAATTTATTTTGGTCAATTAATTCTACCAATGGCAATAACAGATGGACATTTTCTTCCTGAGCATTTTGGTATATTATTTGCATTTTTTGGAATTATGGTTCAAAAGATATGCAAATTCAAATTTTAACACAATTTCTGTCATTTTGTTTTAATTCATTAAAATGGCCGAAATGTTTTTCACCCGGTCGTGGGCTAGCCACTGAGACGGACGGGTGGGGCAGCGGCCACGCTGGCGTCCACGTCGGCCGGGAGGGACACCGGCAGGTTTGACCGGCACGGGATGCCAGGACCGGCGCGACGCGGCGCGGTGACCGGCGGCAACGGCGAGGACGCATCCGTTGCTACGCGTCGACCTAGCCCTAACGGAGGGTACGGGCGTGCTCTACGCGCTGAGGCGACCTAGGTGGCGGCGGTGCGTGACTATAAGGTCACCGTAGGAGCACTGGCGATGAGCCACGGCGGCGGCACGGTTCGGCTATCTGGGCTACTGCGAAACAGAGGGGGAGAGAGAGGAAGGAGTGGTCCGGGAGGACCGTGAGCTCACCCTGAGCGCGTGGGTGTGCTCGGCGGTGGCAGAGGAGGGCCGAAGGCGATGGAAACTTGGCGGCGGTCGTCGGTCGGAGGTGGAGAAGGCGAGAATGATTGCGGCGATTCCCGGCTCCCGAGCTCGATTCCTTAGGCGCGGATGATGAGGGAGACGAGGCAGAGGTGATGGCGCGGCTCGATCTGCTCCTGGCGGCCTAAGTCGACGGCGGCGTGTGGCGGCGACTCGGTCAGCGCGCGGTCATGGCGCCGTTAGGGTTAGGGTTGCTGCACGGGGCAAAAGGAGGGGGAGGAGGAGCAGCTCGTCGAGGGGGCCTCCTTATGCTCCAGGAGGGGCCAGGGAGCAAGGGGCCCGCGGTGGAGGCCGTGGTGGGGCGCGTCCATGGCGCCAGGGTTTTCCTTGTCGCCACAGGAACGATGGTGCTGACAGGTGGGTCCCCTTGTCAGGGTTTTCTTATTTTTATTTTTCCAGAAATTCTAGTAGGGTTTAGGTATTTATTTGAGGCCCTTAGTTAATTTTAAAAATTCTGGAAAACTTTACAGACCCATAATATATTATTCGGAACCTGTGGTAAAATTTGCAGCCCATTTTGAAAATATTTCATGTGCTAACAATTCAGAATTTGCTCTCTTGTGTTTTGGGCTTTAAGTAAATATTTGAATTTTGCAATTGCATTAATATTTGCAACAAACATATTTGTAGTTGTTAGAACTTCCTGGACAAATATGGATGTTCAGATTTGAATTTGTTTGTTCAACACCATTAGCCAACCTTGACTTCTTTGTTAAAGGCAAAGTATTATTTCATGTGGAGCAATTTGAATGAGGGATGCTATGATGCAAAGTGTCGTGGTGGGTAGCACGGCATATCCATCAAAGACGGAAAAGAGTATGGGGCAGGCGACGATCGGATGCTCGCGCGGGATTGGGCAACAAACATGCAAACACACGTCGGTTACCCAGGTTCGGGGCCCTCCTTGTGGAGGTAACACCCCTACGTCCTGCTCTTCTTGTTTCTATTGATTGATCACAGATCGAGCTACAAGGTTGCTCCTAGAGCTGTATGGCGGCGGTGCCGGCTAGAGAGGTCCAGCCGGCTAGAGGTGGAAGGCGTTGATCTACGTATCCGTGTGTCCTGTTCGACGTGCCTCGCGCAGGAGGCCCATGCACGCCTTATATAGGCAGCGTCTAGGGTTTTGGGTTACAAGGAGATTACACGATTGCCCCTATGACATCACTACTCTGGAGCCGGCTGGAGCTACATCATCATTACATTGTAGCTGTAACGTCCGACAGGAGCTGGACGATCTGGGCCTACCAGTACGGACTGGTCGGTTGGTAGAGGCCGGCTGCTCTAGCCGGCCGTCCGCCTCCGGGTAGGCTAAGCGGCTTGCTTCATCCGGCGGGCTTCAGGCGGCACGCTGTAGCCGGCCCTTGCAGTTCTTGAAGAAATGGTCTTCTTAGGGATATCCGGGGTTCATATCCCCGACACTAGCCCCCGAGATCGTGGAGTCTTGCCGGCTTGCCGGGTAGACTTCTCGAGCTTCAATGTTTTGTTTGTCGATGTAGTTGAAGTCGTCCGGCTCGAGGCCTGCTGGTTAAGGTGATGGCGACCGGAGGTGGACCATCCGGCTTGGGGTAGCCGGTCTCCGGTAGTATGGATGTCTTGGGGATCGTGGGTCGTGGCATGCGTCAGCCACGTTTCGCCGCTTGGTCGTGACGGTTGTGCTCTGCCCGATGTCAGGGGCACGTCGCTTCGGTCTTCGGCGAACTGGATCATCTGTGGCAACCGCCTGCTAGTGGGATCGTTTGTGGACGGCACGGCCTGCCCGCGCTCCACGTGGCGCATGGAACGGCGCGGTTCCGCCTGCCCCGCTTTTAAAGGGGAAAAGAGGGGGAAGGCTCGGAACTTTCGCTCCTCTCTCCCGCTTCGTCTTCTTCGCCAGTTCTTGCTCCTCTCGCTCCTCGCCGATTTCTCCGTCTCGTCACTCCCGCTTCCGCCTCCTTCACCACGGGCAACAGATCTTCAATGGCGGGCACGGGTGCCTGGATGGGTTCCACCATCGACAATAAGTTCCTTCTGAAGCTTCACCGGAACGGGTCCATGGGGAAGAGCGGCGATGTGGAGGCTCGCGCCCCGCCTCCTGGAGAGATCTCGCCGAGCCCCAAACCGGATGAGTTTGTCATGTTCTACACGCATGTGGAGCGGGGGTTGGGGCTCCCCGTCAGCTCGTTCTTCAACGAGTTTCTGCATTTTACGGGCTGCAGCCTCACCATCTAGGGGCAAACTGCATCACGCAGTTGTCCTGCTTCGTCACGCTGTGCGAAGCGTATTTGGGCATTTGGCCCAGTATGGAGCTCTTCGGCATGTTCTTCTTCTTGCGGTCCCAGGTGTCCGCTGGGCTGCAACGGGACTGCGGCGGCGTCTCCATCAGCGCGAAGAGCACGCCATTCCCCAAGATCCATCTGCCCGAATCCATCAAGAAGTGGCAGAATACATACTTCTATGTCAAGAACGCCACTGAGGTTGACCGGATCAAACTCCCCGCCTTCGCCAATACGCGTCCGGCGGACAGGTCCTGGAGCCGGAAGCCGGCAGTCGACGAGAATCTGCAGGCCACCCTGTTCGCCCGCCTGGAGAAGCTGGTGGCAGACGGCCTGACGTCCAGGGACCTGACCATGGCCTGGACGACAAGGCGGATGTTCCCGCTGCAGGAGCGCTCGCACAAGATGTGCTTCTACTCCGGCGTCCGGGATCCCACTTGTGCTTCCTTGAACATCCCGACGCAGGAGGGATTAAGCGGTGGGTTTCCCGTCTCATCACCGACAGGCTTGAGGATGATTGGGACTTCGGGCTCGATCCCTTCACCCGCTCGGACCGCGCTCCTGAGGTTAGCTTCCTTCCTCATTTTGCTTTCGATTCCTTTTCTGGCTGCCGCCTGATCTAGCCGGCTTGCCGGGTAGCTTTGCGAGGTCCAGATGGTTGAAGATTTTGAAGTAGTCTTCGAGCCTGATGTCCAGGGTCCCCTTTCTGCGGCGCAGACGGCCATGCTGGAGGAGGATAGCGCCGCCGAGGAGCAGGCGGCGGGTGGAGGTGCGGACACTGCCGCTGGAGGCGAATCCGGCGGCGATGCCCGTGTCGTCGCGGGAACACGCGGCGACACCACCGAGTCGTCGGGTAGGAGGTGCTGATGCCGGCGGCGACGATGGGGGCGATGATGACGCCACCCGGACTGCAACGAGCCCGGCCCCTGCTACCGGCGCCGACTCCGACTCGGCCGCCTACCGGGACGAGGACCTCGAGCATGACGATCCGCCTCCGGTTTCGTCGTCCCGTGGTAAGTCTTCTGGGCCCGGGGTCGCCGGGCAGGCTGACGATGTTGCGCGTGTCATAGTAGATCTCTCCACTGGCTCTGAACCGGACTCAGAGGGTTCTTCCTCCGTGCCAGCCTCCAAGCCGGCGATATCCACCCGCCGGACCAAGGAGTTGGAGGCGGCGGCGCGGAAGAAGGTGGTCCTCCCCCGGCGGACCGTGAAGGAGAGGCGGTCGAAGTCGGCCGCCGATGTCGATGCGAATACGCGCCGCCCAAGCGGAAGGGCGCATTTGAGAAGCGAGGCGTGCATTCCGCCAAAAAGCGGGCTTCGACGTCTTCCCGGCCTACCACAGGCGGCCTGTCGCCAGCCGGAAGAACGAGGGCGGAGACGTCTGAGACCGAGGCCAGGGCGGACGAGATCATGGCCGACGTCCGGGCTGAGGTCGGCGCCAGAATGGCGGAGGAGGAGGCCCAGACTGGTGGGGCCAAAAACGAGGTGATTGGTCCTGCTTTAGGTGGTGATTTTATTTACGATTCGAATCCGGATGACTTGGAGAGGGAGTTTTATGCTCGGACGGCGCAGGCAGTCTTAGCCTTAGGAGCATCTGATGCTGATTTTACTGTGGAGCAGCTGCTGGCCTCGAGGGAGGACGAGGAGGGGACGAAGGCGGCGGACGCGGAGAGGACCGAACCCGCCGCCGGCAAGACCCGCGCCCAGGTGGTTAATCTTTCTCCTCCTTTTGTTCTTGGCCATGACTCGGGTATTGATGATATGGAGAAGGCTATTTACGCGGAGCTGGCGCAGGCGGACTCGATCCGGGCATCGATGGATGCCCAGGCGGCTGCAAGGCAACCAGCGGCTGCCAAGGCGGCCGAGGAGAAGGCGGCAGCGGGCACGGAAGCCGGCGATTCCGCAAAGGCCTCTGCCGGGGCCAAGGTGGTGCCGGCTCGCACGGAGCGGCCGGTCGAGGACCCTGTCGTCCCGGCGAAAGGCGGCGATGTGCCTTCCGGAGGCGTGAAGCGCCCGTCCGACGCCGTGCCCCCTCCCCCACCAAAGCGTACGAAGAGGAGGACGGCCAAGGCGCTGGGCTCGTGTGTCGGGTAAGTCCTTGTCTTGTGGTGGGAATCTTCGCAACTTGCACTCGATGGTGACGCCTTCCTTGTTTCGTAGGGCACCGCTCCCTATAGCGGAGACGGCAGTCGTCGCTGTAAAGGAGTCGGCTTCGGTGCCTGTCACCGAGGTCCCCGTGGCGCAGGCGGCTGATCCGCCTTCAGAGGCGAAGACGACGGAGGCGGCCAGCCGAGTGCTGGCGGAGGCGGCTGATCCGCCTTCGGAGGCGAAGACGACGGAGGCGGCCAGCCGAGTGCTGGCGGAGGCGGCCCCCCTTGTGGTCGACTTCAACCCTCCGGCTTCAGGTGGAGACGCCGAGACGCCAGTGGGTGCTTTCCAGGTGGTTCCCCAGCCCGGCGTCGGGGCTGGGTATACCGCCTTCCCCACTCCTTCTTTGACTGTGGCCGTGACAGCCAAGGATAAGGCCATCGCGGAAGCGACGGCCTCGCTCCCCGGCCCTCGCCAATCAACTTTGGTGTCTTCTCCGACGTACTCCGGACCGGTGCCGGCTCGGCCCGACGCGTCGGGAAAATTTCCCCTCGCCGAACTGGCGGAGCGGGTGGCCAGGGAGAACTTGGCCAACGTGACATTGCTCTGCTCCTCCATGGAGCAAGGCCTTGCCGCGGCGAATAAGGAGGCGACATTGCTCAAGCGGGAGCTTGAGGCGGCCAAAGGTTTGGCTCCCTTTTTCTTTCCGCACTTTGTCTGCCGTTCTGCCCTTTTCTCTTGCATGTCTTGGCTTGACGGTGACTTGATCTCCACAGGTGACTCCACCTCCCGCGCCGGCTTGGAGAAGCAACTGAAGGAGAAGGATGCCGCCTTGGCCTCATCCAAGGCCGATCTCCAAGCGGCGGAGAAGGCATTAGAAGAGCGCCGCCTCGAGGTCGTCCGGCTGGACGAGGAGGCGGCGAAACTGCGGGAGGCCGAGCGTCGGAGGCAGAGCGAGGTCGAATCTCTCCGCGGGGACGCGGCCAAGCTGAAGGATCAACTGAAGGCTTCCGTCGAGAATACCGACGAGATCGTCCGGGAGGCCAAGGCTCGCGAGCTTGAGCATGAACAGCTGGTGAGCGGCTTGGTCAAGGAGGTTGAGGGCGTAAACGAGCTGATCCTCGGTAAGTGAGGTCTTCTTTCTCCTTGGTTTCTTGCTTTAGGTCTTCTACCCGGCCTTACTGGTTTGAACTGCAGGCCTCTATCCTGAGGTGGATGCGCAACTCCAACAAGATGCTGCCTCGGCCCACTCTCGACCGGAGTCTTCTGGTGCCGCTGCCGGGTCTGCTCCGACTACCGCTTCCCGCCTTCTGCGACTCGGCCAGGAATTCAAGCGGCTGAAGGAGGCGGCAGAAGGCGTGCTTGAGAATCTGTGGCCGGACACTCCCTGCCGGCTACTCTCCACGACTATGCGCCCGGCTCGAAGGAGCGCCTGCCGGCATCAACGATCAAGTGGAGATGGCGGCGCGCGGAGGTTCCGACATGGCCCTGGCCGTGGTGAAGTCGTGGTACCCTGGCCTGCAGACGAGCAGGCTGATGGACGGCTTCCGCGACGGGACGTCCTTCGCGAAGCTTGCGTCCAGAAATTGCCGAGGCTTCCAAGCGGATTGCCGAGGCGGTTGAATTGACGACGCTGGTACCTGCCGAGCCATCTTCGACGCCGAAGCCGACTGAAGATGCTGGAGCCGGCGACGCTGCTGCCGCTACTGACGCCGCCTCCATTTGATTCGTTCACCTCCCCGGGATGCCGGGTGTAATTGTTATTCTGTGCCGTTAAATGCCTTGCCACATTAACTGCCTTGTTATTTTGGACACCTTTGAAGGTCATCATGTAAAAATTTGCTATTCTGCTTCCTGCCATGGTCTGTCATCGTGAGTGTCTTTTCTCTGTGACTGCTGGGCCTTTGTGCTATAATTCGTGCTTGTTTTTGGTGATGATTATCACCATCCCTAGCCCCCGAATTTTGGGCCGGTTTGAGCATCAATCCGGGTCGAAATTTCACGTTTCCTGCTTATCGCTTATCTTCTGTCGTCGTTATATCGTGCAGCCCCCGAGTCCGTGACTTGGGGTGATTTAGATATACGTCCGGGTCTGCGGAGCCGGCTTGCCGGGTGCGCAGCCCCCGGGAATCTTTTGCCGGCTGACGGCTTCGCAGCCCCCGAGTCCATGACTCGGGGTGATTTTTATATGTTCATCCGGGTCTGGGCAGCCGGCTTGGCGGGTGCGCAGCCCCCGGGTATCTTTTGCCGGCTGAACGGCTTCGCAGCCCCCGAGTCCATGACTCGGGGTGATTTTTATATGTTCATCCGGGTCTGGGCAGCCGGCTTGGCGGGTGCGCAGCCCCGGGTATCTTTTGCCGGCTGACGGCTTCGCAGCCCCCGAGTCCATGACTCGGGGTGTTTTTATATTCGTCCGGGTCTGGGCAGCGGCTTGCGGGTGCTCAGCCCCCGGGTATCTTTGCCGGCTGACGCTTCGCAGCCCCCGAGTCCATGACTCGGGGTGTTTTTATGTTCGTCCGGGTCTGGGCAGCCGGCTTGGCGGGTGCGCAGCCCCCGGGTATCTTTTTGGCCGGCTTGGCCTTGCCCCCTTGGCTTCTGTGTGTGGACCCGGTTACAGTTACTGAAGGGTCCCGTCAACTGTTCGTCGCCACGTGTAGATCGTGGGATCGTGGGCGACGGTTGGGTCTCCCACGTTGTCCCTTGTTTGTGCTATAAATCTTGACCGTTTTCTTCCTCCTCCTTCATTCGCGCCTCTTTGCTTCCTCTTCGCCTTCCTCGTCTCATTTCCTTGCGCATCTCAGCCATGGTGAAATCTGAGCCCATGGACGCTGTCGCTGAGGAGACCCCGCTGCGCCTCCGGCGAAGCGTCCTCGCGGTCGTCCCCCCAAGAGCGGCGGCCGAGGGCGAGGGAAAGCGGTCGCCTCCGCTGCCACCGGTAGCATTGCTGGCCGCGTCAAGGGCGGCGGCCGTGCTGGTGTGAGGAGTGCGGGTGCCGCCGGTGGCGGCATCAGCATCGTCGCCGGTCGTGGCAAGCAACTCCTCGTTCTTGACGGCACGTCGAGCGAGGAGGAAGCCACTCCTGTTCTTCCACCTCCGGGCTTCGACCCGATTCCTAAATACGCTCCGTCTGCCGTCGCCGACGACGAGGAAGAGAGCGCGGAGCTGTCTTCCGCTTCTTCCGACTCGCTGGAGAACCCGCGGCGCCGGCCTGGGGTGTGTTCCCCATCGGGGAGTTCCTCCTGATCCTGCACTCGCCAGTTACTGGGCCAGTGCAGAGGCTTCCCGACGCCCTCGCCGACGCGCTGCCAGGCGCTGGCCACTTCAAGTTCAAGCTCTTCCGTGAGGGTGCCTCCCAGGGTCCGTGGGATGCAACCGTCCGGTTCACCTCCCAGGTGGTGGGCAATGCCGTTGTCAACCGGGTGGAGTTCGTCAGGGGCTGGGACGAGTTCGCCGACTTCTACGAGCTCGAAGCCGGCTTCATCCTCTGCTTCCGCCTCCGACGTGACAAGGGCGTCTTCTTCGTGAAGGTGTTCGACGGCACCCTCTGCATCAAGCACTGGGCCGGCAAGAGGATCGGCGGATCCGGGAAGGCGACGGTTGCCGCTTAGGGAGCTCTGCCGGCTCGACCTTGTAGTTGCGCGGGGAGGATCCGCCTGTGGACCTCCCTCTTTTGTTTTATTATCCAGCTTCCATCTGTAATGCCTCGCCCTTTATGTTAATGGTACTTGCTCTTGTTCCTGAGTTTGTTTACTTGTACGCAATTTCCATTTCCTGTTTGTCGTGCCTGTGTCCGGCTTGGGCTCTCGAAGCCGGTTGGCGGCGTTTCCGCGTGTGAAATGAGATGTCGAAGCGATTAGTTTGCTGTTATGATCATGGAGTATAATTTTATTGTACTTAACTCCATTTCACACTCGCCTGTAGCCTTTCCCGTCGCCGTTCGTGTGCATTTCACCGTCTAGCGGGATCATGCACACTACTACAACGCTAGGATCCGGTTTGTTAGGCCAGAGTTTTCTCAGCCGGTAACGACTTCTATTTCTTACGTCTTTCGCATACACTCCGCCTCCAGCTTATTCTCTTGCCGGCCTTAACCGGATTCGAAGAGTTAGCCGTTTAGCATTGTGTAGTTAATCATCCGTAATCGGAGAAGCGGTTGCCGACTGCCGGCTTGGCCGAGTTTGCAGAAGAACGTTATTTCAGCCGGCAGGACTTCCCTTTATGCGTTTTTCACGTTGTTGGCCCCCTCCAGCTTGTTCTCTTGCCGGCCTTAACCGGATTCGAAGAGTTAGCCGTTTAGGGGTTAGTCACGCTACACGGCCGCTAAAGGCAAGCTTGCCGGCTGCCGGAAGAGCCGGTTAGAAAATGCAGAAAAAGTTGCGAAAAACTGCTCATGTGTTCATCATTCTCGCTTCTTTTATTGATAGCATAGGTGATACATACATTGTACTTTCTCAAGTGTAGAATCGACGCAAGAGTGCCGCGTTCCATGGCCTTTCCGTTTCATCGCCTTCCTTGTCCATCGTGTCCTTCTTGTGCTCGCGGGCGTCGATGAGGTAGTAGGCATCGTTGATGAGCGCTTTGCTGACGATGAATGGTCCTTCCCACGGCGATGACAACTTGTGCATGTTTTTGGTGTCTTGGATCAACCGGAGCACGAGGTCGCCTTCACGAAAGTGGACGTTCTTGATGCGCCGGCTGTGGTAGTTGCGTAGCTGTTGCTGGTACATCGCCGATCTTGATTCGGCAAGCTGGCGTGCTTCCTCGAGCAGGTCCATGCCGTCTTCATAGGCTTGCTTAGCTTGCGCTTCCGTGTACAGCACGATCCGGGGTGCGTCGTGCTCGATGTCCGTTGGCATGACGGCTTCCGCCCCATGGACGAGGAAGAAGGGGGTGAAGCCGGTTGAGCGATTCGGCGTCGTCCTTAGGCTCCAGAGGACGGAAGGTAGCTCTTCTTCCCACGCGCCGGCTGCCCGCTCGAGCGGTTCGAGCAGCCGAGGCTTGATGCCGGCTAGAATGAGGCCGTTTGCTCGCTCGACTTGCCCGTTCGACTGCGGGTGTGCGACGGAGGCCACGTCGAGCCGGATGCCGGTCCTGCCGCAGAACTTGGCGAATTCTCCCTTGACGAAGTTTGTCCGTTGTCCGTGATGATGCTGTTGGGGTAGCCGAAGCGGTAGATGATGCTTTTGAAGAACTTGACTGCCGTTGGTCCATCCAGTTTCTTGATCGGCTTGGCTTCAATCCATTTCGTGAACTTGTCGACCGCTACCAGCAGGTGTGTCATGCCTCCACTGGATCTCCTCAGTGGTCCCACCATGTCGAGTCCCCAGACGGCAAACGGCCAGGTGATGGGAATTGTCTTGAGTGCCGAAGCCGGCGTGTGCTTCTGCGTTGCAAATCGTTGGCAGCCGTTGCAGAGTCGGACCAGCTGGTTCGCGTCCGCCAGCGCAGTCGGCCAGTAGAACCCGTGCCTGAATGCCTTGGCCACAATTGCCCTTGAGGATGCGTGATGGCCGCATTCGCCTTGATGGATCTCCTTGAGGATCCTGTTTCCTTCTTCTTGGCTCACGCAACGTTGGAACATTCCGGATACGCTGCGCTTGTATAGCTCGTTGTTGATGATGGTGTAAGCACTTGCCCGGCGTTTGATTTGCCTGGCGCTGAGCTCGTCCGCCGGGAGCTCGTTGTTGGCGAGGTAGGCGAGGAAGGGTTGGGTCCATGGTGGAGCCGCTTCGATGACGAGGACCTCGACAGGCTCCGTCTCGCCTGGAGCCGGCCCAGCCGACTCCGTGTCAGGCGGCATCCGGATGGAATCGGAGCCGGGACACGGCGTGATGGATGGTTTGTAGAGCTTCTCGAGGGCGACGCCGGGTGGGATTTCCTCGCGAAGAGAGCCAATGTTCGCCAGGGTGTCGGCCGCCTCGTTGTTGGAGCGGTGGATGTGGTGGAACTCGCATCCTTCGAAGTATCCCGCGAGCTGCTGGACGAAGAAGCGGTAGGCGGCCATGTTGGGGTCCTTGGCGTCCCAATGACCAGTGGTCTGCTGGACCACCAAGTCGGAGTCGCCGTAGCAGAGGATTCGCTTGATGTTCATGGCCTTGGCGAGCTTGAGGCCGTGTGCGAGAGCTTCATACTCGGCTACGTTGTTGGACGCCGTGAAGTGGATCTGTAGAACGTATTCGAGTCGGCCCCCCTTGGGTGAGGTGAGGACGATTCCGGCGCCGAGTCCCCAGTATCTTTTGGATCCATCGAAATGCATGAGCCAATGCTCGCCGGAGCCGGGTGGCGGCGGTACGTGGTCCGTCTCCGTCCAGTCGGCGAGAAAGTCCTGCCAGCTCCTGCGACTTGATCGCTGTTCTCTTGTCGTACTCGACTCCGTGCGCCGTCAGGTTGATCGCCCATTTCGCAACTCTGCCGGTTGCATCCTTGTTGCCTATGATCTCGGCAAGCGGTGCGTCGCTTATCACTTTGATCGGGTGCTCTTGAAAGTAATGCTTCAGCTTCTTCGTGGCCATGTACACGCCGTATACGAGCTTCTGGTAGTGCGGGTAGTTTTGCTTTGACTGCGAGAGCACCTCGCTGAGGTAGTAGACTGGCCGCTGAACCGGCCGCTGCTTGCCGGGTTCGTCTCGTTCCACCACTAGGACCACGCTGACGACTCGATTGGAGGCGGCGATGTACATGAGCATGGGCTCCTTTGGAGTCGGCGGTGCTAGGACTGGGGTGGTGGTCATCGCCCGCTTGAGTTCCTTGAAGGCGGCGTCGGCCGCGTCGCTCCAGACGAACTTGTCCGTTTTCTTCAGTAAGTGGTAGAGCGGGAGAGCCTTCTCCCCGAGCCGGCTGATGAAACGGCTAAGGGAAGCTAGGCACCCGGCGAACTTCTGGATGTCCTTGACGCTTCTCGGTTGTCGCATGTTGTCGATGGCGGCGATTTTCTCCGGGTTGGCCTCGATCCCTCGTGCCGACACAAGGTAGCCGAGTAGCTGTCCGGCTGGAACGCCGAACACGCATTTCTCCGGGTTGAGCTTCATCTGGAAGCGGCGGAGGTTGTCGAAGGTTTCTTGAGGTCGAGGAGGAGGGTGTGCTTCTCCTTGGTCTTGATGACGACGTCGTCGACGTAGGCGTGCGCGTTGCGACCGATTTGGTCGTGCAGGCATTTCTGCATGCAGCGCTGGTATGTTGCTCCCGCGTTCTTCAAGCCGAACGGCATGGTGGTGTAGCAGTACGGGCCGTATGGGGTGATGAAGGCGGTCTTGAGCTGGTCGTCCGGGTTCAGCGGAATTTGGTGGTAGCCGGAGTAGGCGTCGAGGAGGGAGAGGAGGTCGCAGCCGGCCGTGGAGTCGATCACTTGGTCGATGCGCGGCAATGCGAAGGGGTCTTTAGGGCAAGCCTTGTTGAGGTGGGTGTAGTCGATACACATCCGCCATTTCTTGTTCTTCTTTTCCACCATCACCGGATTGGCTAGCCACTCCGTGTGTTGCACTTCTTTGATGAACCCGGCCGCGAGTAGCCGGGCTATTTCTTCTCCTATGAGCTGTCTTCTTCCTTCCGCGAAACGTCGCAGGGACTGTTTTACCGGCTTGGCATCCGGCCGGACGTGAAGAGAGTGCTCGGCGAGTTCCCTCGGCACACCAGGCATGTCCTTGGGGGACCACGCGAAGATGTCCCGGTTCTCACGGAGGAACTCGACGAGCGCGCTTTCCTATTTGGGGTCCAGGCTCGCCCCCACGGAGACGAACTTGGACTTGTCGTTGTCGTCGAAGTAGATCTTCTTTGTGTCCCGGGCCGCCTGAAGTTCGACTCGCCAGCCGGCTTGGCCGACTCGGGGATCTCCAGCTTCTCCTCGCTAGCCTTGCGCTTGAATTGCTTCATCTCCTCATTGCAGACCATGGTCTCGGCCACCTTTGCGCTGTCGGAGGCGCATGCGATGGAGCGTTTATAGTCTCCGGCGACGGTGATGATCCCGCGTGGGCCTGGTAGCTTCATCTTGAGGTAAGCGTAGTGGGGTACCGCCATGAACTTGGCGAGCGCCGGCCGCCCGAGGATGGCGTGGTAGGCGCTGGAGTGGTCGACCACCTCGAAGGAGATGGTCTCGCGGCGATGGTTGCTCTTGGTGCCGAATAGGACGTCCAGCCGGATGAGGCCCATGGACGATCCGGCTCGCCCCGGCACGATGCCGTGGAAGACCGTCCGGCTCGGCGTCAAGCTGGACTCGGAGACGCCTAGCTTCTCCAGCGTGTCGCGGTAGAGGATGTTGATGCTGCTGCCTCCGTCGATGAGGACGCGTGAGAAGGTGCAAGCGCGCTTGGTAGGGGAGATGATCATGGGCTCTAGGACTAGAGCATAGCCGCCTGGGTTGGGCATCAGTTCCGGGTGGTCGCGGCGATCCCACGTGATCGGCTCCTGCGACCAGTTGAGGTACTGGGGGACAGGTGGAACCACCGCGTTCACTTCCTTGAACCGCTCGCGCCGGCTTCGCTTGTCGTCGCGCTCGCTGACGAATACGATGTAGGCGGCATCCGGATTCTGGTAGCCGTCTGGACCCCTTGGAGGCGGATCCGGAAGGCGCTCCCTTTCTTCTTCGCGTTGGCGATCATCGCGATCCCTGTCTTCGCGTCGTCTGTCGTCGCGTCCTCGATCGTCCCGTCTGGCTTCATCCCGAGGCGGGTTTCGCCGCTCGTACGGTGGCGGCCTTGGGCGTCCGAGAGTGCATTGCCTGACGGTGTGGTTTGCTGGCCGGTCGCCATGGTTCCGGCACGGTTGATCGAGCATGTAGTCGTAGTTGTTCCTCGCCCTTGTCCGGCGCATGTCGCCGCTCGTTCTCATGCGGCGGTTGTCGAAGCCTCCTGCCGGCCTTCCCTCGGTCGTAGCGACGACCTTGGACTCGACACGGTCGTCTGCAGTCTTGCGCTTGCCGGCCGCGTCGGAGTCACGCCGGGTCGATTTTCCTCCGTCTTGGTTCTCCGTCCGGCTGCGGCGTGCAGCCGGCTCCGTCGTGATGATTCGTCCGGCTTCGTCGAGTCGGATCGGGTTGGTCATGCCCGCGTCGGCGGTGGCGTACTCGTCGGCGATTGCCATGAGCTCTGCCATGGTCTTCGGGCTCTTCCTCAGGAGCCGGTGCTTGAGCAGCGTCTGATCTCGGCACCCTTGGATGAAGTACTGGACGGCTTGGAGCTCGAGCACTCCTCGCAGGAGTTGCGAAGGCTCGTCCACCGGGTGAGGTAGGCTCGGTCCGACTCGCCGTCCTTCTGCTTGCACAGCGCGAGCAGCTGTGCGTTGCCAGGGCGCAAGTAGGTGCCGGTGAAATTGCGGTTGAACACCTCCTCGAAGTCCAGCCAGCTGTTGACGCTCTCCTTCGGAAGGCTGTTGAGCCAAGTCCGTGCCGATCCCTGGAGCATGAGCGGCACGTAGCGCACGGCACCCGCTTGTTGCCGCCTGCGATGTTGACCGCTGTGACGTAGTCGGCGAGCCAGTCTTCCGGCTTCGCGGTGCCATTGTACTTGGGTGTGTCCCTGGGGAGAGTGAATCCCTTCGGGAATCGCTCGCTCCGGATGCGGGGTCCGAAACAGCGATGAGCAGCGATGTCCTCTTCCTCGATGATGCTTGACAGCTTGAGCACGTCGATGCGGTGGCGTGCGTCGTCGCTGGTTTCAGGTCCTAGCGGCCCCAGGCGTTCGTCGATGGTGACCTTGTGGCCGACTCGCTCCTTGACGTTCCGTCCGGCTCGAGGCTCGCTCCGGTTGCCGTCTTCACGTCGTCCAGCCGGATCACGGCCGTGATCACGAGGATGCGAGCTCGCGCTCCCCTCGCGATGTACTCGTGGTTGCTTGTCCTTTAGCCCTTCCGCGGCTCGTGGACGACGCCTCTGCACCTTGCTTGAACTTGCCGGCTGCATCGTAGCCTGGAGGCGGCTCATGGTGCCCCTTGCTCGCCGTTGCCTCCGTTTCTCGCTGCTGCCGGTTGGCCGTGTTGATGAGTTGCCGCACCCGGCGCATTTGTTGATGTAGTTCTTCGCCTTGGAGATAGGGTAGCTCGGCGGCTGCTGCTTCCGCCGCCCTCATGTTTTGCGTAGGACAGCTGTACTCGGGGAAGCTGAGGTCGGTGAGCTCATGCGCCTGGCCGGCACGGTTCATGGCGCCACCAAGGTCTCCTCCTTTGCGCCTGACTTCATTCAGCTTCTCCGCGTTGCGGTCCGCCTGCTCGATGCCGTGTGCAGAATTGTACTCGCGAATTGTGGCGCTGAGCCGGCGCTGCGTCGACGCGAGGTTTAGCGCCTTGTCGTAGATCTGCTGCCGCATCCTCTCGAGTTCAGCCGCCGCCTTGACTGGATCAGCACTCGGCGCGATGGGGGTGCTTAGCAGCTCGAAGTCGGCCTCCAGGTTGCGCTGGTAGCGCGAAGGTTCGCCAGCTTCATGAACGGTGGTGGTGACGGGGCCTCCTGCCGCCGCGTGCTCGACCATGTGCACCTCGGCGTAGACGTTGAGCTTGGCGACGTCGCGGTCCGCGTCGCCGGAGTTGAGGTAGCCGAAGGCGGAGTCGTCGTTGCAGGTGCTGGCGTCGAAGATCGAAGGAGCCAAGCTCGAGTAGACCACCTCCGGGTACTCCTGAGCGGCGACGGCGACGTAGACGTGGAAATCGCCAAGGGTGACGACCGCTCCTCCGCTGGCGACGTCCACGTCGGCGAAGCTGTTGGTGTTGTCGAGGACGCAGCCGACGGAGCCGATGGAGAGCACGAGGCCGGAGACGATCCGCCGACCATCCACAGTCGGGATCCCGCACAGAACGTGACTCCGTTCGCCGCGAGCCCCACGGTGGGCGCCAAATGTCGTGGTGGGTAGCACGGCATATCCATCAAAGACGGAAAAGAGTGTGGGCAGGCGACGATCGGATGCTCGCGCGGGATTGGGCAACAAACATGCAAACACACGTCAGGTTACCCAGGTTCGGGGCCCTCCTCTGTGGAGGTAACACCCCTACGTCCTGCTCTTCTTGTTCTTATTGATTGATCACAAATCGAGCTACAAAGGCTGCTCCTGGAGCTGTATGGCAGGTGGTGCCGGCTAGAGATGTCCAGCCGGCTAGAGGTGGAAGACGATGATCTACGTATCTGTGTGTCTGTGGGACTTGCCTCGCGCAGGAGGCCCATGCACGCCTTATATAGGCAGCATCTAGGGTTTTGGGTTACAAGGAGATTACACGATTGCCCCTATGACATCACTACTCTGGAGCCGGCTGGAGCTATATCATCATTACATTGTAACGGTAACGCCCGACAGGAGCTGGACGATCCGGGCCCACTAGTACGGACTGGTCGGTTGGTAGAGGCCGGCTGCTCTAGCCGGCCGTCCGCCTCCGGATAGGCGAAGCGGCTTGCTTCATCCGGCGAGCTCTAAGCGGCATGCTCAAGCCGGCCCATGTAGTTCTTGAAGAAATGGTTCCCTTAGGGGTATCCGAGGTTCATATCCCCGACACCGGCTGATATGCTTTTTTTCTTGCGTTGCCTAACTAACATGCTAGATGTTCAGTACTAGCGTTTAGTACTAGTGTATTTGATTTCTCTTTTGTTTTAAGGATCACAATGGTTTTCCTAAAACATTGCTATTACAAGAAATTAGTTATGTCACAAAATTAGTTGCACATTTCTTGAGAAATTTGCAAATTATATTTAGCTGGAAAATAGTTAGGGATTCAAAATCAAAGAATAAATACAAGAAATGAAAAAAATGAAAGCACAAAATGTTCAACTTAAAAAGTAAATGGAACTCTGGTAAAAAATGCACCTCAATCAACAATAAAACAAACCAGTTACACAAATCATTTAGAAATATGCAACTGCAAAAAATACGCAACTAATCTAACTAGTTGTACAAATCTTTAGAAATGTGCAACTGGTTTACTTAGTTGCTCAAATCTGTCAGAAAGGGCAACTAAACAAATCAGTTGCACAAATCTGTTAGAAATGTGCAACTGGTTTATTTAGTTGCTCAAATATTTTAGAAATGGGCAATTAAGCAAACCATTTGCGCAAATCTTTAGAAATGTGCACCTGGTTTTACTTAGTTGCGCATTCTGATAAAAATGGCAACTAATCGAACCAATTGCACAAATCATTTTGAAATGTGCAACTGGTTGGTTAGTACCAAATTTGACAAAATTAGCAACTAAGCAAACCGGTTGCACAAATCATTTAGAAATGTGTACTGACTTACTTAGTTGTACAAATTTGTAAATGGGTAAACTAATCTAACCAGTTGTACAAATTATTTAGATATGCGCAACTGGTTGGTTAGTTGCACAAATTTGACGGAAGTGGGCAACCAAGCAAAAGTTGCACAAATCATTTAGAAATGTGCAACTGGGTTATTTAGTTGCACAAACTGACAGAAATGGACAACTAATCTAACCAGTTGCACAAATCATTTAGAAATGTGCAACTGGTTTACTTTGTTGCACAAATTGACAGAAATAGGCAACTAAGCAAACCGATTACACAAATCATTTAGAATGTACAACTGGTTGGCTAGTTGCTCTGACAGAATGGGTATACAATCTAACCAGTTGCGCAAATCTTTAGAAATGTGCAACTGGTTTTCTTTAGTTACTCAGATTTGATAAAAATAGACAACTAATCTAACCAGTTGCATTTTAAGAAATAAAAGATATATCTAGAAACCGCTAAAATGTCTATTGCAAACCACATTTTGTCTCTCAAGAAAACCCACCTCCAAAACAAAATATGAATAATAGAAAAATGAAGATGAAAAGCTCAACCATGCACAAACACATAGGTGAAAAGCACACACCTCGCTCGTGAACGGGCAAAGGAAAATAAAACACACAAAAGCCGACAAACTTATAGATCGCCTACAAAGTCTATTATTGCTCAATAATGCCAACCACGGCAACCGATTACCAGTTACACAAAAAAACTCAGTCTCAGTGTTTGGAAATCAAACTCGAATTGGTCGCTCTGTATATCGAGACCTAAAAAAAAAATCTAGCAAAGATATCTAACACTTTCGGAAAAAAAANGGTGCATCATATTGCATTTTCAAAAGTGGGCAGTTACACATCTCTAAAAAGTCTCTGTAACATATAAAAAATTGAATTCCGCTTTTCGGGATACATTCACTCACACATGTTTCAAAATTTTAAGAAGAAATAATTAGTCATATAGAAGTAGACATGTTACACATTTTAGATAGGGGTAATAGCACAAGACATTTTCTATATTTTAAAAGATATTTACGTGCAATTTAGAGTACAAAAAAGTACAACTATACTAAAAAAAGAAAAAGGCCCAACACATATACACAAGACACAACCCTAACCAATACACAAGACAGGAAAGGAAAAAGGCCCAGAACATATGGCCCATAAGGTCTGGTCGTAGTGTACGCGTGTGCTAAACTTAAACTTCATATCGTGATACACATGAACTTAGACAGGAACTAAACCAGCGCATGAATCACAGTAGAATCGAATGGTCCGAGGCATCGACTGAGACATAATAAATTATCAGGCAGCTGAAATTTAACAAATCCGTACATAGTATTATTTATACTACTCTTAGTTAATAATTAACCATATGATGGTATTTAGAAGTCGGAGCGATGACTGGAAAGATAGGCGTTTTAGTGGCCTAAAACAATATAGCAGCAAGGTCAGTTTATTCACAGTTGTGAAATCATGTCAAAGAATAATGTAGAAAACATATACTCCTTCCGTTCCTAATATAAGATGTTTTAGCTTTTGCAAATATAAAGTGGGACAGATGTATCTAGACATGTTTTAGTGTATATGTACACTACTTTTAGTCCGAATCTAGACAACATATGAAATACTTAAAACATCTTATATTATGGAACGGAGGGAGTACTTCATAATGGTGGCTCATTAAATAATACTATCTGATATATATAGCAGGAACGATAGACACATACTCAACCACATGCTAAATTGAGAAAATCCTACACAAGGTTGGAAAAAGCGCTAGACGTAGGCGAGGCGGTTTGCTTTCAACTAGCGGCTAGGCGATGATTAAGCGCACTAGGCGTAGCCTAGGCGGGCATATAGTTTGTAGCGCTATGTATTTGGATTATTATATATCTATATACGACAATTTAGACTATAGAAATAAGTATGCTACCAACAACTACAATCAGATTATGGCCGGTCTGATTCATTTGTGCAGTATGGCATGATTTCTTGGTGGAGAAGACAATTTATTGCTTGCATTGCCTAGACTTCCGCTTATGCCCTAGGCGAGGCGTTTGCCCATCGCCTAGAGCTTAAGCATGCTAAAGCGTTGCCTAGGCACCGCCTAATCCAACATTGATCCTACACGCTTATTATGGAGTCTAATAGAAGCATAAATTATTAACCTTATTACTTCTTAACCTTTGAAATTCATGCTTATAATCAAACTAGAAAGGAGCTAGAAGTGATCTATATATGAGAACTAACAGTTACTAACTTAGCATTATGTACAAAACCGAAAATAACACTAACATGCAAACATATAGCGTTGAGTCAGTAGGCTATATTAACATAAGAGATCTCTTAATAGCATCTCACATGTTCATTATAGGCTAGTCTAATTCTATGTGTATATTATTTCCACAACCTCATTGGAAATCTTAAATAAATATTTAACGGAATCATAATCAATTTGCACTAGTCATGCATAATGTAAATGTGGAACAAAATGTCTAATCGTGATGAATATGATAGAGCACAATTGTCTGAGACACTAAATTATTTGCACCTACAAATCATGGTGCATCTTTTGCCTCGCACTTACCCAAGGGTGTGAAAATACCAGATGCTAGAATTCTTATTTTTCACAAAATTATGGCTAAATTCTCCCGGTTATAGTCACTACAACATACATAATCATATATTGGACCCGGAAAATGAAAATACCGGATTTTCCGTATTCAAGGGTAGAAAAAAATAGAAACTCAAGCAAACACATCAAAAAGGCATATAACAATAGGTTCTTCAAAAGAAGGTCAAGGAACACTAAATGGACTAAAATAACACTAACATACTAACATGCAAGCATATAACATTGAACAAAGAGCACAAAAACACATGATGTTTTGTACATTAGGCGAGTCGGGCTCACTTAGCGCTGCCGAAACTAGGATCAGAGATGGCACGGGAGGGCCGCTGATGGTGCCCTCTTCCCGGGCACTAAGGAACGAGCCATGGCGGTCCACAAATCCGCCCAGTACAATGCCTCCTTTGTGGCGTCCATCTGGAACTAGGTGGTTGAGGGAATTGAAGGAGGGTCACCTGCTCCTTCCTGTTGCACAATAACCGTGTAATGTCCTCGCACGAGGGTAAGGCGTGGGAGAGAATCACCGCAACCTCCAGATCTGAGACTTCCTCCTCTGACGAGGAAGGACTGAATGCCTAGGCGGCCGATGAAGGCGGGGTACTCCGGTGGCCTTGTAGCACGACGGGTTGGCGGGGTGGGTGCTGGCGTGAACGGCGCCAGGGACGGCGTGGCGGTGGGACGAGATGCGACGCCCTGCTCATGGACGCCGGAGAGAGAGGGGGTGGGATTGTGAGTGAGAGGGAAGGGAGTGATGCAAGTAGGCTTGGCAGTGAGTGTGAGAGCGAGGGGTGGGATTAGTTTGATAGGCCAAATTTATATGCTTACACATTTTGGAAACCGGCATAAAAATATGTCTCTTGCCAACTAGTGCCCGAGGCATCCCTTAGTGGCAACGACGATTTAAAAGCGGGCCTCATCAGCCACGCACAATTATTTTTACTATGGGTCTTATTTTCATCGTTACCGATGAGTACAAAGTATTTTAAAGTGAGATTTAGCACGATTCGTAGCACACCTAGATATATTTTCAGATTTTTTTAACATGTAAATGCAATTTTCAAAAACAATTAAAATAAAGGAAGCAAGAGCTCTGAAGCCACGAATCCTTACTCGATCAAGAGGTCTTAGAACGAAAAGTCGATTTGGAGCTCATCCTGTATGGAGCTCTTTTAATCAGTATTTTTTGAATTGACATTTTAAAGCTTCAAAAATTACCCAAAAAAATCCTAGATGTTGACATTTACGTTCACCAAAATGACACAAAAATGACAAATTCTTACAGATCTGAAATTTTCAAATCGGACACCGTTCACCAACTCAGATTCAAATTTGTCATTTTGCACAGCTCAAAATACAGAATACTTTGCATTGGTTTTTTACACACTGATAGAAGCGATCCTTGTCTACAGCTAGGTTTTTTTGCAGAATTTTTCGAAACATAAAAATGTCAATTTTAAAATTTTCAAAAAACGGGCTGCATAGAGCCCGTGCTCCAAAACGCTGCACTCGGCTTAGAAGCCTTCCATAGCGTGCAACATCTCGATTAAACTGCAATTTCCGTAACGAAGTAGGTCGAGTAGCCCCCCTAGCCGAACGAAAGCCTGAAACGGTGAAACCTACTCCGTCTCCGACTCCTACATACAGTGCGGCGTAGAGCCTCTCTATATACGTGCAAACCCGACGCAGTTAACGGAGGAAGTTCGAAACACAAGCAAAGGAGTACGTAATTCTGCCGGGCCGGCCACGAAACCGAGCCAGCAAATAACACCCGAAGCCGCCGTGATCCACGCCTCCAACTTCTTCCAAAACACATGGCGATCACGTACCATGCACCTCGTCGACCGGCGCCGTCACCTCGCCGTCGCTCGACGGCAGACGCGCGCGTCGTCTTCATGGACGACGGCACCGCGATCCGGACCACCGTCACGTCCTCCGCCTACGACGTCGCGCACTTTCTCCGGGAGGTGCAGGCGCGCTTCCACGAGGAGGTCCACGAGTACGAGAAGAGCCAGGAGCAGCAGGGGGGCCTGGACGAGAAGCACCACCATTGCCTCGTCGTCGGCCTCGACACGGAGTGGCACCAGAGCTTCGAGAGCGGGAAGCCGCGGCACCAGGTCGCCGTCATCCAGCTCTGCGTCGCCGACCGCTGCCTCGTCTACCAGGTCTACCACGCCGAGTACATTCCCGCGGAGCTGGCGAGCTTCCTCGCCGACCCAGCATTCTGCTTCGTCGCCGTCGGGGTCGGCGGCGACGTCAAGCGGCTGTGGGAGGACTGCAACCTGGACGTCGCCCACACGATGGACCTCCCCCAGGTCGCGGCGGCCGTGCTCGGCCGGCCGGAGCTCCGGCAGGCGGGGCTCAAGACGCTGGCGCGCGAGGTGATGGGCACGCTCGTGGAGAAGCCCAAGAGGGTGACCCTGAGCAGGTGGGCCAAGCCGCACCTGTCGCCGGAGCAGGTCCGGTACGCCTGCATCGACGCCTTCGTTTCCTTCGACGTCGGCCGGCGGCTGCTCTGCGAGCCCCGTGTCTGAAAGTTTTGATGATTCTTCATTCTTGGGATCAGCTTCTAGTTTTTTCAAATTAATTTGCGGCTTAGTTCCGTGGTTGTGTGTACGCACGATGTTGGCGAGTTATTTGTTGGAAGAAGGGAAATGTCAAAACCTCCATACGATTTTGTAGACAACTCAACGTGTTATGCTAAAATTAGGCTTAGTTCGTTGGCATGGGCTGTTTGCATTGAATCGGAAAACTCGATCTAGTCCCCCCTTTTATTCACATTGCATACAATCAGATGAAGATTAACTGAACTCGCGGACGAAAATGCAATCCCCACAGCTACATGGACGTCCCCGACGTATCTGGACGGTTGATCAATTGGACGTAATCGCACAACTTTTGTTTGTCATTTTTAGGGTTTAACTTTTACGCTGACTTCACAAAATAATTGTACCGGATAGGAAAAAAACTGGAAAAAAACAAATCACTTTATAATAACTCTATCAACTTTAGTGGAGTAGTAGTGACATCCCCCAGCATCCTTGATGAGTACTCTCTTTTTACTGTTGCAGATACGTGTTGGTCAAACTTATAGTATATAGTTACCACCAGCCATATAGGGTTTAAGGGAATTTGGTTTTATGCTTTCGTTTGGCTATTAAGCATTGCCTTTAATGCTCGTGCATCCTTCCTTGTTTGTCTTGCAAGGTTGCTTAATTCATTATATAAACCCTTTTAAAAGGGATTGTCATCAATTTGTCGCCAAAACTGCAATCTCGTTTGTTGCCCCACCATATAGCTCTTGCCCACAATAAATAACATCATCGAAATAGTAGACTTTCACGTAATTAAGATGGTGATTGGCGATCGTGCCAAGCATCTCGACTGCGGGACTGCACCGATCTGGGCAAGCCAACATCGAAAGACTAGGCTGATAACTTGCTTGTGAAAAAACGAAACAAGGGTTTGTTTTTAAGATGACTATTGTTATCTATGTCAATGGACCCATGGCAAATTGACAATAACTAGCTAGAACCAAGTCGTCACCCATGAAGACCGATTGGGAGGCAAACTCCCAAGCTTGACGGGATTGGAGTCAGAGAACTTCTATTAGAGACAATGTCGATAAGCTTCTTACATATCTTGGACTCCCATGTCTATGGGTTGCCCAAAGAGAATTGACCTCTAACATATCTTGAATAAGACTTCTAACAAAGTGGTTGCGGAACAAGGAAGGCCTTGACAAACCATAGATTACAAGTTTGCATAATGAATATCGTGAACTCAAGCGGGATAAAACGACACTTCCACCCTGGACGACGGATCTTCCTAACCCTATTGACGACACACTCTTCCTTCACTTGCATTATTATGACGAGGGGGTTAGTTTGAGACGCTAGGGTTTAGGGTTGCGTGATCTCACACCTTCATTATATACGATTAATAACTTACAATGTAACACTATACATGACCTAATCCTGCAGTAGATGAAGGCAAGAGGGTTGGATGGAGAAGCCTTCAAGCTACGACCGATTCCAAAGCTTCCCAATATGTAGAGCTCATACCTGAAAATGCTATCTGACCTGGAGAGAGCCATTGGAAACCTTGCACCCTGGGCTTCATCACCAACACTAGTTGTCTCACCAGGAGTAATGCTGAATCTACGGACATATTTCTATGGGGTGCAGCTTACGGACTGACATGGGGATGGCCCAGCCAATCACCGGAGGATTGATCGGAACAGATAATTAGAAGGGGCGCAATCAAGGTTGAACACGTTGCGTCTGTAAGTCCAGTCTGTAACAATATGTCCGTAAGTCTAGCATTATTGGTCTCACCAGTGGCGGAGCTTGATGGTGATTGTTGAGGGGGCAAGTGGCGTTGATGGGGCTAAGAAGGTAAAAGTATGCTTAAAGTTTAAACATAATAATAAGGGTATTCCTGCACTGTCACTAACCACGCCTCCTCCCTATGTCTCAAAATGCAGATACCCTAGATTGCTGGCTTGCCTCAGCTCGCTCGCCGTAACGCGATCAGTTTCTAGTCGGCCAGTCGGGTCTGGCCTGTAATCGATTTGACTTACGGTGTAATTCGTTTACATGGAATTTGTTTACGGTGAATGTCAAATAGAAAAAAATTAGCGGTAATAGATTGGGGGTGTAATAGGATAACGGGCCAAGTTAGGCGAATCAAACACGCTCTAATAGATATCAAAGATTATATGACGGCTAGAATTTATATTAGAAAAAACAGAGTACACGAGTATCGTCGTTCTCAACGTCCATAAGTATCACGGTCTTATGCTAAGTTTCTGCATGTTCTTCATTTCAGTTTCTTCCAGTGAACAAGCAGCAGTCTACTATTACAAAACATCACAAGATCAGCAGGCCTCGAAATAGGCCTTCGACCCGTTTTATAAAGCCAAACGACCTAACCGATATAAAGTGATAAGGGGAACACTTATAAAGCAGATCAAAGGTAGAAAAAGAGAAGAACAAGAAAAGCCAAACTTACCATCGAAGGCATCGGAGCGAGCCCGAGGGATATCGAAACTCCACGACAACGCTCTCTCAAGAGAGTAACGATGTAATGCGTCGGCGTCGTCGTCGTCAAGACCTAGACGGTCAAGGGTTTTCGCCCAGAGCCCTAACGCAACTAAGGTACCCACAACATCGCCCCAGGAGTGTAACGATACCCGCAGGCATCGCCGCTATTGGCGCCACCAGCCGCTAGAGCTTGGTGCGGTGTCAGCTGGAGAGGGGGCGACTGGGGAGCTAGAGTTTCCTGCGGCGACTGCGGAGCTAGGGTTTTCTGCGGCGCCGGCAGAGGTGGGGTCGAAGTAGGGCAGAGTTGGGGGAGTGTCCGAGCGGCCATCTATTGCCGGAATCGGGGCGGTGGTGGCGCGAGGTGGGGGCAGACGGACGCAGGATGATCTTTCAGCGCGGCGATTGGACTCCCACATGCGGATTTCGATTTTTCAGCGCGGTAGAGCCGGCGCACGAAATATGCCTTGCGAGATAGCGTAATATGCAGCACGTTGAAAGTATTACTATACCACGCACACTATTTTTGGTATCTACTAGAGCGCCGTTTTTTGCCACGCATCCAAAAACAGCGATTTTAGCGTGCCGATAAAGATATAGCACGACTCTGAAATGGTTCATTTATAACAGCCCATCAGAAGCAAACGCGCCCGGCGCTGTCGGCCCGCTCCGCACGAAATCGGGGAATTTGATTTTTTGCCCCACTTTACTTTACAGCTATTTGATTTGGGCTTGTTTACTTTGACCTCTACTATTTGCCACACTTTTCTTTGATAGTTTATTATTTGCCCTTTTGTATTATTTTTTTGCTTTTAAGTGAATAAGTAACATATGCAAGACAGGTATACCTGCCTACGCACGCACGCACCGGACTCGATTGAAAAGGATTTTCTCACCAATTCGTCCCCCATGGATGAAACCAAGATCGCACAGCCGGCGCTGCCGCTCGCTGCTCCCCACGCGCCCAACCCTGCAGAGCTGCCCAGCTCCTCCGCATGCTCCCCTTCTCCGACGCATCCCTGCTCTGCTGTCTGCTCGCATCCGCGGTCCATTCATGGCCTCCAGTCCCGAGCGCCGCCCGCGCCTCCACCTATATGCTGCCATGCCCGGAGCTCATGCCACCGGGCGACGGCGGTACTGCCTGTTAGAATTGGTCCCATTAGTGGCAGCCCAATAGCAATTTCAGAAAATCTCAAAGCCCAATTGTGGTGGCAGAATTTTGTGTGTTCACACATGAGAGTGGAGTGGGAGCTAAAGTTTAGACCCACCCCGATAGTTTGAGAGGAGTTGCACCAACTTATATAGTGGAGTGTTCTACTACTTGGTAAGTGAGTGAGAATAGGAGGCTCTCTCACGCGCTCCTCCTCCTCCGCCGCCGCTCGCACGCACGCACGCACCGCCCGCCCGCCCGTCTCGTCACGACACGACGCGGGTTGCGGGCCGCGGGTTGCGGGTTGCGGGTTGCGGGAATCTCGCCGAGCTGAGCTTTATTTTTGCAGTCCGGGAAAAACGGTCTGGACGGACGCGTCACAGTTAGTCGGTTCGGGTCGCTCCCGGATCATGGGCTACTGTAACCGACCTGCGACGTGGACTTGGCCCACGTTGTACCCGTTAGGGTTTTCCCGAGCCGCACTATATATTGTCGTGCACTGCGTGCGCCGCACTATACACCGAACCAATCTAGGTTTTGCCAATCTCGTGCCTTGCGCCGCCACCATAGTCTACTCCATCCCGATCGCCGGCGTGCACCGGCGAGCGGGAGAGCAGGTCTCCGGAACCGTTAGCTCTTGCGATCCTGTACGGGAGAGGGCTAATTAGGTTTTTGGGAAGCGCTCCGCGCGACTGCTCAAGTTCGTCATCACGGCTCGTCTTCCCGGTCGCTCGGTGGGACCTAAAGCTCGTCATCTTCAACGCCGTCTTCTTCGACCGGTCATCGCCAACGTTGTCGTCAGCAACATCGGTACGGCAACGGCTACGACTACTTCCTCCACCACGGATCGGTACGTGTTGCGTGATCCAATCTGCTGGCTTAACATGTTTTCTGCTAGTATGCTGTTGTTTATGTTAGTTAATACTTCTAGTATGTTTGAGATTAACATGTTAGTAGCGATTGTTGTCATGCTTAATATTCTGGAATTAATCATGAAATTATTGCCTAATTTCTCAACAATCCAAAACCCTAATTATAGGCAATTTCCTGAGTTATCAATGGCTGGTTTTGCTGATGCTATGAGGCCGGAAAAGTTTACTGGTGTGAGCTTTAAGAGGTGGCAAGTGAAGTGCCAACTCTGGCTTATGGCTTTGAAAATATTCCATGTCAGTAAAGGCATGCCTGAGGGAACTATTTCTGAGCAAGATCAGGAAAAGTTCCGGTATGACAATACTGCCTTCAGGGGATGTATTCTTAGCGTTCTTGATGGCCGTCTGTGCGATGTGTACATGCACATAGAGGACGACAAGGAGCTCTGGGAAGCACTGAATGCGAAATTCGGTGCATCCGATGCTGGCAGTGAACTCTATGTCATGGAGAGTTTCCATGATTACAGGATGGTCAATAACCGTTCTGTAGTGGAACAGGCTCATGAAATAGAGTGTATTGCAAATGAGCTCGAACTTCTCAAGTGTGCCATACCCGACAAGTTTGTGGCTGGGTGCATTATTGCAAATTTGCCTCCGTCTTGGAGGAACTTCGCCACAACTCTCAAACATAAGAGACAGGAGATATCAGTTGAAAATCTGATTGCGTCTCTTGATGTTGAGGAGAAATCTCGGGCTAAGGACACTAATGAGAGAGGCGGTGAGGGTCAGTCTAGCGCCAACATGGTGCAGAAGAACTCACATGTCAAGAACAAAGGGAATTTCAAGCCCTCGTTCAATAAGCCTGCAAAGACTATTGACTTCAAGAAGAAGAAGAAGAAGAAGAAGAAGAAGAAGAAGAAGAAGAAGAAGAAGAAGAAGAAGAAGAAGAAGAAGAAGAAGAAGAAGAAGAAGGTGAACAAAGCTGAGCAGGGAGGATGTTATACCTGCGGACAGCTTGGCCACTATTCCAAGAACTGCCCTGAACGTGCAGATCGCAAAGGAAAAGATGGCACCAATACTGTCAACGTCGTGACCGCTAGCAATACTGATGGGTATGGTAATTTACCTGTTGTGCTTTCAGTATTTCAATCTCCATGTTGGTGGATTGATACGGGTGCTAATGTTCATGTGTGTTCTGACATCTCTATGTTCACTTCTTACCAGGTCGCACGGGATTCCTCCGTCCTAATGGGGAATGGATCACATGCTTCTGTTCGTGGTGTTGGCACGGTAGATCTGAAGTTTACTTCGGGAAAGATTGTGCAGCTGAGGAACGTGCAGCATGTCCCTACTATGAACAAGAATCTTGTTAGCGACTCCCTTCTATGGAGAGATGGGTTTAAAGTAGTCTTAGAGTACAATAAAGTGGTTGTGTCAAAGTTTGGACAATTTATTGGTAAAGGTTATGAGTGCGGAGGCTTGTTCCGCTTTTCCCTTTCAGATTTTTGTAATAAGTCAGTGAACCATATTTGTGGCAATGTGGATTCGGATGCTAGTGTTTGGCACTCTCGTTTATGTCACGTTAATTTTGGTTTAATGTCTCGGCTATCCAGCATGTGTTTAATTCCGAAATTCACCATTGCCAAAGGTTCTAAGTGCCATAGTTGTGCGCAATCTAAGCAACCTCGGAAGCCTCACACGGCGGCCGAGGAGAGAAACTTGGCACCTCTAGAACTCATACATTCTGATCTATGCGAGATGAGTGGTGTGTTGACAAAAGGTGGAAAAAGATATTTCATGACGTTAATTGATGATGCTACTAGGTTCTGCTATGTTTATTTGTTGCAAACTAAAGATGAAGCGTTAGACTACTTTAAAATCTATAAGGCTGAAGTTGAAAATCAATTAGAGAGAAAGATCAAGCGTCTTAGGTCAGATCGTGGTGGAGAATATTTTGCGAAAATATTTGATGAATTTTGTGAGGAACACGGCATTATTCATGAGAGGACGCCTCCCTACTCGCCCCAATCAAACGGGGTTGCCGAGAGGAAAAACCGCACGCTGACCGACTTGGTGAATTCCATGTTGGACACCGCTGGTTTATCTAAGGCATGGTGGGGGGAGGCCTTGTTGACTTCATGTCATGTCCTGAATAGAATTCCTAACAAGAATAAAGAGAAAACCCCTTATGAGGAGTGGGTTGGAATAAAGCCATCACTTTCTTATTTGCGTACATGGGGATGCTTGGCGGAAGTCAACATTCCTATTCCGAAGAAACGCAAACTCGGACCAAAGACAGTGGATTGTATTTTTCTGGGCTATGCGCAGCGTTGCATTGGTTATAGATTTTTAGTGGTTAAATCTGAGGTTCCGGATATGCATGTTGATACTATAATGGAATCTCGTGATGCAACATTTTTTGAGAATATGTTTCCTATGAAAGATATGCATAGTACTGCTAGAATTTCTTCTGAGATAATTCCTGAATCTAGTACATCGAATGATCATTCTGAACAACCACTTGAGACTGTCCTGGAGAAGGATGACAATGAAGCTCCTAAGAGGAGCAAGAGACAAAGGATTGAAAAATCTTTTGATGATGATTTCATTGTGTACCTTGTAGACAATACTCCTACGTCCATTGCAGAGGCGTTCGCATCTCCTGATGCGGATGACTGGAAAGAAGCTGTCCATAATGAGATGGACTCGATTCTTTCTAATGGGACATGGGAACTGTCTGAACGACCGTATGGGTGCAAACCAGTGGGTTGTAAGTGGGTGTTTAAGAAGAAGCTGCGGCCTGATGGTACTATTGAGAAGTACAAGGCGCGGCCTGTGGCCAAGAGCTACACGCAGAGAGAAGGCGAAGATTACTTCGATACCTATTCACCTGTCGCTAGACTGACCACCATTCGTGTACTACTTTCCCTGTCTGCCTCTTATGGTCTTATCGTTCATCAAATGGACCTAAAGACAGCTTTCCTCAATGGAGAGTTGGAAGAGGAGATCTATATGGATCAGCCTGATGGGTTCGTGGTAAAGGGTGAAGAGAGAAAGGTATGCAAGTTGTTGAAGTCCTTATACGGACTGAAATAAGCACCTAAGCAATCGCATGAGAAGTTTGACAGAACTTTGACTTCTGCGGGCTTTGCCATTAATGAGGCTGATAGGTGTGTGTATTATCGCCATGGTGGGCGCGATAGTGTCATATTATGCTTGTATGTCGATGACATATTAATATTTGGTACAACCATGAATGTGATAAATGAGGTCAAGTCGTTTCTGTCAAAATGCTTTGACATGAAAGATCTGGGAGAAGCTGATGTAATTCTGAACGTCAAGCTGATTAAGGATGAGAGTGGGATTGTTTCAACACAATCACACTATGTTGAGAAGGTCTTGAGCCGGTTCGGCTTTATAGACAGCAAGCCTTCTCCAACACCTTATGATCCTAGTGTGGCACTTCGAAAGAACAAGAAGAAATCGATAGATCAATTGAGATACTCTCAGATAATCGGTTCACTCATGTACCTCGCGAGCGCGACGAGACCTGATATCTCATATGCTGTAAGCAAGTTGAGCAGGTTCATGTCAAACCCGGGTAATGATCATTGGCATGCACTTGAAAGGGTCATGCGCTATCTGAACGGTACAATGAGCTATGGGATTTACTATTCTGGGCACCCTGCCGTGCTAGAGGGATATAGTGACTCTAACTGGATTTCAGATGCTGATTAGCTCTACGCCACAAGTGGGTATGCATTTACCCTTGCAGGTGGCGCAGTGTCATGGAGGTCTTGTAAACAGACCATATTGATGAGGTCAACCATGGAAGCAGAACTTACTGCTTTGGATACAGCCACTGTAGAGGCAGAATGGCTGCGTGAGCTCTTGATGGACTTGCCGGTGGTTGACAAACCATTGCCGGCCATCCTTATGAACTGTGACAACCAAACGGTGATTGTCAAAGTGAACAGTGCTAAGGATAATGCGAAGTCATCAAGACACGTTAAAAGACGTTTAAAATCTGTTAGGAAATTAAAAAACTCCGTAGTAATTACTGTTACGTATATTCAAACAAACAAATCCCTTTACAAAGGGACTATCACGAAATGTGATAGAGAGTGCATCGAGGGAGATGGGTATGAGACCCATGAGTGTTACACCATAGTGGTAACCCAACCTATGTGATCGGAGATCCCGTGAAGTAGGACCTGGAAAAAACAATCTAGTGGTTTAACGGAGGAGAGCTTTATGTTACCCTCTCTAAGTGAAGATGCACAAGCTCTCAGATAGCTGTAAGGCAGGTTGGCCATATGCCTTAATGTGATTCTATTGGCTATTTATATAGCAAAGATGCTGTCCTACAGAGCATTCTTGAAAGAACACACCTATATGAGTTCCGACTGTTAAACGTCACAGTCTGTGAGATTTGGGTGATCTCTAGTAAACTCATGAAGAGACCAGGGAGTATGACGCATATGCTCCACCCGCGGGGTAGGCTACTGGCAGCCACGTACTGGTTATGACTTTGAGTGAAGTCTATTGTCACCAAACTTGCAATTCAAGGTTCGTCCATTGTTCAAGTTGCTGATAGATGTAGCTTGAAGCTCTAGGCGGAAGTTCAACTTAACAGTCTCTGCCGAAACACTGGTATATAATCAAGAAACGAGGTTTGGCAAACATCTCTAAATAGTGATTTGAGATCTGGTGGGGGATTGTTAGAATTGGTCCCATTAGTGGCAGCCCAATAGCAATTTCAGAAAATCTCAAAGCCCAATTGTGGTGGCAGAATTTTGTGTGTTCACACATGAGAGTGGAGTGGGAGCTAAAGTTTAGTCCCACCCCGCTAGTTTGAGAGGAGTTGCACCAACTTATATAGTGGAGTGTTCTACTACTTGGTAAGTGAGTGAGAATAGGAGGCTCTCTCACGCGCTCCTCCTCCTCAGCCGCCGCTCGCACGCACGCACCGCCCGTCTCGTCACGACGCGCCGCGGGTTGCGGGTTGCGGGTTGCGGGAATCTCGCCGAGCCGAGCTTTATTTTTGCAGTCCGGGAAAAACGGTCTGGACGGACGCGTCACAGTTAGTCGGTTCGGGTCGCTCCCGGATCGTGGGCTACTGTAACCGACCTGCGACGTGGACTTGGCCCACGTTGTACCCGTTAGGGTTTTCCCGAGCCGCACTATATATTGTCGTGCACTGCGTGCGCCGCACTATACACCGAACCAATCTAGGTTTTGCCAATCTCGTGCCTTGCGCCGCCACCGTAGTCTACTCCATCCCGATCGCCGGCGTGCACCGGCGAGCGGGAGAGCAGGTCTCCGGAACCGTTAGCTCTTGCGATCCTGTATGGGAGAGGGCTAATTAGGTTTTTGGGAAGCGCTCCGCGCGACTGCTCAAGTTCGTCATTACGGCTCGTCTTCCCGGTCGTTCGGTGGGACCTAAAGCTCGTCATCTTCAACGCCGTCTTCTTCGACCGGTCATCGCCAATGCTGTCGTCAGCAACATCGGTACGGCAACGGCTACGACTACTTCCTCCACCACGGATCGGTACGTGTTGCGTGATCCAATCTGCTGGCTTAACATGTTTTCTGCTAGTATGCTGCTGTTCATGTTAGTTAATACTTCTAGTATGTTTGAGATTAACATGTTAATAGCGACTGTTGTCATGCTTAATATTCTGAAATTAATCATGAAATTATTACCTAATTTCTCAACACTGCCTCGTGTCCTTCGCTCATGGCCTCTCCCCTGCTCCTCCCCCAGTAGGAGCTCGCAGAGTCGGCGGCGTCTAGTGCAGTACGGCTCTTCGGGAATCGGGAGGAGAGCCTGAGAGGTGCAGCAGCAGCCGTACGCTGTCGTCGACGCGAGCAAGCGCCATGGCTCTTACCTTCTCCTACTCTCTGATGCTCTCCGGTGCTTACATCGCAGGCTGTTAGTCCACGCCGACAAGCTGCTGCTCCTCGCCCATCTCTCCTTGCCGACAGCACTCCCTCCATCGAGATCGCCCGCCAGCCCCTCGGCCACTCGTTCCCCTGACCTCCTCGCTCGCAAACCCGTTGTCCACGCCCGTTGACCTGTTTGGCCGTTGTCGGACCCGCAATTCGGTCCTCCTTTGTCGCGCGTCATGTCCGACTCGGAATCTAGCCATGCTCCGCAGAATCCCGCGGGGGAGATGTCTCCGTGCACCTCCGCGGGGGACATGTCGCCGTGCTTTCCGGAATCTCGCCGCCAACCTCCCTCTCTAGCTCCGGCCGCAGTGAGGATCACCGCCGTCGCCGCCTGGTTGCTCTGTTTGAGTTTGGAGTGATGGGTATTTTTGTCATTGAGTGTGGGACACATCCGTCAGACCTCGTTCGTTTAATCCCTCGGATGCAGGGATTCGCCTGGATTGGGTCCCGATTCTGGTTTTCCAGCCCGGTGAGGCTTTGTTCGGTTTCAGGGGATTAGATCCTCTAGTTGATCTAACCCCTGCGGGTATTGGGTGAACTCCATCCGTCACCAAAATCCTCACTAATCCCTTTCCCTATATTCTCTCCTAATCCTACAAATTCAGTTAATCCCTGCACATGGCAACCACACGCACATGCAGAAAGCAACACAGTGCCATCGTCCAGGTTCTTGAACACGCACTGCAGCGACTCCTCGAGGAACGAGATCCTCTCACGTTCGAGGAATTACTGCAGAGGGACATAGATGTGTTTGGTCTGTTCATTTTGCATCGGACGATGCTTGCATAACTACGCCTGGCTCCCTCCCTCGTTTGCTAATTGGCAACGGAAATAAGATTAGCTGTGAAGCTTCGTTTCAAAATAATTCGTACATGAAAGCGTGTTGATGAGTAGGTTTCATTCCCGTACTCGGTTTTAAGTTTCGTCGACTATAACTTATCAATTGAACTGATGTCCGAAACGTTTTTAGAATAATTTTGTCAAATTACTCGCACTCGGTGTACGGTTTGAAATATCCTTTGACACGAGTAGATTAATCTCAACGTTTCACACAACTTTCGTGTTATAATTTTTCTATTTCAGACGAGTTGAGTTCCACCGAGTCATGTACCACTAGTGTCGACGTAGCTACCACGACCTTTGCCGCCGCGCTGTGTCCTGCTGTTCATCGTGATGTTACATAGATTGTTCAACTGAAGTGGTGTCGGGCCATATATGCAAATGACCCATAAACCATGCAGGTAACCAAACAAGACTCATGCGGCCTAGTGTGACGCTGGCAGTCGCTCTCGCCTCGCTCCAGCCATTGTCGCCGCTCAGTCGCTCTCGATTCGCCTTAGGGTTCGCTACACCAACGGGAAGGGAAAAAGCTCCGTCACGGCGCGGTGTCTCCTAAGGGAAGAGGCGGAGGATCTAGACGTTGCTGCCCCGTCTAGGGCATGACGTGAACGAGTCGTGGAGGCGACGACTCCAGCCTGCTCTCTATACGCCTCGACGGCCCGGAGCCGTCAATCCCTTTGAGCCGCGGACCAAGCGCCGTCCATGCTGCCGAATAGTCGAGGCCACGCTTGCCTTGCCTTCTAAATACCTACATGCCTCGGTACAACTCTACTCGTATATGACCATCGAAATAGAAAATTATAATACAAAAGTTGCGTGAAAGGTTGAGATTAACCAACTCGTCGAAGGATATTTCAAACCGTCAACCGAGTGCCGTGAATTTGACAAAATTCGTCTAAAAACGTTCCGAACATCAGTTCAAAATTGACAAGTTATTATCGACAAAACTTGAAACCGAGTACGGGAATGAAATCTACTCATCAACACACATATATTTCATGTACGAATTATTTTGAAATGAAGCCTCATAGCTGACCAGCCAGCTCTTATTTCCGTTGCCAAGAGCAGCAAACGAGGGAGCCTGTAGTGAAGCGAGCGTCGTCCGATGGAGAAAGAACGGACCAGAAACATCAACGTCCCTCTGCAGTACTTCCTCCAACATCAGGGGATCTCGTTCCCTCCTCGACGACGCCGCAAGCTTGGTCCAGCGCCCGGCCTCCTCGCCCCTGCACGGGAGGCCGAAATCAGGTCCGCGGCGCGGCGGCTCGTCCATGGCTCGTCGGTGGTAAGCCATGTGGGGACGAGACTGAGGAGTCATAGGGAGCAGACGACTCTCTGGCGGCGCTCGTCGACACTGCAGGGAGCCGTGGCCCAGAACTTGAGCAACGCCCCGCCGCAGAGCCGGTCGTCGCTCCCCGAGCGTGCCGGCGAGGCCACGGACGTCGGGGACATGACCTCAAGCGAAGATGGGAGCAGCGGCGATCCAGGGCCAAATTTCGCAGTCGAATCTTAGGGCACGCAGCAGCTGCTCCTCGCTTCCCGTCCGTCCTTTATGGCGCGCCTACTGCTGCCGCGGGCTGCTCCTCCGCCGCCACCGCCCCATGTGAGAAAGACAGAGAGAGGAAGCATTTTGTATCGACTCGTCGAGGATTCCTTCCACGGGAAGAAGGACGTGGTTTTATTCCCGTGCGAATCGAGCGGGATCGGCGGGGAATAGGGCGGGGAGGAATCCCTCCCGGGTTTAACCGAACACGGTACAAAACATGTCAGGGATTTAACCCCCGCGGGTCTAATCCCGGGAGATCCGCGTGGATTTCTTCCCGATCCCGGCCGGGGTGGGTGGAACCGAACAAGCCCTGAGGTAGTTTTTCCAGTCCAGCAAATTTCGGTGTTCGTTTACGCCCGAGCGGTATTTTAGCCCAGCCCATCCCCTCCACTTTCCACTTACTTCGTCTGGAAATTACCCCCACGCGACCCGTGGAACAATTTCCACGACGCAAGAGAGAGATAATCTGACGGCAACCCGACGCCTTCCCTTCCACCGCCGTCTCTCTCCCCCAGTAGCAACTCTACTTGTCCTTCCCAGTTCCCATCTCGTAGCTAGGGTTCATAGGGTTCTTGATCCATGTGGCTTAAACGAACAGTTCGGTTTTGGAGGGATTAACAAGGATTGGTCTTACATGGATTGGGTGATGGAAAGGGATCAACCCAATCCCTGCCTGGATTGGTTCCACATAGAGATGCAAGTGGGATCCCACCTTAGTCCCACTTGTAGTACAAATGAAAATTTGTAGTGCAATTTTTGAGGAAAAAATTTTACACTAGAAATTTACAAATGAACTACAAGTGGGACTAAGATGTGATCCCACTTGACACCTTAGTTCCACACTTGGATTGAATCCCAACAAAACGAACGAGTCCTCAAGGGGTAAATGATCAACTGCCAAAGAAAAGAGTGGCAAATAAGAGATGTCAAAATAAACAAGGGCAGATCTGATAGTTGCAAAGTAAAAGTGGGGCAAAAAATCAAAACCCCCCACGAAATCCCCATTTCTCTCCCCGTGAATCAAAAGTGGAAAAGGAAACAAAATCCCCATCTCCCCGTCCACACTCCACAGCCTACCCGGCCCGGACAAACCCCATCCCGCCGCCGCCGTGTCACCACCTTTCCCGCCCCTCCCCTCCCCTTCCGACCACCACCAACACCACTCCCTACCTTCGGTCCGCATGGCGCGGCGCGGCTGGGCCGATATCCCCTTGGAGTGGCTGCTGGAGATCCTTCGTCGCGTGCCTTGCTGAGCCGACTGCCAGGTCGTCGGGAATGTCTGCCACAACTGGCGCAAGGCGCTCAACAAGTCGCATGCTCCGCCTTCCCCGTTGCCGTGGCTCCTCCTCACCCACGGTCCCGCGCCAACCCTCTCCTGCGTCCTCAGCAAAGAGACGCAACACGAGCTGGACGCTCACCACGCGCCGCCGGCGGCCCGCTACATCGGCTCATTCGACGGCGCGTGGGTCTTCGGCTCCCTCAACCAGACATCAGACCACGTTGGTCTCAACCTCCGAACAGGCGTCAGCATCGACCTCCCCAACATGCGTCGCCTCGTTGGAAATGGAGGGTCGCTCGACATCATCATCCTCGCCGCAACCCTCTCGTCGGCACCAGATGTCGCAGGATGTCAGCACCGAACCAGCCCTAGCTACCTCTCACAACTCATGGACGGAGGAGGAAGAAGAAGAGCAGGACACGGGATTTTTCCGGCGCACGAACGCCCGTTTTTTCACTATCGAGCACCTACTCGATAGACACAAAGGAGTACAGGGGTGGGCTCTTATAGCCATGGCTCACGGTCGCGCACACACGCGCACACGCACCCACTACGCCACGATCCGCATGCCCCCCGGCTCGCGCACTCGCCGCGCTCTGACGCGGACAACGCGGCCTTCCCGGCATGCTGGACCTGGTCCTCCTCCTCTCTTCTTGCCAACAGAATGCACGCACACACGCACGCACACGCAACACACTCACGCACACGCCATGCCCGCCACGGACCCAGACCCGGCGCTCAGACACCGGTCACCACCATGGCCACCATGGCTTATTGCCAACATTCTCCCCCTAAGCCATGACCTAGTACAGCCCCGGGTGGACGTCGTCGTCGACAAGCAGCGCCTTCTCCTTCCTCGGCTCTGGGCAGTCACCGGAGAAGTGGCCGCGAACGCCACAGTTCCAGCACTTGCCGCGCCGTCTCCCTCCGTCCGATGCCGAGCTGCTGCCGCCGTCATCGTCGTGGATGCCGTTGCGACGCCTCCCGCCCACTGTGCCGCAGTGAGTAGCAGCTGCCCGTCGCCACGATCGCCGCCGCTGCGCTGCTTGCGCCGCTCCGTGCGCTCCTCGAACGCCTTGAGCCGCCTGAGCGCCTAGTCGAAGTTCAACTTCTCCACGTCGCAGAACTGCTCGATGCCGGCCACCGCCGCGTACAGGCAATCGGGCACCGAGTCCAGTAGTTTCTTCACCATCGCCGCATCGTCAAGGGTCGCGCCAAGGTTGGTGTACCTCGCCGCCATGCTGCTGATCTTGCCGGCGAAGACGTCCAGCTTCTCCCCATCCGCCATGTCCAGGCGATCGAACTCGCCGCGGAGAGTGGACAGCCGAGCCGCCCTGACACGATCCGCTCCCACGAACCGCGCCTTGAGGCTTGCCCACACCTCCGCCACCGTCTTCTTCGCCGAAACCTGCAACAGGATGTCCTCCGCGAGCGCACCGAGGAGGTATGCCCTCGCCGGCTTGTCCTTCTTCGCGATGATCGCCGCTGCCGCGTCCTCCGTCGGAACGACTGCTTCCCACAGCCCCTGCGCGTCGAGGTTCGCCTCCATCCTGATCGCCCACACGGTGTAGTTGTCACCGGTGAGCATCGGCACGGGGAGCGACACCATGCTCCCCCCAGCACCAGCACCGTGGGCGACCATCGCCATCGCTCACCTCGCTCTGATACCAATTGTCAGCACCGAACCAGCCCTAGCTACCTCTCACAACTCACGGACGGAGGAGGAAGAAGAAGAGCAGGACACGGGATTTTTCCGGCGCACGAACGCCCGTTTTTTCACTGTCGAGCACCTACTCGATAGCCACAAAGGAGTACAGGGGTGGCCTCTTATAGCCGTGGCTCGCGCCCACGACACCACGGCCGCGCTCACGACGCGCACACACGCGCACACGCACCCACTACGCCACGATCCGCACGCCCCCGGCTCGCGCACTCGCCGCGCTCTGACGCGGACAACGCGGCCTCCCCGGCATGCTGGACCTGGTCCTCCCTCCTCTCTTCTTGCTAACAGAACGCACGCACACACGCACGCACACGCAACACACTCACGCACACGCCATGCCCGCCACGGACCCAGACCCGGCGCTCAGACACCGGTCACCACCATGGCCACCATGGCTTATTGCCAACACAGGATGCGTTGCTGCCGGCATCATGACCCACTGCCACAGATCTGACCTCAGTGAGTATATCACCTTTTGGCGAATTGGAGATGCGGAGGCCGTGGGCGGATTCGATCTATACGCAGGGTTAGGCGGGCGGTCGCGTATGCTCCCGTTTAGATTAACTGTAGCAGACCTACTATTTCACTCAAGAGGGAGAATGCAGAGCCTGCACACCCAATTTCCTTGAAGATGGAACAGTGCAAGCCGATTTCAGGTCCATTTATGTGAGTACCAGGATCTAACTAGCAAGCAACAGGAAAATTGGAATTGGATTAAGCTCGTTCCTCCCGACCACCCCCGAGCGAGTTCACGATCCACGGCGCGGCACCGCCGCCCGTCCTATTCTTTCTTCAGTTACAAGCCAAAAAGTACAGCTAGAGAGACACTCCTCTCTTATACCCTCACCTCACCCACTCCCCTCCTGCAAGCCAGCTTGGCGGCCTTTTCTTCCGTGCGGGCCGCGTCACTTCCGGCCCGTCATCCTTGCCACCGTCTTGCGTGGCTTGCCTCTTGTCCATCGTCGTCAGGTCGTTGACAATCCCCGGCGCTTGAAAACCTGCTTGTCCCCAAGCAGGTGCTCGCGGAAACTGCTGGCGCAGTGCTTCATAGTCCTCCCACGTCGCCTCCGCAGCCGGCAGGCCACTCCACTGTACTAGCACATGTGCCACCGTGCTCTCATTCCGTTGCCGCACCCTGGACTGTAACACCTGTTCTGGAACTGGAAAAGAGCAGTCAGAAACACACAAACTCGGCGATACCTGCACTCCTGGACTGACGCATGGCTTGAGTTGCGAAACATGGAAAACAGGGTGCACTTTGCTCGTCTCCGGCAGATTCAGCTTGTACGCCACAGCGCCCACTCGATCCACCACAGTGAACGGCCCAAAGAATTTGAATGCAAGCTTATGATTCTTGCGACGGACAACGGACTGCTGAATATAAGGCTGAAGACGGAGGAATACCTGATCACCCACCTCAAAAGTTCTCTCTGTTCTGTTTTTATCAGCCTGAGACTTCATCCTTTGCTGCATCCGCAATAAGTGCTGCTTTGCCGATGCAATAACCAGAGCACGCTCCTCCAACCAGGTGTTCACGTCAGTAACTGGGATATGGTCTGACGCTGTGATACCGAAGTACCGTGGTTGCCTGCCATATAACAGCTCAAAGGGAGACTTTCCAGTAGATGCATGCCAATTGGTGTTATACCAAAACTCGCATAAGGACAACCACTTCGACCACTTCTGAGGATTAGCGCTGATGAAACATCTGAGGTAACACTCGATAGATTGGTTAACCCTTTCCGTTTGACCGTCAGTCTGCGGGTGATTTGCCGTGCTCATTCGTAGCTGTGTCCCCGTTGCTTTGAACACTGTCCGCCAGAATTGGCTTGTAAACACAGGATCGCGGTCAGACACCAACGCCAATGGCAAACCATGGAGGCGGTAAATGTTGTCGACGAATGCCTCTGCCACTGATGTTGCCGTGTAGGGATGCCTCAAGGGTATGAAATGGGCGTACTTCGTAAGCTTGTCCACCACGACGAGGATGCAACTGAACTGCCGGGAAGGAGGCAGGCCTTCGATGAAATCCATTGTGGCCACTTCCCAAGGCGCCGATGGTATAGGCAGTGGCTGCAATAACCCTGCTGGTGGTAGGCGCTCAGGTTTGGCTTGCTGGCAGACCTGACAACCACGAACATATTCACTGATGAGTGTTTTCATCTTCGGCCACTTGAACAGCGATTGCAGGCGGCGATAAGTCACTGGAAAACCTGAATGTCCCCCTTGCGGGTTGTCATGGAACGCTGCGATCAATTGACGCTGTAGTGACTGATCAGCCCCCACCCATATCCTGCCATCAAAACGTAGCAGTCCATTGTGAAAAGTGTAGTGCTCCTCAGCCTTTGGGTCCAGTGCCAATTTGGCTATTAATGTTTGCGCCACAGGATCATCTCGATAACTTGCTTGGACTACTTGCAGCCACACTGGTTGTAGTGTGGAAACCGCGAACAGTTGGTTGCTTTTCGGTAGGCATACGGGACAAAGCATCAGCTGCCCCATTAAGGGTTCCCTTCTTATACACCACCTTAAACTGCAGCCCCATCATCTTTGTTAGAGCCTTTCTCTGCCAGTCTGTGTGTATTCTTTGGTCAGTTAGGTGCACCAGGCTCTTGTGGTCTGTCTTAATGATGAACTCCCTCCACTGAAGATAAGGTCTCCACTGTTGGATTGCCAAGAGTATGGCCAAGTATTCCTTCTCATACACTGATAAGCTTCTATTTCTAGGACCCAGAGCCCTGCTCACAAAAGCCAAGGGATGCCCACTCTGGGAGAGCACTGCACCAATTCCCACATCGCAAGCATCGGTCTCAATTGTAAACTGTAATTCAAAATTTGGCAAGGCCAATACTGGAGCTGACATCAAGGCTGCCTTTAGTGCTTGAAAAGCCACTTCAGCCTCTTGAGTCCACACAAATACCACCCCTTTTTTAAGCAATGCAGTCAAGGGCTGGCTGATGATCGCATAGAACCTGATATATTTTCTATAATATCCTGTGAATCCAAGGATACCCCTGACCTCTTTCACATTTGTGGGCCTCGACCATTTTTTAACTGCCTCAATTTTTGCAGGGTCAGTGGCCACGCCCTCTGCTGCAATAATGTGCCCCAAGTATGCTATCTTCTGTTGTGCAAATGCACACTTGGATTTCTTCACTTGCCACTTGTCCCTTTTCAAGATTGCCAGCACCTCTGCTAAATGCGTGATGTGTTCCTCATAACTTTTACTGTAGATCAATATGTCATCGAAGAAGACTAGCGCGCTCTTCCTCAACACCGGAGCTAGGGATGCATTCATGGCATGTTGGAAGGTGGCTGGTGCCCCAGTTAGCCCAAACGCCATCACCTTGTACTCATAATGTCCACTATGGGTTTGAAATGCTGTTTTGTGCTCTTCCCCTGGTGCCAATCTTATCTGATGGTAGCCAACCTTCAAATCGAGCTTCGAAAACCACTTTGCCCCAGCTAATTCGTCTAGCAACTCGTCGATCACAGGCACTGGATACTTCCCTTTAACTGTAAGTGCATTGAGGTGTCTGAAATCGTTAACCAACCTCCAACTTTTATCAGCCTTTCTCACCATTAATACAGGAGAACTGAAAGCACTGTTGCTATGGACAATGACACCTTGAGCCAATAATTCCTTGATCTTCCTTTCAATTTCAGTTTTCAGTTCTGGAACCACTCGGTATGGCCTTATAGATACTGGCCTGGCTCCTGCTATAAGTGGAATCTTATGATCGTATTGCCTTCTAGGTGGCAGACCAGTTGGAGTTGCAAATACACTAGAAAATTCAGTAAGCAAGCTCTGCACCTCCACTGGGATGTCTTCATGTTCTTGTGTTTTTCCTTCCTGCATCAGTTGTAACAGTAGCACTTCTGGGTCTCCAACAGGACCTTCCATCCCATGCAATACAACAGTTTCCCTTGGTGCTTGATGGCCAACCATCCTTCCTCCCAGTGGGTCAGCATTGGGCTGTGTTTTGCCAACCAGTCCCATCCCAGAATACCATCATAACTGCCAAGGGCTAACACCTTAAAGTTATCTGTGAATAGGACGGAGTTCACTGACCACTGCAACTGTTGGGAAATACCATTCAGTTTTAAGCAGGGATCCCCCAGCAATCTGCACTTGTAAACCAGCTGCCAGCTGCTGTTTACCCTGCAGTTCCTCTACTCTGCTTGCATCAATGAAACAAGTGGAGCTTCCTGAGTCAATAAGGAAGCAGAATTCCTTTCCCTGGATCTGGACCTTCAATTTCATTGTTCTTGGTGAATTGACTTGTGGATTCAGGGCTGCTACAGATAGCATCATGAGTTGGGATGCTCCCGAAACGACAGACTGAGTCTCCCCTCTTTCTTCCTCTGACTCTTGCATGCACTGTATCATTTCCTGCACTATGTGTAGCTGTATGCTTCCTTTGCATTGGTGGTCTCTGCCCCATTTCTCCCCACATGTGAAACACAGCCCCTTGGCTCGTCTATACATTTTCAAACTCTGCCATCTGTCCTCACCGCTGGGCCTCCTGTTTTCCATAGACTTCTTCTCTTCCACTGTCTTCGACACCCACCTCGATGGGGGAGGTGGTGGTGGTAATGGCAAAGGGTGCGCTCTCCTGGTCATGCTTGTACTGCTACTGTTAGTGTTCAGGATGTTGTGCCCTTCCCCGAGTTCCTCATATAAGAGAGCCATGGTGTATGCACTGTCCAGCGTCTCAGGTTGCTGGATTGCAACCAGAATTCGTACAGTTGGCTTCAGCCCGTCGAGGAACCTTGTCAGATGGTTGAGCGGGTCAGGGTGGGGATCAAACGCGGCTATCTGATCGATCAAGTCAGAGAACCGTTGCACGTAATCCTCCACAGTGCCGGTTTGCGATATATGGAAGAGCCTCCTTATCAGAACCTGGTGTTGATTTCGCATGAATCGCCCTTGCACAGCTGCCACGAATTCCTCCCAATTTGCCTGCGGTTTCTTCGTCAGGAAGGCTTCAAGCCAGGTAGCCGCCGCGCCCGTGAATTGCGATGATGCATACGACACCCAGAGCTCCATTGGCGTTCCCCACCTTCGGAAGTACTCCTCGCATCTTCGCTGCCACAGCTTGGGGTTTGGGCCCTCAAATTGCGGCAATTCCACCCGAGGAGCAGAGACCGAAGCATCAGGATAATGTGGACTGGCGGCGGAATTCGGTAAGGACATGAAACTAGGAGCGGAATTCATACCTCCGACCGGAGGAGGCGTGCTCAGAGAACACGCCGGCCCCCGGTGATTTTGGTTCCAGCCGTGCCCAGCGGGGCCGATGGTACTTGTGCCAGCGAATCGAGTTGGTGGCACCGGCGGGCCTCCCTCATTGCCCGTCGGGCGCGTACGGATCGCCCGATCCATCACTGCGGCCAACTGCGCGATCTCGCCGCTCAGAGACGACTTGACGTTGTCCAAATCTCCGCCTAGGATCTCCTTGACGGCCTCCAGGTCCGATCCCACCGATTCCTTCACCGAATCGATGGATTCGTTGATCTCCTTGAGTTGTTTGTCGGTGTCGTCAATGAAGTTGCGAACGGCATCGAGAATCTCCTTCTTGTGCTCGAGGAAGCGGCTCTCGTAGGCCTCCCGCGTGTCGGCCTTGAGGATGTCGTAGATCGCCCGAGATTCCGGCGACAGCTTCTCCATCGCCTCCTTGCGCCGGATCGACGCGAACCGGGTGGCGTGATTGTGGTTGGGAAACTCCAGATCTGAAGCTGTGGCTGCGGTGGTGGTGGTTGTGGCTCTGATACCACTTGTAAGTACCAGGATCTAACTAACAAGCACAGAGAATTGGAATTGGATTAAGCTCGTTCCTCCCGACCACCCCCGAGCGAGTTCACGATCCACGGCGCGGCACCGCCGCCCGTCCTATTCTTTCTTCAGTTACAAGCCAAGTACAGCTAGAGAGACACTCCTCTCTTATACCCTCACCTCACCCACTCCTCTCCTGCAATCCATCTTGGCGGCCTTTTCTTCCGAGCGGGCCGTGTCACTTTCGGCCCATCATCCTCGCCACCGTCTTGCGTAGCTTGACTCTTGTCCATCGTCGTCAGGTCGTTGACAATTTACCTCCGCCATCTGTGCTCTGACTTACCTGATCGTCGGGTGCTAAGAGCAACTCTAGCAGTCCCTGTACTCGCGTAACCTGCAAACGCGAGTACAGGTCGTGGAAAACAGGATTTGCAGGTCGGCAAATCGCTGGCGCGGATCAGTCCCCGCAAATGAAACCCGCAAAACAGAATATTCTCCGAATCGAGTAAGTTTACCTCTCAGAACCATCGCCGAACACGTCGGCTGCACCCTCAGGATTCGCGCCCTTCGAAGCCGAAGCTCCATCGACTGGCGGAGGAAGAGCGGTGCGGTGGCTCGTCGTCTTCGTTCTCGTTGCCTTCGCCCCGTTTGGCCCCACCGCTTGCGATTTGGGCCGTGCCGCCCTCTTCGGCTTCGATGCCGGCTTGGCTGCGGGCACCGCGGCCGGCTGGGCTGCGGGCACCGCGGCCGGCTGGGCTGCGGGCACCGCGGCCGGCTGGGCCTGCGGGCACGGCCGGGCTAGCACCGGCGGTCGGGAGCAAGTGCGTGCCCGCACGCTTGCGCTTCGTGATGTTGTTCACCACCGGCGCTACATCCCCGGCGCCCGGAAGACCGCCGCCCACTCCGGGAGACACGGTCACGGCGGGAGCGGGTGATGGGAGACGCGAGGTGGGCACAGCGGCCGGCGGGGTCGAGTTCTCGCTCATGGCGGCTGGATCCGTCGACGGCGAACCGGAAATCGCTGGGGGCGCGCAGATCCTCGCCGGCGGCGGCGGGTGGAGGGAAAGGGAAGGGCTGAAGTTTCCCTCGCGCGGAAACGGTGGCTGGAGTGCGGGTTCGCTTTCGGTTTCCCCTCCCAACCCGTGAATACGCAGGTCGCAGCTTGGTTTCCGTCCGGACCTCAAATTTGTTTGCAGTTTCTGCGTGTTTGGTGGGGACTGATCCGCGCGTTTCAACGACCTGAACCCGCAAAATGGCGGTTATTATGCGGTTTCTGCGTGTTTGCGGGGACTGCTAGAGTTGCTCTAACTCAGTACCTAGTGGAGTCCCGTGGTGCGCTGTTGATGGTCCTGAGGTGTGTTCCATTTGGTAAAGAAGAGACCTCAGACTTTGTGGTGTTCAAGATGGTAGAAGTGCATACCAGGGCTGATGGCACAGTGGAGCACGATTGGGATCAGCTGCCCAATCTTGAGGGCTGGATTATTTTTGTTGGGAAAGGTTGTTCAAGATCTTACGAGGTATCTCTGTACCCAGGCCTCGAGGAGGGCGTCTACTTCTTAGATGATAGCGAGTTCTTGTCTGACAAAATGTTTAAGGATGATGATAAAAGGAAGTACTTCTGCAACGATAGTGGAAAATGGCTGGGAAAGGTTGCCCCGATCAAACAGCCTTCCCTGGCATCTCATGAATTCTCCTCTTACTCTTCACCAATCTGGGTACTACCGTAAGTTGAGGTATGTTTTTCTTAGCAATGCTTAGCTAGGAACTTCTTGTACCAGAAACTTTAGTGCTGCAGATTCTTATACGTATGACTTTAAAAATATAAGCACATCCTTATGGATGTTCAAGCAATAGATGGGACTGATATGTATGCAATCTTTCCATGGCAACATAATACCTTCTTCCTTGAGTTGTGTTACCACCTGATGGATTACTATCTTGTGTGCCGCTTGGTTAGGTTAGTTGATATTTTTGTTAATGTTCAGTCATATGGACCATTCATTTGTTGTGTTGCCAGTTACCACGGACATATGGATTAAGGATCCCCGTATGAGAAGCATACATAATGCATTATAGTGACCCTTGTCAACATTTTTGAGGTGTTGTATTCGACGCTCCTCTAAAAAATTCTGCAACTGTCACTTATTACTTTATCATTCATGCATTCGATACTAAGAACTTAGGTTGGTTTGGTGGCCTGTTGCTAATGTATATATACAGTTAATATATTTATGTTTGGTATCGAGCTACATTTTTCATAGGTGATTCCTGAAGCATACACTTTGTACCAGTACTTTGCATGTCAATTTTCATGATTATTTTCCCAGCCTCCACCATCTGCCACAAATTACTTTTGCTCATCTAGGGTCAAGCTTCTCGATATTCATCCAGGCAAAGCTGTCTAGTGTCTACTTAGACAATCACTATTACGTTGCCAATTTCATTGAAAATAAGTCACTCCAGCCCTTTATGTTGCCAGCCTCATGAGTCATGATCAACCTTCAAACTATTTGTGTCACCGGACTTGTTTTCACATGCCTATGTTAATCTTAGGCGTTGTTTGTGAAATTGCATCGCAACCTATGTGGATCATTGTATGTCTCATCGCATATCCTTCTTGTTATTAGGGACATTTCATGGATCGATTTACAGATTTGTGATTCCTTTAGTATTTGTATGTTCTCTTTTGTTAGACCTCTGTTTGTTTAGATTTTCTTCTCTCTTTTTTTTTTTTTGCACCCAGTCCATCAGTCAATGGTTCTAGATAGTAGACCTTGAGTGCTACTTATGCTCCTAAGATATGGTTTATTGTGCCCACATTAAATCGCCTAATAATCTGAACATTTTTTTGCTTAGTACTCTGAATTGCGTAATAATTTGGGACCCTGCTAGTATTGCTAGTTGTGGCTAATTAATGTACTTCTGCTACTAACCACCTAATATCAATAGTTGACGTTCTTCTATCCGTTGTTGATTGCTCAACTGGGACCTTCTAAATTGTTAGGACTCTTATGATGAGAATGAATACTGGAATGGGCATGTCAATCTGATCTTTTTGAATTTTTACAAAATTTATTTGTTTTTGCGTAACCTGATGCTTCAGGTTTGCAATTGTTTACTTCCTAACGTATGATTCCAGAATACCTTGTTCTGTTAGTAGTAGGTATCCTCATTGTCGCATTGTTTGCCTGGTCCTCCTGGGGGCTGTTTATTCCTTTGCTCACCCCATGCGATTTTCATGGTTCATTTAGGAGGGTTTTAGGTAGACTGTTGAGTCTGTGTTTTGGTAGCCATGTTTTTTTTCATCTAGACTGCTATGTCATGGCTCCTATGTGACTTGGCTGTTAGAAGATATTTTTTTTTTTTGATGAATCATCTGTGCTCTTCTAATTGTTCCTGTTGAGTCCACAGTTTCTGATTCATAAATTTGGCCTCGTCTAATTTTTTCATCCATTTTTTGTGTGATGCGACGAATTGCGTATGTGTGTCTTGTTTGTGGCCAAGAGCAGCAACTGCATGTCCTGTTTTGGGAGCTGCCAATACAAGTTCTCCAGTGATGTATGTTATGCTTGCTTTTTATAAACTTGAAGTGCAGAATTACCTTATTTGTTGTGTATTGTCTTCAGCAGAAGCGATTGTGTATATTCATGAATGCCTTATTAGTTTTTTTTGTATTGCAAATATTTGAGATATAGACTATTGATCTGCTGCCTGACTGTCTAATGTTTTCCTGCTAATTCAGCGGACGCTGAGCTGTGACACCTTCATGTCGACGACGAGTAGAAAAAATCACATCAAGACTCCTGATTTCACCTCACAGTTCACCTCTTCACAAGTGTAGCTGCATCGGATAAGATGGCAACAGAGCCTAACAGCAGTGTTTTGCATGTTAAACTTGTTAGAGAGTAAGCAACTGACATTCACAGAGGGCCAAAGGCCAATACTTGTACATGTGGTAATATGCACTAAACCCCTTATACTCTGGGGATATACAGGAAAAGGGATCTATATATCTAACACCCCCCCTCAAACTCATGGTGGGTCAACAACACTGAGTTTGGAGAGGAAGAACCCATGTTGTGCTCTAGTCTGTGGCTTCGTGAAGAAGTCCGCCAACTGTAACTCCGAAGGCACATACTGAAGAGCGATCACCTCATCCTGCACAGCCTCGCGCGTGAAGAAAGCATCCGTACCAATGTGCTTGCTGAGCTCATGCCGCACCGGGTCACGCGCAATGCTGATAGCGCCAGTACTGTCTGACGAGAGAAGAGTCGGTGCAGCAGCAGCAGAGACACCAAAGTCCTCCAGTAACCAGCGCAACCACTTCACCTCTGCCGTCGCAGAAGCTATGGCTCGCAACTCGGCCTCTGTACTCGAGCGGGAAACGGCTGTCTGTTTCTTGGTCTTCCAAGCAATGAGGGAGCCACCAAGAAACACACAGTAAGCAGACAGTGACTTGCGATCCGTGCGATCACTAGCCCACGTAGCATCAGAGTAGGCCTGGAGCTGTAAGGAGCCGGAGTGAGGGAAGAAGAGACGGCGAGAGATCGTGCCACGAAGGTATCGTAGGACACGAAGGAGGTGACTGTAGTGTACCGAGGTGGGAGCGGAAACAAACTGACTCAGAATGTGGACTGGATAGGAAATATCTGGACGGGTCACAGCAAGGTAGACAAGACTCCCAACCAAGTGACGGTAGCGCGTCGGATCAGACAGGGGAATACCATCGGTGGGACGAAGCTGAACGTGGAGCTCCATAGGAGTCTCAATGGTGCGCTCATCACCAAGAGCAGCACGAGCAAGGAGGTCCTGGATATACTTCTCCTGGGAGATATAGAATCCATCGGAGGTAGAAGAGACCTCAATCTCAAGGAAGTAGCGAAGAGGACCAAGATCGGTCATGAGAAACTGCTCACGGAGACGAGCCTTAACAAAGGCAATATAGTCAGAGTCATCACCGGTGATGATCATGTCATCCACATATAGCAGAAGAAGAGTCCGACCACGAGGAGAGGTGTGGACAAAAAGCACTGAGTCATGATCACTGGGAGCAAAGCCAGCAGCAGTCACAACCGAGGCAAAGCGCTCAAACCAGGCGCAAGGGGCTTGCTTAAGGCCATAGAGAGAGCGCCGGAGACGGCCGACCATGCCATCAGGAATAGAGTAGCCAGGAGGTGGCTGCATGTAAACCTCCTCTCGTAGCTCGCCATTAAGAAAGGCGTTCTGAACATCAAGCTGAGAGACAGACCAGCGATGAGTAGAAGCAACCGCGAGGAGAGTGCGGACAGTGGTCATGTGAGCTACAGGGGCGAAGGTCTCATCATAATCGCGCCCCTGCTCCTGCTGAAAACCGCGAGCTACAAGACGCGCTTTGTAGCGCTCAAGAGAACCATCAGAGCGAGTCTTGACCTTATAGACCCACTTGCACGTGATGGGACGAACAGAAGGAGGTGGGGTAACAACATCCCACGTGCCAGTGCGCTCCAGCGCAGCAATCTCCTCAGCCATCGCGAGCTGCCATTCGGGATGACCAAGAGCATCCCGGTAAGAAGTGGGCTCAAGGGCAGCGGAGAGACCATAGTGAGTAGGAGAATAGCGATCAGGGGCACGACGAGGCCGAGCATGACGAGTAGGAGGCTCAGGCACCGAAGAGGACACACCAGAAGTAGAAGGCATGTCAGCGGAAGCATCAACATCACGAGGGCGACGAGTGTAGTAAAAAGGAAGGGGAGAAAGTGGAGGAGCCGCCGTAGGCGAGGAAGGAGGTGTAGAGGCGGGAGACAGTGGTGAAGAAGGTGTAGAGGGAGGAGAAGGACTGGTGGTGATGGCTGGGGCGGAGCGACAATGGGAGAACGAGGAGGAGTGGGAACCGGAGGCATGACAGGAGGAGAGTTCGGAAAGGCAAGAAAAGAGATGTCCTCCACAGAAAGGGAAGAGGAGGATGGACGCGGGTAGAAAGGACGGGACTCGTCAAAAGTGACATCCCGAGAAATGCGCATCCCACGAGCAACAGGGTCCCAGCACTTATAGCCCTTGTGCTCATGGCTGTATCCAAGAAAGACACACTCAACCGACTAAGCTGTCAGCTTGGTGCGTTCGCAAGGAGGAAGAAGAACATAGCAAACGCAACCAAATAAGCGGAGCGCCGAATAATCAGGTGAATGGCCAGTAAGACGCTCAATAGGAATGCCACCCTGCAAAGCCGTGGAGGGCTGAAGGTTGATGAGATAGGTGGAAATGGCCACCGCTTCAGCCAAAAAATGAGGAGGAAGAGAGGCGGCGATCATCATCGCACGAGCTGTCTCAAGCAGGTGGCGATGCTTGCGCTCAACCACGCCATTCTGAGCGTGTGCGCCAGGACATGAGAATTGGGCAAGAGTGCCCTGCTCAGCAAGAAAACCACGCAACTGCTGGGAGATATACTCACCAGCAGAATCAGCCCGAAACACATGAATAGGCGTGGAAAACTGAGTATGGACCATGGCAGCAAAGCGCTTATATATCGAGAGAACCTCACTGCGAGCAGCCATAAAATAAATCCAGGTGTGGCGAGAGAAGTCCTCGATAAAAATAACATAGTAGCGATGGCCCCCCTTCGAAGCGAAGGGAGCCGGTCCCCATACATCAGAGTGAATCAAGTCAAAGGGACGCTGAGATACAGACTCACTAGTAGAATAAGGTAACTGATTCTGTTTGCCAAGCCTACAACCCTGACAACCTGAAGCGAGACATCTCCTGAGATAGACCCCAGAAGGCCGCGACGAAGTAAAAACGACAAACGAGACCCACAAAGATGACCAAGACGATGATGCCACTGCTGGAAGGAGGCGGTAGTGGAAGCAGCAAGCACACGTGGATCGGTGGATGTAGTGGTTGCCGAAGGAACACGAAGCCAGTCAAGCTCCCAAAGTCCCGGGGAGTCACGGCGCCGAGGGCCAGCCCCAACTAGTGCCCTCGTGTGAGCATCCTGGACAGAACAAGAATCAACATCAAGGATAACCCGACAACCAGAATCAGTAAGTTGAGCAGCGGAAAATAAGTTCATGGTAAGACGGGGAACATGAGAGACATTGGGAACGGAAAAGGAGGAAGTAGAAAGAGTGCCCCGACTAGAAACAGGAAGAGAAGTGCCATCGGTAGTAAGACCATTAACAGGAAGAGGAAGAGGGCGAAGAGAAGAAAGAGCGGAAGAATCAGGGGACATGTGGAAAGAAGCTCCAGAATCCAGAACCCACGAAGATGTACCTGACTGGGTAGAGGAACCAGCCACAGAGGCAGCAGTGCCCGTCGAGGAAGAGCCAGAGGAGGAAAGGAGGCGCTGAAGCCTCACAATGTCCTGCTCGGTGAAGCCGGTGGTGGAGGGCGCTGAAGAGGGAGCTCGAGGCACTCCCCGCTGCTTCTGAAAGCAGTCAGACTCAAGGTGACCAGGCCTCTGACAGTAGCCGCAGAACCGATCACGGCGCGGGCGGCCCCCACCACGAGAGGGACGACCTCCCCCAGTAGCAACAGGCGGTGTGGGCAGAAGTGGCAGCTGACCCCCCGGACGAGAGGGCGCTGGTGCAGCAGGCGTCGGAACAATGGCCCGAGCAGCAAGAACAGAGGGTGCCCCAAGCAGACCGGCACCACGCAAACGTGTCTCCTCAGCCCGGAGCTTAGTCAACACCTCGGCAATAGGAATGCGGCCTCGGGCAAACAGCTGAGCACGCCTGGCCTCAAACTCTGGGCGAAGCCAAGACAAGAACTCATGGATCCTACGGAACTCCACATCTGACCGCACAGTCCGGCAACACTGGCAGCTACCACAGACAACACTGCTAAGAGAGTCAAGGTAGCGCCAAATCGCAGCGCTCTGGGTGTGGAACTCATCAACAGTAGAGTCACCCTGCTGAAGATCATGCTCCTGGCGTAGCACGGATAAGTAGAGAGAATCACCAGAAGGCTGATAGTGCTGACGAAGCTGGGACCACATCTCAGCGATAGTAGCAAGTCTCATGAACTCCGATGCAAACTGTGGCTGAACACTCTGAGAGAGAACGGCGGCAGCCCTCGCATCCTCATCACACCACTGAGTAAAAGCAGCCAGACTATCACGATAGGAACCGAGAGCCTCTGAATAATCAAGTACCTGCTGCTCATATGCTTCATCGGCAACAGTCTCTACAGTCTTGGCTGCATCCTTGGCAGCCTGCGTAGCATCATCAGCAAGGGCCTGTGGCACATGCGGCGGAGTAGGAGCCACAGGGGCAATGGGGCACGGCGGACAGGGGACCTCGCCGGTAAGAACGCCCCAAAGACGAAGGCCGCACATATGGATGCGCATGAAGGCAGCAAACTCCCCATAGTTGGTGCCGTCAAAGATCACCGGGTACCGGGGAATGCTGACATAGCCCGCAGAAGAAGACGCCATGCTGAAACTACTCTTTTTTTTTCAAGTCAACTCTCAGATCTCTCAGTAGGCTGGCTGAAGCACTCACGAGCAGACAGGCTCAAGCACGCACGAGCATGGGGGCCTGGGCGAGCAGCACCATGACAAGAGCAGCAGCTACGGCCTGGAACCCACAGATCGGGGCCGGGGGCAGCCGGATCGTGGACGTGGGCGGCCGGATCGGGCGCGGCCGGGCAAGACACGGCGGCGGCCGGCAGCACGCACGACGGCGGCCCGGCAGCACGCACGACGGCGGCCCGGTACGGCAGCAGCGGCGGCCTGCAACGGGGCAGACGGCGACGGCCTGAAGCAGCTCGATTTGGAGCTCGAATAGAAGGCCAAATCATAGGAACAACTCCATCCCGAGCATGAACGGGAGAGCAAGAAGAGAGGTGGGCAGTAGCGGCCGGAATGGTCGTCGGCGGCGGCGTGGATCGAGCACGGAGTTGCAACATGCGGGAGCTAAACCTGGTGCTCTGATACCATGTTAGAGAATGAGCAACTGACATTCACAGAGGGCCAAAGGCCAATACTTGTTTATGTGGTAATATGCACTAAACCCCTTATACTCTGGGGATATACATGAAAAGGGATCTATATATATCTAACAAAACTTGATTCGAGCAAAACTGGAACCTAGCTCTCTGTGCTTCTTTCTGTCTAGACCTAGCACATGTCTTGGATGTCCAGTTTACCTTATGTTGTTGCTTGCTGATAACATGGGCGAAACTAGAGTCTTGCAAGACAAAAAACACATTGCGGGCAAAGTATCTGTCATGAGTGTTTTTGGTTGTAGCTCAGCCGCGGTTTTTCATGGATCAAGAATACTAGTGCTAAAGATTTGGCAATGTGGAATGCCTAATTTTGTGGTATTAGCTGTCCTAATGTAGTTTTAGTGCACTGCCATCTGTAGTGGTTTCAGTGACCCTTTTTATGCTGTGATGGCTGGTGAGGCTTGTCTAATTTCATAGCAAAATAGGTGCATATGCGGGTCTACTTCCAAGAACAGGTAACATGCTCCATGTTAGCTCTACTAGGTAATATGCCCGTGCGAGTTGCTACGGAATATACTAAATATGTGAAATGCATAATTTTGAAATCCACGTGTAGATCATACCATATACATTTTTGTCAAACATACTACTTTTCTAGACCATCAAATTACTCTCCTTCCTCTAGCGCCTCCGCCCTCCCCCTACAAGCTACCAGCACGTCATGAAATTCAAGAAAAATAAAAGAATGCTCCACGGCAAATCAATGCTTCTCTTTGATAGTAAATATAATGCAAAATTGTTGACTTTGAACTTGAAACAGGCAACTGGGATTTTCGCTAACATAGCTTAGGTTTACACATGCTGTAATGCCCCTAGAATGAGTTTGTGTGCATAGATATTGAATTATTTCATAAAGATTTTCCAAATATATGAGCACAAATTCAACTTCCAAATATCATAAAATAGTAATTATAACAATAAAAATAGTAGGTCCTTGTTAGTTGCTTACAAATCAAATAGAAGGGTGTAATAATCTGTAATGTTTTCTTCTATAAGAACTACAATATTGACATTTCATTTTTATTCCATGCCAATTCCTTCATATACACTGCAGAAATCTGCATACAAAGTTCCTACTCTATTCTATCAACAAACTGAAGTGGGCCATCTAAATTGAAGTTGCAAACCAGTTACAGTTTTTTTATTTACAACTTGCAGCAACCATTTGCTTTTGAAGATGCTTGGAAAATCAGTTGTGTTCTTCTCCAGTCCATCTAGTGATGTACAACCTTCTTGATTAATCATCTGTGTAGATTCAAAATTATGTACGAAAATAACTTAATTGTTTACAGATATCGAGATATTATACTCACTCTGAATCTCCCTGATTATCTGCATCAGATTCTTCACCAGCATCATTAGCAATACCCCTGCCATCATTATGTATGCCAACATGCTAAAGGGGAAGAAGAACCTGCTAGTGACTGAAACTAGTGACTGAAATTGTAGCGCCCAGCATTTTGTAGTTGCATCATATTTTATCTGCAACCGCGCTAGAGCAACTGCATCTGTCCCCCTCTTTCTCCATCGCCAAAGTTGCGCCAAAGTTGGTGGCGCGGCCAATACAGGGTATTAATTCTCCCTAGTATGCAACACAAGCAATCGAAATATACATATCCAAAATAGCTTAGGCAAGCTGAGTTTTTGATAAGAACACTAATGAAAACTTACCTTACCAGCTAGAGGGTCTGTTTCGGAAGCTGCATCAAAAAAAGATATATTGACATCAGATGTGCTATTTGGAACACAAATCTCACAAAGTTGTAAATTTGTTTGAGAAGAGTAACACTATTATTTCCCCAGTTACATGTTAACAGTGTGAGCTTTTTCTTTGCCTTAATATGTTGTTAGTAGATAAATGGGTTACACACTTACACTGCCCAGTATTGGTAGCTGCTAGAAAATAATGAACAGTAAAGCGATGATGCATACTTTTGTATGTAATGACAAGTCAGCTGCATAGTCGCGCACACGTTTGTCTAAAGGGCGATCATTCACATAGACAAAAAAGTAGTGATTTATTCCGACGAAATATACACTACCAATTATAGCTTCAGACTGGCTGCTTGTGAAAGCTGGGAGGCGAGAACCAACAATTTTCTTCATTGTTTCTAGAGGATAATCTACAGACATCAAGGGCTCTAGTATCCTAACAAGAAGGAACTACAAGTTCGTTAGCTCTGCATCCCTGAAGCAAAGGTACAGTGAAAATAACATACAGCCGAGCGTGAAGTCCATACATCTTTTAGTTGCTTCTGAATCCCCAATAGAGTTGCAAAGCGAGAGTTAGGCCAACAACCCCTTTTTGCATGGCCTAGATGCAAAGCTCCTTTTATGGACACATTAATCTTTTCATATTAATATACACCATGAGAAACTAATTAGATCCTACGTTGAGAAAAACATAATGTTTAATCATGTACCAACAAATTGTAATCCGGTAGAGATTGAATCCCAGATATTAGTACATGGTCAGACAATATAGTTATGACAATACTGTTAGACACCAAACTAATATGTTTGCAGAAAGACACTGCTTCAAGTGAGACAATACTAATTTTTCTGAATTAATTTTAGATGGCAACATAAATCTTAATACCTCTCTTTTTGAAGAACATGTAGATTTTTCTGAATTAATCTTAATAGCTAATTATTTCCACACAAATGAAGTAATATGTTTGTACAAAGGTACTGCTTCAAGTTAGACAGTACTGGTTCTCTGAATTAATTTTAGATGGCAACATAAATCTTAATACCTCTCTATTTGAAGAGCATGTAGTTAGACATTACTGAGTTTTCTGAATTAATCTTAGATGGCCAAATAAATCTTAAAATAGCTAATTATTTGTACACAAATGAAGTAATATGTTTGTAGAAAGGCACTCCTAATTTTGGTCACGTCTTGATGTGTACTTCAATGGGTTTTTGTCGTTTGTGAATTTGGCGCTGATGCCTATAAAACAACGCATTGCAGTAAACTGAGACATGAAAACTTCAGATAATAACAAGAATAATTAACGTTGACATCACTATATAAATTATAAACACTATCAAAATGTAAATTAAGTACTCCATTGGCCGGAATACTGAAATTTTTTCAGAATAACTTCTGATAACTACTATTAGATCAATTACATAGTGTTCAGACAACAGAGTAAGACAGCTCCGAGCTGCTGCTCTATTACCTGATCTTTTGAGGTGTCCTCTCACCACTCCTGCTGAAACTTCTAGAGAACCTGAGTGAGCAATATTTTCTGCTCAGGCAACATATCCTCAGGAAAAGGCTTTGATTGTCGTCCATTGCTAGGTGTTCATGGCAAATCGCTGCAGTTTGAACAATCGACAGTTTCGCCGGTGCATGCGGCAGCCCGATCTGCTTCAAATTGTTTCACTAGGTGTTCATGGCTTTGATTGTTTCGCCGGTAACATCCTCGTACCCAGCGTGGCTACGAGGATCTACCACATGATTGATCGACATCTACTTCCGCTATAGGGTGTCGGTATGAATCTAATCTAGATTAGAAGTCTTATACCTAGATCTAATCGTTTGGATCTAGATATATTAGATGACATCTCTTTACTTGTATCTTCATAGATTGATCTTGGTTGTTACATACTGGCGATTTTTTGTTTGTTTTCCATTGCGCAACCCTACGCAGTGAACACAACAAGAGTGCAACAACAATAATTTATAAACATAAGTGATTGGTCATAATATAACAATTCATCGGATCCCAACAAACACAACACAAAATACATAGGAGGGATCTCAGTCATGTAGGACAGCTCATGAGATCAAGAACACATGAGAGAGAGAGTATCATCTAGCTACTGCTATGAACCCGTAGTCCATGGGGGAACTACTCGCAAACCACCCCCGGAGGCAGCAACGTCGATGCATATGGCTCCAAGGGTTGATCCCCGTCCCGGCAGGGTGCTGGAACAGCTGATCCCCGAAACTAGGTTTTGATGGCAGCAGAGCACTGTATCGTATTTGGGAAAATCCTTCGGGATACATAACTTTTAGGTCAGGGGCCTAGGCGAAGAGGCGGCGTGAGGGGAGGCACAGGGGCCAGGGCGGCCCATGGGCGCGGGGCCACCCTTGGCCGCGCTTGGGACCTGCCTGGGCACCCAGGTGCCCCCCTCCGGCTTACTTTGGACTCCGTCTTCGCTTCGGGTAAAAACTCCCCCCCCCCCCCCCCTTTGATTTTTCGCAGAATTTTTTGCGAACTTTTTTTTAACAACTTTTCTGAAATACAAAAACAACAAAAAAAACAGGAACTAGCATTTGGCATCCTGTTAATAGATTAGCCCGGGAATTGCCCTAAAATGATATTAAAAGGTATTAGAAATATGTTGCAATGGTATAAAACAAGAATGAAACCAACAAAAATTATAGATACGTGAGACACGTATCACGGTCCTAGGGGAAGGCAAAGATTACCAGCCTGACACCATGCGAATCAGAGATGACAGTGATCTGCAGATTTTGAGCATGAAGGTGCAGCATGCGACCCACAATGTTCACCGGGGAGGCCGTCGGAGGATTGACAAAGGCATAGGCTATGTTATCTAACTGTTCTAGGGGTATATAAGGCATGTAGACATTGATATAGGCTGGCCTAGGGTCAAGATCGGGCAGCTCATCTTCAGATTCATAGGTTTCCTCCCCCGAAGCGAATTCGTTTTCTTCTGGGTCCTCTTCCTCTTCATACATCATTGCTGCAACAGGTTCAGAAACGGGCGGGGCAGAGGGCGAGGCAAGGGGGACGCAGTCCACCATGAGAAAAGGGGAGGGAGGTGGATGGGATCTGGACTTGCCACCATGAGCACGGTGCCCCCAGCCGCCGCACAGACGACACCTAACAGACGGCAAGCTCTTAGGAAGCGGAGAAAGGAGAGACACTGGAAGCAACAATCTTTGAGATGGGAGGCTGGAAGGAAGGGTGGAGCGCGACGGGTTTGGGACTGCGTCCTGGTGTGAGAGGCGTTAAAAGGTGGAGGGGAGGAGCGAACATCATGGGCGTAGGTCATGGGAGATTGTGGCGAAGATGTAGGCTGAGGCTGCACCATGGAAACATCGAGGGGCGCTACGCTAGGAGGGGAGGAAGGCGACGTGAGGGGATCCGGAAGCCCAACTGGAGACGGTAGAGCAGAGGAGGAAGGCAAGGAATCGGCGGAGAAGGGAAAGTGAGTGGGTCGGGACCTAGGATTACATGAGCACTTGTATCGACGGCGAGCGGCTTGTGGCGTCTGGACTGACCATACCTAGCCGGCATGCGGGAGGCGGGAGATTGACCTCGTGAACCCGTCGCACCCGGTCCGTGAGCAGGGGAGATGGTGTGCGGATCCTCCCGCTCAGAAGAGGGGTCACAGGAGATCTCCTCCTGGCTTAGCACAGCAGCCCGAGCGGGGAGAGGGGGACAAGCGTGCGTCACAACGCCCGCAGCAGACGACAGAGGAAGGGGCGGGGGGTGATGACACCAGCAGCAATGTTGGTCAAATATAAATTCAAAAACTGGGAGTAGGCAGATAGCTCTGCCATCCCACAAGGGGGGTGAAAGGAGAGGAAGACATGTCCATGACGGACCACTTCGAGAGACAAGACGAACTCTGCAACATCCTTGCTAGCATCGTTAAACGAGAAAAGACATGACCCGAACGGTCTAATTAGGGGAGATTCAACATCACAACATAACCAAAACTTAATCAGACCAACAACCAAGCAACAGGAACCACCACAGAAGGCCGACGAACACTAATCCAGATCACCGTCGGAGAGACCAACTGTGACTCGGGCGCAAGGGGAGCACATATCGACGAGGAGAAGTGAAGCAAGACGAATTGCAGCAAAGCGTCACCCGGAGACGAGGCCAGACCTGACGGCATTTCCGACCTGAGAATTGTCAACATAGAAGCAGCAAGGAAGCCGTAAGCGAGGTCGTCGTCCCAGTCGTAGTCGTCCTCCACGTTGGCGCCGGAGAGGCCTTGGAGCACGAGAGCGTCGCCAGCGATCAGATGGCCGACCGAGGCAATGCCAGACCCATTGTCGGCGCTGGCCCGCCGTGCCAGCACCCCAAAAGTCGAAGAGGCGGGAGCAGCATCGGAGGACAGGTCACCATCGATAGAGCATGGAACGTCGGAGGAGGCCGAGCTCGAGGAGCCCAAGCATGGCCTATAGGAAGGCGTGACGTCCACATGCATAGGGCACCTGAGAAATGCCAGGGTTGAAGGAGACTCGAACAGAGTACGCAGGCAAGGCGCGGCGAGGGAGGAAGCGACGCAGGCCAGCCACGCAAGGAGGAGATGGCGCATCGGTAAGGCCCACGGATGAGAGACCAGAGCCGCAGTAAGTGGTCAAACATATGGTGGGCATGGCAAAAGTGCGGGGGGCGGACCAGCTGCCCGCGGCAGCGGTGTCGTGGTGGGTGGCACGACATATCCATCGGAGATGGAGAAGTTGTGGAGCTCGGCGACGATGGTGCTCGCACGGGATTGAGTACAAGCACGGCAAACACACGCTATGTACCCAGGTTCGGGGCCCTCGTGTTGAGCTAACACCCCTACGTCCTGCTTTTGTTCTTCTCTATTGCTTGATCACAAAGGTTCGGTTACAAGATGCTCCTGGTGCCGTGTTGAGGAGGTTGCCGACTGCTCTGGTCAGCTGGCTGGAGGAGGAAGAAGGGTGGAGACATGTGCGCGATCTGATCTTGCTTGTGTGCGTTCTGTGTACTTGCAGGGGGCTCTAGCTCGCCTTATAAAGGCAGCGAGCTAGGGTTTAGGGTTTACAAGGAGATTACAGATCTATCTATCTCTGGGGATCCAAACCGAGGGATCCCTCCTCGGTGGGAACCTAGACCGCTTTATATAGGCAACGGGCTGGTGACCTAGAAAGCTTGGTGGAGGTCGCCTTGTCACTGTCTTCGGGGTATCCGGGTACGATATCCCCGACAAGCGGCGACAAGGCCGAAGGGGCAACGTCCGCCAAGGGTGGAGGCGGAGTGGAGAGGGGAAGGGTGGTGGAGGGCGAGGGCGAGGGTGACGGAGGAGGGTGTGACGGATAGGTGGCACCCAGAGATAGAGCTAGGAGAGGCCATGGAGGTGAGCTGGGAGGGGAGGAGGAGGAGGGAGCGTGCTGGTGGCGGCTGGGGAGAGCTACCGGAGCTGGCGGGAGCCGGCGCGCGGAGCCGCGTGGGAGCTCATCCACATTGCTTACAATTGTCGACGAGTGTATGCTTCTTTTGGTACAAGTGCGAGTGTGCCACTACTACTTTTTTTTAGAGAACCATATATTTCATTAATCAAAAATCAAGTTACAATAAGCAACATATATGGAAACTAAAAGACAGACCGGGATAAAATAATTATCCTGAATTTGCAGATAAAAACCTAAGAGATTGAGAAATACAAAACGATCTGTAGGAATTTTTTGCAACCACCGAAGCGAGCGGCCGCCGCCCAACTCCAACGCCGCCGAGACGAACGTCGGAAGAGACGCCGAGCCTCCAGCATTGTAAGATCCGAGAAAGCACTATCGCCAACAAGGCTTTGTGAGTCCATGAACAGGTCTGTTGCAGGCAACGAGGCACATGTCGCCGTGGCACGGCGACCAGGGGACATCCCCATGCTGTCTTGGATCAAGATCTGTCGCCTCGCATCGACGAAGTCGGAGAAAAACGACAGATCCACATCCACCACCTCCGGACCAACATCCTCACTCTAGAAGAACCACCTCGCCCCGGCCGCCAGCGCCGTCGTGGATAACCACGAACGCCAGCGACACACCGAGAAACTGATCTCACCAGATCTGAAAAACGGCGAGAAAACCAAGCTATCGATCCGACGGACCGATCAGCACACGTTGCCATCAACTCCGAGACATCGACGTGAAGGTCGTCGCCGGTGTGGAATTAGAGTTGAGACAGATTATTTGCCCGGACGCCGATTCCACCACCTCAACGACGTACCACAGCAAACCCTAACTACTAGGCCAGAACGAAGAGATGGGATCCCCTCTCCCTCCAGCCGCCGGGGCGGCAAACGGAGGGAGAGGGGACCAGCGATCCAGCCGGTGAAGATCTGGGCAAAAGTTTATTTCTTCCGCCGCCGCCTGGGTCCTGAGAGAGGAGGAGGTTTAGGAGTAGGGGCGATGTGTGCCACTACTACTTCTGAAAACAGATGCATCTGACTGCACGTCTGTACCTGCTTGCACAGGCATCCACCGAACAGCAAAAAAAATGCAAGTGATTGTTCATCCAGCTTTGCAGCCAAAAAAAACCTTGAACAGAGACGCTCTATCGGACTACCACTCTACATGTTGTAGCTGTCGACAACAAAAATGGATGGATAATTATAATTACTATTATTTTTACATAGAAGGAGAATAAGAGGAGATGCAAACCTTGTCTGGAAACTTGCTTGAATATGTACTTCTGTTTCACTTATTGATAAAATAAGGTCAACAACGTGTGCCGGTCTTATAAAAGGTCATTGTCAAGTGTGCTAAGTTTCAGACTTGAATTAAGAAAAACAACAAACTGGTAGTAACCAGAGGAACAAATATGAATTCCCAGAACTGCCACATCTTTACCTGGACCTAGTTCTCAAAACCAAAAGAAACCAATATCATAGTCCGCCAACACAATCGATCAAAAACTTAACTGAAGACTGATCGGCACGGCACTGTCATCCTATTATTCAGCAAAACTGATCAGCAAGAGAACAAATAAACATTGTTAAAAAGATCACAGATAGAATAAAAATTGATCAGAGAAACAGCAAATGTAACAAGACACCTTTACGTACAGCTATAAGTATTCTGAAAGCAAGAATGCCATGTATCCATTTTCATGTCAGAAGATACAAGAAAACAAGAACAAGGGTAAAAAAAGACAAAAAAAAAATGGATGAATAATTATAGAACTTTATACACATAGATGGATAGCAAGATAAGATGCATTTTTTCTAAAAACTTTCTTCAATATTTAGCTACAGTGTCACTTATTGGCAAAAAAGGTCAACCATGTATGTTTACTGGTCTTAAAAATTCGTCAAGGTTCATAATTAGTCCAAGAAAAACAACTCACAGAAAGTAACCAGAGCAACAAATATGAATCCCCAGGATTAGTCACGTCGTTACCAGCATATGGTTCTCAAAACCAAAAGAAACCAATATCATAGTCCGCTAACAAAATTAATCAAAAACTTAATTAAATACTGATTGGCACGGCACTGTCATTCTATTATTCACCAAAACTGATTAGCAAGAGAGCTTATTGAATTAGTGATTTACTAAATGTAAAAGCATAGAAAAGAGGGAAAATAAGAAAAAGAGGCTCTATGAAGAGCACAAATAATCAACTCGCGTTAAAATTAGAAGGACGAGCAGCAGTTCAGTTAGCAAATAAACACTGTTAAACTGTGTTTTGACTGCTGAACATGGCACCTCCTTCGTAAAGCAGAGAAGAAAAATCAGAGAACAATAAATGTAATAAGACACTGTTACAAGTAGAAGCATTCTTGAAGCAAGAATGGCATCCAACAATTTTCATATACATAAAACATAAGCAAGAAACCATGAACAGGAAAAGTGAAGAATACACGAAAATGTATGAATAGCTATAAAAGTAAAAAAATTATACACATTACACAAATAACAAGATTATGTCAATATGAGAACTTTGTCTGAAAACTTGCTTGAATTCATCTATGATTTCCACTTATTGACAAAATAAAATTAGACTATGGTTTTAAAGCTGAAAATAAAGGTTTTTTTAGAGCAGAAAATAATTTATTTGGTCACTATTCTATAAAAAGAAGTACCCATTACTTTATTTTCCGCTAGCCATGTCCAATTATAGATATATATATCTCCCGCAAAACAAAATAAAAGCTGGTTTTCAACCGACAGACGTCATGCAATGAAGCGCCGTCATGCATTGTAGGCTTGCAGCCAATTATCTATCTTCGATCAGTAATAAATTCCAAAAGGTAATCATCAAGAAACATATAGATATCCTCAATAACACTACATAACCACAATCCTGCGTCCTACTCAAGAACATTTAGAGCAAACTGAACCCCCAAAAAAAACTGATATATTGTTTCAGTGAACCATTTCATGATCTAAACAATGTACATGACTGCTTCTTATCACCTACGAATATTATGACTTCCTAGTTCCTACAGGTTGCAAGAAGCACCCACACACCCCTGTCATTCCAACAATTCCTCATAAAAAGGAAAATATTATACAGAAACCACAGAAAGAACCTAACTACCCAAGCTGCTATCCTCTAAACCTGAAGAACCAACACTGTCAATGGACGTGCATGTTAGCCATCACAAGAAGAAAGAGATCGGGAACATGAGAAAAGTTCCTCCATGTTTGGAGCTCCATCACGGCAACGATCATTCACCTCTTCTCTTCTTGGCTGAGTGGACTCTCTGCAAGATGAGAACGCACATTAAGAGAAAGAAATAACTTTGGGGGAAACGCAGCACACGAATCGAGCAACACCCCTACCTCTTCGATCTTGTAGTTGTCCAGGTCCACATCCTTGAGAATGAATCCCGGGTACATGCTCTGCAACTCGAAACCAACCAACGAGAATCAAAAACCGAGACCCGAGATTGATAAGGAAGAGATCGGAGGCGAGGGTTCCGATTGCTTACCTCGATCGAAAGCAGCACGGCTTTCGGCCGCTTCTTGGATCGGCGCGCCACTGGGACCTGGCGCGTCGAGCAGCGGCGGATGGCGGCGAAGTCGCGCGCGATCTCCTCCGGTGTGAGCGCGACGTCGAAGCCCCTCTTCCTCGGCTGCGCCGCCTGCGCGGGCTTGGGCGACTGGACCGCGGCCTGCCTCGCGCCGTCCGGCCTGGACGCGGCGTAGCGGAGCGGGCGGAGGTTCCGGGGCCGCTGCGGGCGGGACGGCCAGACGGCCGGGTTTTCCTTCGTGGGCGGCTTCGGGTTCTCCTTGTCCGGAGACGGGGTGTGCGGATGCTGGGGAGGAGACGGGGACGCGGATTCGTAGACGGGGGCGCCGTCCTTGGAGCAGCGGAGGCGGCGGTGCGCGCCCCAGCTGAAGGAGAAGCCGTTGAAGCCGTGGAGGCCGGAGGACTTCTCCGGGGCAACCTTCGGCGTTGTTGACGGGGTCGCGGGGTTGGCCGGAGCCGAGGATTTGGCCCCGCGACGGTGGCGGTGGTCGGAGGCGGAGGCGATGAGGACCATCGGAGGGCAGAAGAGGCGGCAGGGGGAACAGAACAGAGGACGGGGGGCGAAAGGTTTGAGGTTTTGAAAAAGGAAAAGGGATTCGATTGATTGATGGATTCCTCTCTCCGCCTCGGCGATTCGTGTGATATCTTTCCGTGCCTATGGTCTCGCGCTGAACCCGCGCGCGTCCGAATTCTTCGTGTACCGCCGCGCCCGTATGACAAACCGTAACAAAATCGCGGACGTTTTTCGTGGGATTTGTACAAAACATAGGTCCGATCCACGTTTGCGTGGGTTTGTACAAGAGGCAAACCCACAACTTCCTCTATGGACCCATTGCTGCACCAGCCAGGGTGAGAAGTACGATACACGTCCCCGAGAATGAACTTGAGGCCCGGTTCATTCGTGTCACGTTGTTGCAATTCACTACGTCATAGAATTCACCTTGTTGTAGATGTAAAATGACGTGCAATCCAACAGTGGAAAGTTGTAGGGAGGTTTCGGACGCTTCCCCGGGGGTTCAAAACTTTTCAGCCCCCGGGTTCGGTCAAAATCTATTATAGCTCAATTTTTGGTCAAAATCCCGTAATTGCTCCTATGAAGAAAAAACGGTTCGTTTGAAATAACAATTTTGTGCTATTGTAGCAATTTCCAATTTTCATCCAAATCCCGCAATTGCTCATATAAGACATTGTAGCAAATAATTTGGGCTATTGTGGCAAGACTACGCGACGATTGTAGCAAAAAGTAAATTGTGCTATTGTAGCAAAACCGACTTCGCTGAAGACATCGCCGGAGACTCTCGCCGAAGACCTCGTAGCCAAAAAATTGTACTATTATAGCAACACTACGTGACAGTTGTAGCATAGCAAAACCGACTTTGCCAGCGACATCGCCGGAGACTATCGCCAGAGACCTTTTAGCAAAATCTTTATACTATACTAGCAAAATAACATATCTTTTATGGCAAAAACATTCGTGCTATTGTAGCATCCTAGCGTAGCCCGCCAGAGACCGCACGTAGCCCGCCGGTGATCTCAGAAATAGCAGCCGGGGGAAGCCGACGAGCACACGGGGCGGCGGCCGATGCTTGGTGGGCGCGGCCGTAGGAGGCGGTGCTAGGCGAGAGTGGCCGCGGGAAGCCGGTGATGGCCGCAAACAAGCACACGCGCGGGCATGGCCGCGGGAGGACGGCGAGCACACCCACGACGCGGGTGGCTGATGCTAGGTGGGCGCGGCCACTGGAGGCCGGTGATGACCGCACGCGAGCACGCAAGCGTGCGCGGGCGCGGGATGCCGGCGAAAACATTCACAGGCGGCGGCCGGTGCTGGCGGCGGGGCGGACCTATGGCGGGGCGAGTTGTGTCGGCCGGGGCTGGTTTCGATCGCGGGCAAGGAAGAATACGGGAGGAGAGAGAAAATAGATCGAGGGGAACGAGTGTCGTGGGTGGGGTCCACCGAACACGCGTCCTATGCGGGAGGAGGAGGTTGCGAGACGTCTCATCCCCCGGAGGTACCGTAGTATTTCCCGGGTTTAGAGCTCAAGTTATGGTGGGCGTCAGATTTGATGTGATAAGCATAGAGAAGTATGGACAAACGGGTATTAGCAATTCCGTGATGCATGTATCCATATCAAACTTTTGTGAATGACCGCTCGAAGTAGATAGAGAAACAACAAGTGGAATCAATGTCATGATATTGTAGAATACGACGTCTTCCAGTGTCATGCTATTACGCCATTGTACGTCACCAAATTCGAACGTTGCGAATTCAATGTGAAAGTAACGGTCCTTGGACGGGTGTCAACACACATGATCGGAGTCTTCAAGAAAACTGATAGTTAGAGATGCATGTTTAATTTAAATTCATGACTTCCATCTATATGAAGATACACTTTTAATTAAATGGCGTCACAAGCAAGAAATCATTTCATATATCTTCTTCGAGGCTCGAGAGTCGAGAGCTAGGCGAAGATACTCTCGAACTAAGTAATGAATTGGTTTATGCATAAATGAATTTCCCCCTTTTCGTCATAAATAGAACACATTCTTTTTTTTACGGGAACCAGGAGGAGCTCTCCTTTTTGCATTTAAATAGAACATATTCACATATACTAAAGAGAAAAGTGAGAGGAAAAACAAAATCTTGGTTATCCCTTTTGACTACACAATCATCAATGGCAAAGGAAGCCTCCATGGAACCATGACTCGAGTTGCGGAGCTTGACCAACATCTTAGGAGGGTCCAAATAAAGTTAATTTATAGTTAAGGAGGGCAATTTGGATATTTTTGTCTTTTATATGGTCAAAAGGTTAAAATTACATAATACTATTATGCATTTTTTATTGAGTTAGGGGGCATGGCCCATATTGTCCTCCACTGAGCTCCGCCAATGCATGACTTAATCTGCCATGCTTGGGAGCACAACCATGTCCCGACTGCGAAGCTATGGTGGGAACCACATTGTTGTAGTTGCAAAGCATCGTGATCCAACGATGCACGGTAACACAGTTTTTAGAGTTTGAGCTATAGTGACTATGAGAATTGACATGAAATTGGGTTGTGTGGACAAACATTGCGTCGACATGCCTTGATAAAACATGCCCATAATTTATCAAACTTAAGTCGAGTTGGAGATTAAAAAAGATAAAGCAACAACATGTGGGATCCAGTTCATACAAAAACACATGGAATCCCCGTCATTCTATTGTATGTTTCTACTTTTGAATGTCGTGAATTCTACGTTAGCACAATGGTCGTTGGATCTGAGTCTTTAAGAGGTGCATATAGATTGTTAGAAAGATCGTGATCTAAAGCCCATCATGAAATCTTCGTGGCATTTTTTCTATGCAATCATCGGATGGCAAGCTGAAGCCCATCATGAATGATGACCCGGTCAACTGCGATTAGGAGGTGATTCACGTCGCAATAGTGAAGTTGAGGTTTGGTATATGTGTGCTTGTCAAATTATTGTGGTACATAGTTAGAGCCACTCAACGCAATCTAGCCACCACATATTGTGTGGCACTATGGGTTTAAACTACGATGTCCTAATATGTGATGGAAACCGTGACATGGTGTCGACAAATAACCCAAACTTTTGCCTGATACACGCTTCCATAAATAGGCTTTTGTTGTTAAGCTTTTTTAACATCAGTGAGTTACCCAACAAAAAGGTAACCAAAGGCTAGAACGAATCCACGTCATAAAACATTAGCACACATCCATTCGAGTTGCGATTTCCACATGATAGCGTTTATCATTTGGCCATTCCTGAAGCAAGTGTCTATCTATACACATGATCAGAGCACGGTTCGTTAGAGAGGCACGCGGAATTTATATTTAAGGCCCCTTATCTGTGAAAAGACACATTCTAGTTGATCGACATACCTCTTATATGTGCACAAATTTATTTTCATTTGTTTCTTCTTCAAGAGTTATGTGAAGATACATTTTAATTAATCGTTACGTCTAAGTCTAAGTGTCTAGCACATGATTGCAAAAACACATTTCACTTATATTCCTTCGAACCTCCTCCTTGGCACATGGAGATTATAAAATAAGCAAAGGGGAAATATTAACTTAAAAATTCCGGTGAGTTAGCCAACAAAAGGTCACAAAGATGCAGAGATACCCAACTCCCACCATAAAACCATGGATCTATCAACTACGACTAGGCGTTTATTCATGTCACGACAAGAAAGTTGAGGTCTGTATGTGTGCAATTTCCAATTTTTGAGCAAGTGAAAACGCATAACACAATCTAGCGACCACAATGCGTGACTCAAGGTTCAAACTATGGTGTCCATCCAATTTCACATGGAAACCGTCGCGTGGTGTCAACAAACAACCCAAACGTTCGAGTGATGTCCGGGTCCGTAAAAGTGGCTTTTGCCGTTAAGTTTATTTAACTTTACCTAGTTAGCCAACAAAAGGGTAGCCAAGAGGTAGAGCTAATGTGCGTCATACAAACTTTGGAATGCACCCCCCACCCCCCCCCCCCAGTTTCGATCATTTGCCAGTTCCATGTGATAGATATGGTTCCTTTGGCCATCGACGCATCAGGTGTCGATAAAACGTGATCGGAGTCTTCAAGAGCACGATTCGTCCGAGAGACACGTCGATTTTTATTGAATATCTCTATCTATACAAAGATCCGTTCTAATTAATCGACAAACCTCTTATACACATATAGATTTCCATTTCATTTATTTCTTATTCAATAGCTTCGTGAAGATATGTGCATGATTGCAAGAATACATTTCGTGTTATATTCCTCGGTGAAGAGAGCCTCCTCCTTGGCAAACGAAGATGAAAAACAAGAAAAGAAGCAAAATGAATGAAGAAATAAATAAAAAACGAACTTCACAACCTATTTCTCACAGAAACTGAACCTCGAAACCTGGCTGGACCCGTTTTGTCTTTGTACCGCCCGCAGCCGTCCGATGTCGATCCAACGTCCCGCGTGGCGCGACGAGCCGCGCAGCCGAGTCGACCGCCCGGAGTCCGCGGAGCAGAACCGAAACAAACCCAAAAGGAGAAGGAAACCCAGAGAGAGCATCCATCGCACGCAGCAGCATTTGTCCTCCTCCCTCCGCCCTCGAAATTTCGGCCGCAGCTCCAATCCATCCATCGTCGCCGTCTCTCCCCAATCCAATCGCGCTATATATAGGCGGCGGCATGCGATCGCGGGACTAGAACCCTCCGCGACGCATTTGCTGCTTGCCCTCCCCTTCAATCCCCTCCTGCCGTCTCGCCGATGGAGTCCTCGCCGGCGGCTACGGCAATGCAGGTGGCGTCCCCGGCGCCGCCGTCGCGACCGAGGGACTCGCGACTGCTCGTAGGCTTCGACCTCCCCGCCAGCTGGGGCTACCGCAGGCCCATGGCCTTCTGCAAGGACCCCGACGCTCCTCCTACTCCGGCGGCGGCGGCGGCGGCGGCGGGGGGCGACGCGCAGCAGCCCAACGGCTCTCGATCCCCGGCAAAAGGCGGCACCGCGGCGGCCGAGGAATCTCCCAGGACGCAGTGCTACCAGCTGCGGGACCGCCGGGTCGGGCGGGACAGCGCGGAGGACGCGCGGGAGCACAAGAAGCTGTGGAACATGGACGGGGGCGCCGCCCCCGGCAGCAGCAGGTGGAGCGGCGGGTTCTCGCTGCAGCTCGGCAAGCAGGAGATCGAGGCGGACTTCCTCGCGATCACCGGCCGCAAGCCGCCGCGCCGGCACAAGAGGCGGCCCAAGAGCGTCCAGCGCCAAATCGACGTGCGTAAGCAAAGACGCGCACCAATCCCAAAATCCTCTATCGTGTTCGCCAATTCCTCTTCGAGTTCATCGATTACTGACCAGTTCGTGTTTTCCTCTTCTCCTCTCCCACAGGCGCTCTGCCCCGGCCAGTCGCTGCCGGAGGTGAACCGCGATCGGTACAAGGTGAACGAGGTAAGCACTACAAAAAAAACTCGATCTTTTGATCTATCTACCGCTTGTTCTGGATGTTCGAGACGCTGATTGGATTCCGGATTGGTGCAGAAAGGGGGCTTCTGATCGAGCTATTACTCTCCCAAGTCGAGAGCAGGAGGTTAATCTCCGGGAATTTGCGGGTCGAGCATTGGTTCATCGGCGGGAGATGAAGACAGGCAGATAGATTGTCAGGGTTCATAGATTGTTTCGGTTCCGTCGATACTTTTGCAAATTGATCATGTATGTCAATCAAACCCTAATCATGTGTATGTTCAGTGCGGGAGCCAGTTTTCAGGGTTTTCTTGATTTTATCGTGGCTTGCTTGACCTGAAGCAGGATTTCTCTTGTTCTGCTCTATCTGTTCTGTTCAGTGCGGAAACCAGTTTTGCAGAAGAACCTTCTTCAGCCCGCGGGAAATGTTATTACTGTAGATCCTTCATCACCTTGTCATGGCATTCAGTAATCGTCTGCATCACCTGAGATCATTCTTTAAGCATTTCTGAATCTTGATTTGAACTCTGCATTTCGAGTGCATATACTCTGTCCATCAGTTCAGTGATTAGTTTTGACTTTTGGCACACAACCACATATCTCCAGCACTTGCTTGTCTTCATACGTCAGACAGCAAAATACTGCAGTTCCCTGGTTTAGTTTTGTGCCAGTACTGGCTATCTCCTAGCAACATACGTGTACTGGAGTAATAGACAGCATTTGGTTAAGCATTTGGCCATTTTGCTGCTCACTTCGGACTGGTCAGAGTCTGTCTGAGCATAGAAATGATTGGAATGCAGAGTTAGGCAGACCGAAACCAGCTCAAAACGAACTATGTTCTAATCTTTCCAAATCCAGGTTAAGGCAGCATCAGCAAACCCAAGTCAGCATTTGGTTAAGGAAGCATCAGCAAACACAGATCGCCAGCACTTGCTTGTCTTCATCCTAGTTTAGTTTCGTAGTACTAGTACAGTTTATCTCCCGGCAACATACATGTTCTGGAGAGCATCTCGCTTCTTGTTACTATCTAATAACAGCATTTGGTTAAGCATTTGGTCATGTTGCTGCTCACTTCAGGCTGGTCAGAGTCTGTCTGAGCATAGAAATGATAGAAATGCAGAAGTAAGCAGACCGAAACCAGCTCAGGAGGAACACTGTGCTATTCTTTCCCAATCCAGCAGGAGCAAACCCCAAGTCAGGACCATTTGACCACACCAGTGCTTCAGCCAGGTACTCACTCATGTAGAAACTTCAAGGTGATATGCTGCTCCTCCTAGCTAGTTACATGACCTGGTCTAATTAAATGCAAAGAAAAGACTTTCCAAAAGAAAGGGCGCAGGGCAGAGCAGATGTTTTGAGTAGGTCCAAACCCTTGGCATGATCTCCCAATCATCAATCCTGGTGTACTCGGATGCTGCTGGTACTGATCGCTGACAGCGACTGTTAATTCAGTTCAACGGGATTCTTTACGAAAAAATAATAAAATTTATAATAAGCTTTGCACTTATAATAAATCGCCACTGTGTCAAGTTAATGTTTGGTTAATTGTGTTTAGCTCCGCTGATCCGGAGACAATGCTCCAGCCTTCAGGCACTAACCAAACTGTGTGTCCACGATCCCCAGGCAGTGGTTTGTTTATGATGTCTCGTAACTTTGTGGCAGACTGCCATTGCGTGTGTACCTGGCGATCTTGCGTGCCCAATGAGTTCGGGCCTCACTGACTCCCTGAATGCCGTTTTATGACATGCTTCTTGCCAGCATTTACTCACTCGATCGCCACGGTTGATGCGATGCAGACTGCCAATAACGTGGAAATTCACAGCTGTTCTATCCGTCCTACGGTTAGTTTAATTCAGAATCAGTCTTTTATTAGGCCCTATTGTTTTGTTTAGATAAATGATGTTGGATATACCCGATCTTCCACTTTGTTCAATGGCGGAAAGAATCATACCGTCGCCAAAATTTAACTACAGTAATAGACAACTTGTGAAGGAGACTACTTTGACGTACACCATTTCGATAGTGGTCGTGGCTGAGATCTTGCTTATAAACAAATTTACCAGTTTCTTTTCCTATTTGTAATTCATCGCTGATAATAAAAGAGTGTTCTCATGCATTAGGAATTTCAAATACCATATGTATTATGATGAAATCGCAAAAATCAGTGAATATATGAAGTAAATTGCTAGATTTTTTTTCTTTTGGGAAAAGACATATTCAACATTGTAGGTCGAGCTCATTGGTATGGAGCCACTGTCACATCATGGAGGTGAAATTGATCATGGGAGAATATCAAATATACTTTACTTACATAGAAAAAAAATGAGTGTTGCTATATGTATGATCCTTTCCGCACGGTTCTTTTACGATGGCAGTAGAACTCACTTGACACCTTGAACCCATATCGGCTCACCGGTTAGACCACCGGCGTCTAGAGCAAGTGACGTCGCAGCGGCAATGCTCGTGAACACACGAAAATGTAGCAGAGAGGCATCACCTATGAAGGAAGGCAAACAGGGAGGGTCGAATGGGTTTAGGGTGGTCAAGGCTTCAAGGGCTTAGAGGACGCCCGCAAGCCGGCAGCGAGCTTGTGGCGACGGCCCACGGTTGTTGTTGTTGCTGCACCTCCGCGATGACCACGTGTACCCTTGAAGTTTGCAGTACATCGAGACGGTTGTTTGCGGTGCAACAGAATAAGAAAAACACACCAATTTCGCCGTTTGTGGAGCCTTTCCGTACAAATATTCATGTCTTGTGTTGTTTCCATGAAAGTACATGCACATTTGCATCCCGGGAATAATAACAAACTTGGAATATCTAGAAAGGCTAATTTTCAGGCACTAAATCGGTCTGTACCTCTCACTTACGGCTCTTTATCCGAACTTTGACACGAACCATTACATAATTGTTTGTCTAGATTTTGTCAGAATCTCCAGTGAAACACCACTGAAAGAAGAATTTCTGGTGAAACCTCGTTTCAAAAAAAATAAAAAGAATTTCCGGTGAAACATTGGCATGCTTGCGTACTCAACGCCTCAACGTGTCATCAGCTGTGAAACGAGAGACCGGCGGCAAAAGGATAGAAACACCGAGGCTTGTGGACCCCCACGAGCATTTTCCGGTAAGCGCTACGTCCAGCCTAGGCAAAAGATGAGCACCTGGACCTATGGGCCCCATGATGCCCCATGGGCGGAGTACCTCGCACGGCAACAAACCGGAGGAGGCGAGCACCAGAGGTGATTTTTTTTGCCTCTCTAGCTATGGGCGACGGCGCCTGGCCTTTCTTGTGTGTAGTTGCCTTAGAGCAACTCCAGCCGTTGGCCCCCCCAGGCCGAATTGCCGGCGTTTTTTTGGGCATCCTGGGGAGGCGCCGGCGGAAAAAAACGCCGTGGGATTGGAGTGGTTCCCAGCCGTGCCCCCCAAGACGGTACGGCGAAAACAAGACTTAATTTGAACAACATAATGAAACTCGACGAAACTCGACGAAATTTATACAAAGACGAGTTAATTTATACAAACTAAAATAAAACTACGGCTTAATGCCGAGACGGCTGTAGAGGATTGTGTAGTCCTCGTCCTCGTCACTGTCGTCGTCGCCACCAGCCGCCGGAGGTGCTGAACGACTGCATCCAGCGCCGTCGTCGCCGCGGCTCTGGCGGCCACGCTCGTCGTCATCGTCCTCTTCCAGAACGACGAATTGCCGGCGTTGACGACGGCGGCGCTCGTGGCGCTCCTCCGCGGCCGCCGCGGCCTCTATGCGCTGCTGGTGGTCGCGGGCGGACCACGCCAACGCGAATTCCTTCGGCGCCGGCGGGACGTCGTTGAGGCTCGCCTGCATAGCGAGCCTCGTCGCCTCGTCCTCATCGTATGGCTCGGCCGTCACGGCGGTCTTCTTCTTCTTCATGGCCCGGAGGCCGGGCTCCTCCTTGCCGCGACCGATGGCGACGCCGCCGGAGGTGACACCGGAGTCCTTCACGCGGCCGATGATGATCCCGCGCGGAGTCCTCCGCACCGGCGCCTCGCTCGGCTCCTCCTCGATGCGTGCGAGCGGCGCGGTCTGGGGGGCGGGGCCTGGAGGGGCGGCGAGTTGCCCTGCTCGATGTAGTCCAGGACGATGTCCAGGGAGCGCCCGGGCATGCCCCACCATGCCTTCCGCCCCTCCCTGGTATTGCGCTCCGGCTCGGTCGACGCCGGGCCGGTGTAGTCGTTGAGAAACCGCCGGCGCCTATCGGTGAAGAAGGACGTCCAACGCTCGTGGTTCTGAGGATCCCAGGCGGGATCCTGGCGCTCCGCCGCCGTGAGTAGCTCGCGGGCGGCAGCGATCTCCATCGAACGATCGTCGCCGGAGGGGATGGGAGGGACGAAGAACCCCATCTGGCTCAGGCGCCACCGTCCGGGGAAGCGCAATCCGGGCGGGCATGGATAGCCCGCCTCGAACAGGAGACGCGCCTCCCGTTCCTGAAGATGCGACCGCGTGAATCTGATCGGGAACATCCCGGCGACGGGAAGATGTGGTGATGGTGCTCGGCGAGAAGGTGCTCGACGGGAATAAAAATACCGGCGGGGAGGGGCGGGGCAGTAAATGTGGCGCCTCAACTCCGCCGCGTGGCCGGTTTGACGCGACGGCGGCAGCCTGACGGCCGCGCACTAATGCGACGCGAGAGACGAGGCGGCGAGATCGTTGTGCGGCTGACACCGCGGGTCCACGGGATGCTTCGTGCGGTTTCCCTCGGCTCCGCGCCGTTTCGCGCCATTTTCCCTTTCGCCGGCGCCCCCAGGCCGAACCCGGGGCGCTGGGTTCGGCCTGGGACGCCGGATAAAAATTGGGCCAAATCGGGCGAAAAAAGAGGCCTTGGGGGAGCGCTGGGGGGGGGGGGGGGGGCGACTACGGGAAAAATGATCCGCCGGCGTCAAAAAGGGGGTCCTGGGGGGGCTCTCGGGGGGACGGCTGGAGTTGCTCTTAGATGGAGTGGAGATTTCGTGCTCCCGGGCACCAGTGATCCTGGTGCTTTAAAAAAATCGAAAATACTATTTGTGAGTTTCAAAAAAAATGTGAAAATAATCACAGATGTAGCTAATGGTGTATTCCACAAACCTACAAAAAATAAACTTAAAATACTTTGCGTACTGTTCTACACAAAAAATGACAAATTTTTAGATCTAAGCATGTACATTTTCAAAGCACCAAATTTTATCAGACTTGTCATTTTTCTGTAGCTCGTAATATTAAGTATTTGAACTTGATATTTTGGACACACTATTGGCTACATCTGGAATTATTTTCATAGTTTTTTGAAACGCGTAAATACAGTTTTTGATTTATTTTTTTAACTGGCAGGAGCAATGGTGCCTTAGGGTGTGTTTGGTAGCCTGTATCAACTTGGCAGGGCTATCTCACCTCATACAAGCTGACCTGGGCCGGGTTGGACTGAGAAATATCACTGTGTTTGGTGGCCTGTATGATCTGGGCTGGGTTGGAATGAGACGCTGTTTGGTAGCCTGTATGTACTGCGCCACGATAAGAATAGGATCCAAAAAATTAAAATTACAAACAGGTCCAAATGCTTACATAAAGGACCTTGAACAAAATAAAAAAGCAATCAGGTCCAGAACAAAAAGCAATCGAGTCCTAAACTGTGGTGGTCGTCTCCGGTGCGAGGAGGCAGCGGCGCGACGAGGCGGCGGTGGTCTCCGGTGCTAGGCGGCGGGCTGGGCGGCGTTGCGCGAGGCGACGAGGCGGCGTGGCGGCGCTGGAGACGGCCGGCCTGGGTGGCGCGCGCGGAAGCAGCGCGGAGGCGACGGCCGAGCTGGGCAGCGGCGTGGCGGCGCTGGAGACGGCCGGCCTGGGTGGCGCGCGCGGAAGCAGCGCGGAGGCGGCGGCCGAGCTGGGCAGCGGCGCGCGGGGCGGCGGCGACACGGGGGGCTGGGCGGGACACCGGCGCTCGTCTTCGTCGGGACGCTTGCGCTCATCTTCGGCGGGACGCTAGCGCACGGGGTGGCAGCGTACCAACCACACCGCCGCGGCTGAGCCCGCGCCGCCGTCGGGGCCGGCCGGACGTGGCCGTGTCCAGGCAGAGGGAGGAGAGGAGCTCGCGGGGCCATGGGGATGCATAGGGAGGAGAGGATCTCGCAAGGAGGAGAGGAGCTCGTGGGGGGAAATGACTGACCGGGCTGGGGATTGGGGGTGCGAAGCTCGGGCGGGGCCCACGTGCGGGGTGGTTTTCTGTATGACCTCGGCCGGGTTGAGGTGTAAAGCTCGATTTGAGCTTCACAACCCGGCCAGGCTGAGGAGGTATTTTTGCATGAGCTGGGCAGGGCTGAGGGGACAAAACCGGGCTACCAAACAGCTCAAAAGTTTGAGAGCAGGGTTGGAGGGAGATTTTCTGAAGAGAGCCTGGCTACCAAACACGCCCTTAGATGGCGCTCTGGACGGCAACTTAAACCAAGCCGTGCTCCCCGGTCGTCGACGACCTGTCGTTGCTGTCCGACCAAAGCCTTTTTTTTGTTTTTTCTTTTCCTGCGAACATTCGACGTTACATTAGTGAGTCAGTGCGGTGAAAACACGGGCGTGGCTACGTGACGACCATTTCCTGTCTGAGCATCCTCTCGCTCCCCTCCCCTCCCCTCCCGTCGGCCGGAGAGACCAGGTCCACCAACACAAACGGGAGAGAATCTGCATGCCCCCTCCGACGCCGCGCACACACCACCTGGCTTGGCGTACGCAACCAAATAAATAGTTTTGGACAGCAGCATCTTCTTTCCTCACGGTGGCCGCCTTGTTTGCAATTTCATTGCATTGCAATATTGTGCGAAGGTGCGCGCGCAGCATGGCTTGTTCGACGTACGTACAATTTTAATATTGACCCAAACCTTTTTTTTGGGGGGGGGCTGGTAAAATAATACCGAAACCTGGCGAGTCACGTGTTTACCACCGTCCACGTCCAGTCTATACGTAGCCGGTGGTGCACCGGAGAACCCAGCTAGGCAGGTTACGGTCGACGGCCCGGTGCGCACCCCACCGGTCGACGCGACGCTGCCTTTCCTTTCCGATCTCTCCACCAGCAGCGGCGCGGAGGAAGAATCTGCTGTGCGCGTGCCACGCCTTCTCTTCTCGCGTCACGCACCTTTTCTGCTCTCATTCTTCTTTAATATAATCTCCTCCTTCTTTAATTAATCGGACAGCGATTTCCTTCCTTCCCTCCCCGGGGTCAAATCTCAAATGTACGTAGTACGTTCGCCGCCTCAGCATTCTTTCTTTCTTTCCTCTCGGCACTCGATCAAACCCAAAGACTAAAAGTTGGTCTGCTTTCCAATTCCATATCTTCGTCCTGACCACGGTTGCGATGAAAGATTTGTGACGATGGTCGTCCTAGCATGGCCGGAGCACAGGGCGGCGGGTGCCTAGTCTCAAAGTCTGCCTAGTTTATTTTTCGCAAAAAAAAAAAGTCTGCCTAGTTTACGGTCCGGCGGCAGAAAACCCAAGGCGGCGCTGCATGGACGCGCCCTCTGCCATGTGGGACCCGTGCTCTCGCCGTCACGGACGTCGCCACATCGGCACGCCAGCGTCTCTTCCTCCTCGGTTTGGTGGTGGAGGAGGATATAACGGGCTCACCGTCGGGACCTCACCGCTGCCGCCCACGCTCCACGTTCCCTCACGGACAAGTGGACCGTCACAAGCGTGGCCCCACAGATCAGGGACGAGAGGATATGCATGCTGTGGTGGGGCCGGCGCGGTCCTGGCACCGAGAATGACCAGGCTGCCCATCGCAAATCCCACCACCACCACTTTGCCGTGCCGTCGCGACCGTAACAAAACACGAGCGAGACTCGTCTTGGCCTCAAAACCTCCTCCGCCTCCTCGCCTTTCTCCCTCTCCTCCTCGCGACCTCGCCGAGCAACAAAGCCGTCCGTCCGAGCCAACCGCGCCGTCGGCCATGGCGGCGACGGCAGATCCGAGGGCGAAGCCGCCGGCCGCGCCGTCCAAGCACCACCTCCAGCCGTGGGCGCGACCCCACCGCGTCCGCGTGCCCGCCCTGGAGGAGCCGGGTCCCCCCGCCGACCGCGATCGCCGCCGCCCCTCGTCCTCGTCCCACTCCCACCGCAGGACCACGGGCGGCGGGGAGGAGCCGTGCGACGGCGGGATCGAGGATCTCCGCGACAAGCTCATGGGCCACCTGCGCGACGCCGCGGACCGTCTCAGCATACCCCTGCCCCCACCCCCGTCCGCACCGATGGAGACGGAGCCCGAGCCAGAGATCATCTTGGCGCCGCCGCCACCCGCGCAGCAGGAGCAGCAGGAGGCGGACGTGGCGGCGGATAAGCCGTGGAAGCTGCGGGAGCGCACGCGGCGGCGGCCGGCGGCCCTGAAGTCGTGGCCGGCGGCGCCGTCGCAGCCGTCGAGGCGGCGCAAGCGCGCCCCGTTCGCGGTGGCCCTGGCGCCCGAGGAGGTCGAGGACGACATCTACGCGCTGACGGGCGGCCGGCCAAGGCGGCGGCCCAGGAAGCGGCCGCGCGCCGTACAGCGGCAGCTCGATGTAAGGCCCGATTCCCCGTACTACCCCTGCTTCCTTTCCCAACCATTTACTAGTGGGATAATAAGTTTCGTACTAGTTAACCAGTTTACTACTCAATTGCCCTTCCATCTACAGTACTCTCGATACGCTTTATGCTCCTCACTGAACAACTAGTAGCATTAGTAGTAGGGAGTACTAGTATCCCAGCATGATTGTTGTGTGCAAGAATCGTACTCCTCCTAACTAACAACAGCTTGGACGCGTGCAGTCGCTCTTCCCCGGGCTGTGGCTGACCGAGATCACCGCCGACGACTACAGAGTGGCGGCGGAGGAGGAGTAGCTCCCGCCGGCCGCCGGCAGGTTCCAGCTACCTCGTCGCCCTGGCCTCATCGATCTTGCCCTCGCGTACACCGTCGCGGCCAGCTCAGCTCATATCAGCCCATCCTCCGAATTTATAACTTCTCTCTCAGCTTGGTGGAGCCGGCCATGCCTGCAGGTGCTCGTCATGTTCCCGGTTCAAGTTAAATTCAAGAGAAAAACTAGCTAGTCCAGCTTAGTTATTTGTCATATGCTGTTCCTTTTCCTTCCATTTTATTGTACAGTAGTAACAGTACCTAGCATGCTTGTATCCTACTGGAATTTATTTATCCTGGCTCTCTGTTTTTTACTTAATTGTTTTGAATTGTACTATTGCGTCACTGGAATGGGATCCTAGTACTCCTGCTCTCTCGTTGTTGGGTGCTGTCTGTCATGCATGTGCGTGTGGAGTGGAACCGATCGCGGCAGCGGCAGCACGAGTAGTCTGTCTGTCTGGCGCGCCTCCGTTTCTCGTGCTCGCAGTCGCAGGTCTCGATCCGGTCTTTGTTCTCTCGGCTCGGGGGCTAGGCTACCCACCCAAGCGAGCGAGCGGTTGCGTTGGGTCGGGTCGGGCAAGAGGGATTCTCTCGACCCATCTATCGTCTTCGTCTGGCGGCTGGGCCCGGCCGGGTCGACGCGCGACGGGTCAGTGCCATTCTGCGAGCAGGCACGCTATGATTGCAGCAGGAGATAAGCAGTTTAGCCCGCTCGAAAGGGAAGGCGATGCGAACCTTTCTCCGCGTCGTCGTCTTTCTCGCCCAATCATCATCGACCTAATGCGGTACGACTAGTCCATGCAAATGTTATGTTAGCGAGACAAAGCGATCGAGCCGTGCGCCGATTGCTTGGGATGAGTAATCAGGATAATGTTAGCGAGAGAAAGGGATCGAGGTCCGTTTCGAAAAGACAAAGCGCGACTGAAGCCGTGCGCCGCTAGCATGGAATTAGTCAGGATATAATACACAGTGCAGTAGTACGAGCTTTCATGGGAAAATGTTCTCGTCGTCGACATGGCATATGTAAAAGTTGTACCGAGACGTGGACGTACCGTCCTGCCGATCGAGCCGTGCTCGTCGACGGCCGTACGTTGCGTTGCGAGACGGTCTGGTTGGTCGATCGATTTGGCCATCTTTTTCTCTTTTAGCATTCTGTGAGCATTTAAAAGACGGATCCTCATTTCATCAGGGAGTTTAATGAAGGCAAATAATGAGGCCATGTGTGTTCTCTGTAGACGATGAACAAATGCGATACGGGCCGGCAGATCAGATCGGCCTGGTCTTGGCCTGCCAGATTCAAGCTTCGATCGGCCCCACCTGCTAGCTCCGCTCCACGTAACTAATCACGTGAGCTGGGCGTACGTGACGTACGTACTAGGGGTACTAATGACAGAGGCGGGCCCCACCGAACAAGAGCGTCCATGCAGTTGAGTTGAAACCGCGGAGCGGAGCGGAGCGCGCTGTGGTGCCTCGAGGGTTCAACGAACGGTCCAGAGTCCATGGTTCGCATGCACCTACGGACGGCGACCAGGAAGGAATCCAGGATCGATCGAGTGGAGACTTGTCGCCGTTACGTCGCATCACGTTACGTGACGTTAAGTACGTAGGTGGCCGCTCTGTCGACGAAGAAACGCGCGTACGAGCTAGCAGTCGGGTCGATGCACCGGCCGGCGACAAGAAAAATCAACGACGCCTTCTTTCACGTATGCGATCGAGGTGCTAATGGAAAAAACACATAGTGGGCGCGCTGGGCCTACTGGATCGTGATATGTGCTCGCCTATTGGTGGGCTGGGGTCCGTCTTTAGCCGATCCATGGCCCGTTTGCTCGGTTGACTTTTGCGTCGCGCGACTCGTTCGGTCTGCTCTTCGGGATTTTCTCATACTGACGCCATTTTTGCACCGCTGTCGACCAGACCGATAATCCACGCACGCATGCAGGTCGCGGAAGGGAGAGACCGACGACTGCTGCTGGTTTCACCACTTCATCGGGATACTGACGGACCCTCGTATATTTCCTTACACAAGTTCCAAAGGATCCGATCGAACAAAAACATCAATTCGCGCTCGAGAAATAGATAAGCTATGTGTTTGCTTGCAGACGTACTCTAAATTTTATAGAAGCAACTTCTGAGAAGAAAAGCAATTTTTTATTAGAAACTTGCTCTTCCATACAAGAAAAAGTCAATTTTATGATTTTTATGCTTTTCTCTCACAAATACGGAAAAGAAAAGTGAGGATCATGGAGGGGACTTTTGGTTTTGAATCCAAGCAATGCCCACTTTTTTTATTGGTGAGAGAAAATGATGCTCCTTTTCATAAGATCTTGAAAACAGGATATATATTGATGAATATTTTCTAAACGCAACTTATGTGATGGAAAAGAAGATTTTTCCCTAATTTGCTTTATCATGATAGAAAGTTGCTTTTTAAAAAATAATCATCGGAACGTATCCATGTGGGATCTAGTTTTGAAGATCTTGTTGCGAGGAACACTACGATGCAAACCAATTTTGATTTGAAACCCTTGGGCTTCTATGCATTTTTTTTATTACTGCCAGCCGCAGATGTCACGCTTTTACGCGGATAGGTGTAGATCACTGGTTGCTTATTTCTCATTTTATTACGTACGTATTTTAGTGCTACGAGGCCCAACGACATCACCATGTCAAGCATCCCAACACAGGCCACGTCAACATGGACATCAAAGGTGACCTCCTTCCTCTCTACGAACCACAATACTTCGTCTTTGGATGGTATACAACCTAAGCCTCTACCCCGTTGCATTGATAGGTGTAACACGATGGACACGGAGCCGAGGGGAGACTCCGAGGAAGCCCAAGGGTTGGAAGAGTAGGAGGAAGCGGCAAGATGGAAAGAAGGCAGCAGAAGCCGCCGGACCGTCCGGCACCTGGATCACCTGCGCGCAGACACCAGACACATGCCGGAGGACTCTGGTAACCATCTGGCCGCTCTCGGTTGCATCGCCAGATGACCGGCAAGATGGCGCCAGATTGGAGGCGCACGCCGACAACGACGTCGGACCGTCCGACACCTGCGCACAGACGCCGGACACATGCCGGAGGGCTCTAGTAGCCATCTGGCCGCTCTCGGTTGCATCGCCAGATGATCGGCAAGATGGCGCCAGATCAGAGGCGCACGCCGACAACGACGCTGGACCGTCCGGCGTGACACGCCAGACCATCCAGCGACCACATACGCCTCAAGCTGAGCCGCGCCGGACCGTCCGGCACCGGAGACAACGGACAGTCTGATGACTGCCTGTGTGCATAAAAGGGCCATGTCCCTTGTACATTATCCTCTCCCACCTACCTCTTTTGACTTAGCCTATATATACCTCCCTCCTCTTTCAGATCTAGGGTTAGGTAAGACAAGAGGGACCTTGAGTAACTCCAAGATACGAATACAAGGAGAGGCCTTGAATCCCATGGGGATCTTCTCCGCAAGGGAGGCCTTGAATCCCACAAGGGGGAGAGGAGCACTAGCTCTATTCTATCTCAACTCGGGGAGGCCTTGAATCCCACGGTGTGAAAAAGCGACAGAACAAGGTTTCCATAATTCTTTATAGTCGTGATTTAACCCCTTTCCATTAGAAATAAAATAGAAATTGTTTCTTACACATGTGGGATTAGCGGCGGAGAGGAGAAGCGAGTTTTGGCACTGGTTGGAAACCCAATGTGCAACGTTAATTATTGTGTGGATGTTGTTCGGAGCTTGTTGGACGTCCCAAGAGAGGAGAAGCGGGTTTGGGCACTGATATGAAATCCAATGCGTGACGTCGAGTACCGTATGGATGCCCCTGGGAGCCTGCATGCCGTCCCAGCTCCAAAGAGGAGGATCTCGCGAGTGTTATTTCTTCTTAGCATCCTCTCCTCTGTTGCTACTACGGCTAGGAAGACCGTCTACCATTTGTTTGTCATGTAGGTAAAGTATATGTTGTTCGTTTGTACGTTTGGACTGATCAAGACACTCGTGATTGCTTTGTACATTGCGACCGCAATAAGATTTGGTACTATTATCGCATGTCTTGCCAAAGTTGCATTCTGCTCAGGCTCACAAGGTTACACATCGAACTACATAGTTCCTCATTTTTCTAAATGTAATGGGTTCTGGTTTTGTCTAAGGCGAAACTTTTTTTTATATCAAATATAGATGAGAACAAATTAACATCCAAAATGACAACACGCCATGTTTCTTGTATCTTTTTCGTAATGAAAATTCAACTCCATCAAAGTGGCGCATCATCTTGCTCGATGCGTCAATAATACACCATTCCCCAAGAAGTTGACATTGTGGACGTTTTGTCTACCCCCATAAACAAGGATTTGTGTTTTTCGCTTCTATGGGGATGGGTCACTTGCCCCCTCACAAATTCGAAAACCATATAGTATTTAAAACTAAGATGTTTGGAAACTTAGTTTTTGGAGAATAACTTGTTTTCAGATGCCTTGTTGTAAGATGGCTTTTATATCTATCTCAACCGTTGCTTGAAAAACTCTAAATGACTTGCATCTTCCCCTACCACGCTACACTTTCCATTCTTTATATCATCCAACTGAGCTATATAATGATTGTAACAAAAAAATTGTGCCGTAATGGTTGTAACAATTTGCGGCGAGGACCGTTGAGCTGTATTTTTTGTTTTAGAATGCGACGGAGTCTGTTAAAAAATACAGAAGGAACTGGGCCTCTAGGTGGGCTTCATCTTCAATCATGGATCGATGTGGCTGGTTGTGCAACCAGTCATGGGCTGGGGATCTGGAGACGCACTGTTCAGACTGTACAACATATATCCATGGTTCCCAAAAAAACATGGGCCTGGCTACACAGTGCGCAGGCACGATTTGCGTTACACAGTGCCCCTCCTCAAAATGGAAAGAAGCAATCGTCCAGTCCGACGCGTTCCGAAAATAGAAAAGTCCTGTCCCCCCACGTTCACTGTCCCTCCATCCAGCGAGCAGGTAGTTTGCGTGCAGCACCACTCCTCCCCCACGCACTAGTACATTCACCTTTTGCTTCCCCTTACTCCGGTGCCTCCCAAGTTCATGACCGGAAAAATAGCGAGTAAAGCATCCATTTTTGAAATCGGTAAACCTCAAGAAAAGGCACATTTAAATGCACCAACTCATCCTTTCTTTTCCTGTATAAAATACAGCTTAAGCCTTCCATCATTCTTGATGTAAAATTATAAATAAAACTTCCTTCCAATTATAACAGTTAATCCAATATAGAAGAAAGGTTACTGGAGTTACATCGATCCATCTATTGTTCTAGATGTAAAATAGGAGACTCGCATCCAGAAACATAATTATGTTAGAAGTTTCATAAGAGAAATAATCTTAAAAATTACATCTAGTGAGCAGAACTGTTTTAGAAAGTTTCATAAAAGAAAAAATTACATCAAGTCAGAGAGTTACATCTAGGAACAAAATTATTTAGAAGTTCCATAAAAAAGAGACAAAATGTTACATCGAGTAGGAAAATTTAAATACAACATCTAGAACGTCTAATCTGACCAAAACTTTTAGCATAAAAATACATCCTCTAAGTACAATACTACATCCATATGAACATCCATTAGGCAAATTTTAATAATGAAACTACATTTTGCTGAAGCAAGAAAAAAACAGAAAATCCCTATTGTCTAATCTGACCAAAACTTTGAGCATAAAAATACATGCTATGAGTACAATATTACATCCATTAGGCAAATTTTAATCATGAAACTACATCCTGTTGAAGCACAAAAAAAAAACAGAAAATCCCTACTGTCTAATCTGACCAAAACTTTGAGCATAAATTACATCCTATTAGTACAATGCTACATCCATTAGGCAAATTTTAATCATGAAACTACATCCTGTTGAAGCACAAAAAAAATCCCTATTGTCTAATCTGACCAAAACTTTGAGCATAAAATACATGCTATGAGTACAATACTACATCCATTAGGAAAATTTTAATCATGAAACTACACCCTGTTGAAGCACACACAAAAAAAAAACAGAAAATCCCTACTGTCTAATCTGACCAAAACTTGAGCATAAATACATTACAATACTACATCCATTAATCCATATGACAGCCCCTTGCACATTTTAAGAGAGAAGTGAACTAAATCACGCATGTAACAAACCAACACTTACACCAAATCATCCATGCTTATACCGGTGTAATGATATGCATGAGATGCAAAAACGAAGCAACAGAGAAGTACCATCCAGTAAAAATCTTGAACTCTAACAGCACCACGCCGAGCAAAACGTCCGCACCGTTGTGGTAAAACGGCGGAACAATAATGGCGGGGAAATGAGCGAGATTGTGTATGGTTTAACTTCATACGGCACTCACCGGGCAAAAAAATCGACAGTGGTGCACCACGTTTGAACGCAGCACCGCGTCGCCGATGGTCTTCCGCCGTCCCCTCTCACCACGGCCACCCCCCGCACCTTGGAGTCGTCCGCGGCGAGGTCCGCGAAGACCAGTGTGAGGCAGAGCGCGGCGATGAGGCAGTGGTCAAGGAGGCGGCGGCGGAGGAGGGCCGAGTTGAGGAAATTTCTGAGGATGCCCCCGTAGAGGAGGAGGCTCTTGGTGGTGGCCATGAGGAAGAACTGGCGGGGCGCGACGGAGGCGAGGAGCAGCACCTACTGGATCACGACATAGTGGAACCCGAAGGTGCGGACGGCGGCGACCTCGGCGTCGTGGGCCGGTGAGAAGGCCGGGGCACGGCGGCCAGAGGGAGCGCCAAGCGCCAGCACAGGCGTTGTGCCGGACGAGCCGTCGACAGCCATCCCTTGCTGGCGAGATCCATCTCTCGTGTGAGAGAGCGCCTCCTGCGGGAGAGAGATGAATGGGGAATGTGAATTGGAAGCACCTGGACGTTTCGTTGCGTACTCGCGTGGTTCCGTTCTGCCCCGCCTGGAGCGAGCCACACGATAAGGATCGGACGCTCGTGAGAGGTGCGCACTGTGTAAGACCAGATATTGCCCAGGCAGGAATTAGATTTCTCGAAAAAACATATATCAATGATACTTTTCCGTCAAAAAAAAATCCATGGTAAGTTTGAACCAATCAAAAAAGAGAGAGAAGCGTGGTACATTTAAGAAAACAAACATGGCTGTAGCGGCGATCTTCCGGAAGCTGCCCCGGCCATACATTTAAGAAAACAAACATTTTAAGTTTATACTCCTCCTGTACATAAAAAGTGTCGCTCATTTTATATAAAATTAGTATAAACTTTTGTATTAAGTGGACGATATTTTTTATGGATCGGAGAGAGTATTATTTTCCGTGGGAGAAAGATTGTACGGATCGATTGATGCAAACTCATACTCACTCGAGAACCGTCCAAAAAAAGAACATTCACGGGCAGAGGAAATTGAACAGAATGGCCCGATCGATCGAGTAGCACCTGCGCTGATTCCACTGACCACCACCGGAGTTATCGAGTGCAATCGATCACAATCAATGCACCAACGCACGTACTGCAGCTCGGATCGGTAAGAAAACCCAGAACAGGACCCTGCAGTTTTCAGCCACTTCAGTCACTCACAACAGAAGATCAGGTCAAAATTCAATGCGGCCGGGACAGCCAAGTAGTCCCTCTTCTCTCTCTCGCGCGGTCGTACTAGTACCAGGCAGCGGATAGCAGCTCGGCCTTATCCTTTCCCCTCCCTGTGGTGAAAAGTAGAGAGAGGAGAAAAGAGGGCGACCCCGTCTCCCCCCGTGGCCACCGGCGAGGCCGTGGGTTCCTTCCTCCTCTGTCGGCTGCCTCGGCGGCGGGAGGATGGGGGAACCCCGGTTCTCTGCTCCGGTGTGTATATAGGGTGTGTGGTGTGTGGGTTCCAGCCGGCGGCGCTATGGAGGTGGTGGTGTTGCCGGAGTGGATTTTTGTGTCGCCGTGCTTCCCCTTCTGCGTCGTCGTCCTCTGGGGCCTCGCCGTGGCGTGCGTGACTTCGGGTGCTCGTGGATTTACGGATCTGGCGAGCTGGGTTGTCTCCGGGCCTGGTCATTGTGCCGGAGGCGGTGACCATGCCGTGGAGTTTCTGTCTCCCGGCTTCTCCTCCGCGACGGTGAGAAGGGCTCCGTCCTTGCCGTGGAGCCTGGGAGGCCAGTGTGGCAGATGGAGCAGGCTCCGTTCCCCTCTTCCTCTGCTGGCCAGAGTTGGAGGTGACGGTGGATGGGATGCTTGCCCGACGCAGGGATGCTGCAAGGTTGGTGGCCGGTCTGGTCTTGCCAGATCGGGGATCGAGAGCGCCGTGGCCGATTGGACATTCATCGCTTCAAGTTCCGGCGTCTTCGTCGGGCGACTCTTGCTTTCGAAGGCGTGGTGGTGCTCTCTCCTGCTGGTGCTGCGGATGCTTGTCTTCTTCCTCTCCGGCATCGCTGGCGGTGGAGGTAGGCAGCTAAGGTGGTGGTTCAGCGTTGCTGTTGTGTCGGTGCTATGTATCTGGATGTATAAGCCTGCGTATGTACTCCGTATTGTACCTCTTGTTCTTTGTATATACGTTAGGTTTTTCTCAAAAAAAAAAATATACCAGCCAGCGTTTCCAATCGTGTACCCTGTCCGTCGTGCCAATGATCCGATACGATCAATGCTCACCACCGTCCCGTCCCGTCCTTCTTCTATGATTCTATCAATGCAAGTACAGTACATGGTACACGCGCAATGATTTGTATAGCATTTATGGAAAATCGCGGATCGTAACTTTTTTTTTTTGAACAAAGGTAAAATCTTTACTTTATTCATTAATTAAGAAGCAATGTGCCCAGTTAATAGCGGAAAATCGGGCGATAACCATACGATTTTTGCCCATAACATTTGATCCTCTCCTCGTCGCCAAAGTAGCTGGGCACAGGGGCGAAAAGTGCATTGGAACCCGGGCTCCAGGGAGCCCGGTATTTCAAAATTCGAAAATCCGCATATTTTGTTTTCCAAAAATCGAAAAAAAAATACCAGGTGTAGATATCACCTAGATCTACAAGCGTGCCAAATTTTAAGGACAGATTCGTTTTATTCTGGGCTAGATCTAAAAGACAAATTTCTGAATCAACATACCCAGATTCAAAATTTGAAAATCTGTCAGAATTTGTCTTTTTTGCACAGCCCAAAATACAACAAATTTGAAGTCAAAAAAATTCACGGGCGTGTGTATCGACAGTACCTACACCTGTGATTTTTTTCATATTTTTTTGAAACAGAAAAATGTGCTTTTCAAAATTTTCAAAATACCGGGCTCCATGGAGCCCGGGAGCCAAATCACCGCTCTCGGCACAGGGGACATGAGCAATCGAATCAAGACTCATGTATCCTGAAGGCTCATGGAAGCCAAATATTATTCGGTCGGATAGTTACCGGATATGGTTTTGGATACCGAAGGTAATTCACATTTTATTTTCGAAAATAGGGTAGCGCAGCCTCTACATCCATTGATGCATGGAGCTTTTTATTGCTTTATTAACAGTTCAGTCATTACAAAAGATCACATCATGGGTCACACATGGTTGAGGGTTGATCCATGGATCAACCATCTAAAGAACAAAGACATCATGCAATGGCTCTGCATTAACATGTTATCCTACGATCAAAACGTCAGCTGCACTGGTTGTACAAAATCCCGTGCCACCAACTCCAGCCGGGTGCACCGAGTATCTAAAGCGTCGCGCTTCTCTATTGATAGTAGGAAGGACCACATACGAAGGGAAATACACATCTGAACATGGGGGCATATGCCCCGTTTTGAAAAAAACATATTTCCACATCCTAAAATATTTTGAAAAAAATTCCGGGCATACACATCCACATAATATGGCGGCGCAAAAAGTTTCGTCAATAAATGATCATTATTTTGGTCAATGTGAAAAAGACAAAAGAATGTCTCAAACAAGTTTTTTTTTCAGCATAAAAAATTGTCTTTTTTGCGCCGCCAAAACAAAAGTTTTTTTCCACAAAACTTTATGCCGCACATATATTTAGGTGAGATGTACACATAAAATTTTATTTCGGATTTTTACACATTTTAAAAAACGTATTTAAAATGCATTTTTAAAAAACAGGGCAGATGCCCCTGAGTGCAGAAAGTGCACTCTCCACATACGAATCCAGTGAGTAGCCAGTGTTAAAATTTGCATGAAGCTAGAAGATTTTGCATTGTTACATATATGCTCATTGCTCGTATTAAAGATGGCCCATAGCAAAGCGCATATATGGTAAAGGAAGTGATTTTACTAATATTCGTCTAAATTCGAGGATATATCATATTCCACATTTATATCCGGTACAATATCCGGCGAATATTTTTACAATATAAATGAATCTTTCATGTTTAATCTTATATTATTACGAATCTGACTTATAAAATAAATAAATAAATAATTATGATAGTTTTACAGTTAATATAATAGAATAAAAATAATTGTTTTGAAGTTTTTCCTATTATGTCTCAAACTGGTCATAATTTATGTATAATTTAAAGCTTAAATTATGAGTCCTATCATACTTAAGTATAACATTTTGTTGGAGGCACCCTCTTAGAATATCACAGTACATAAATTTAATTTCCATTATGTTGGTTTAGAATATGTGATATATGTCAATCCTATTTTCGAAGCCATATCCGACAAAATATTTATCCGCAACCGCATCATAATCATCCTGTATTCAGTATGTATTCGTAATGTACACACTCCAGTTCCGCTTCCGTATTCATATCCGCAACTATCTGCTACGACTCCCAATCCGTAAAAAAGGTTGTAGATATGGTTGCTACTATTTGACCGTACCCGCCCCATTTTCAACCTTATTCTAGAGGAAAAAAAGAGTCAAGGGTAATAAAAGAGTATTTTTCTTGTTGGGAGTGGAGTTTTGCCACCTGGGAGCATATGCTCCCGATTTTGAAAATGCGTTTTAAGAAAATTAAACGTCAAAAAATTCGGACCAAACGTTTTGTGCGTACCTCTCGATATTCTAGATGCTCACGAAGTCGTTTTACGGAAAAAAAATATTTGTGTGTAAAAATAGATAAAATTTGATGCTAAAAAAAGGTTTTCATGAGACTTTTTTTTGTCTTTTGTGCACATGTCATAAAAAATGTCGGTTTTCGCGAAACTTATCATGCGTACATAGAACGTCGAGATGTACACGCCAATTTTTTTAACATACCAATATGTTTTTTTCCGATGGTAGGAGCATATATGCTCCCATGTTTCAAAGTGAATTTCCCATCTTTCTTTCGGTTTTATACTTTTATTACAGTTACTTCTTCTGGATGGTCCCTAACCTGAACTGAATCGTGGCAGGGCCAGGGAGGGAACGGATGCACAACAGTTTCTCCATGTACTGGGTGTCTGCAGGTGGACCCGCGGGTATCCTGCTGCACCGTATCAGCACAGCGAGGCACTGCTCCCGTTTTTGTTTTCGAAATTGTACGACTGCCAGCTTCTGCCAAAGTCAAAGTATCCGAAAAAATTCACCCGCTGGATCAGGTAAAACATTTCAGAACAAGGGATTTTCCCCTGTTACGAATCTGGAGCGGAGAAAATTCATGTAGATCAACTACTTTTTATAATCGCTCCAAAAAAGAAAACACATCTTTCTTTTGTTGCGTGAAAAAAAGAGAGTTTTTGCTCATCTTGGGCGCGTTCGTGGTTCGTTTCCTTTGGGTGGCGAGTTCAAAGTCTAATCCTTTTAGACTAATCGCTTTAGGTCTACTAGTCAACATTGCACCCTGGAATGTCTGTCTGCACTGCAGTAGTACGAAAACATGCTTAAAATATCGCCACAAATGTTGCCTTTGACCTGGTGACATGGTTCGTTTTGTACGCTAGCTACCAACATTGGATTTAGTTTATCAAGTGGGCTCACAACTCAAGATTAGACGTCTCTTACTTATTTAAAGAAAACATTTCCTAGTCCTTTCTTCTCTGTTGTCTTGTGCACACACTGACGCTCCAAAGTCTACCGACATCGCAGTTAAACAATACATATCGTCGTCCATCTTAAAATAAATACGTACTACACTAGCCGCATTTGAAATGTACATTTGGCATTCAACTATTTTTGAATTTCTTGTCATATGTGGAGGGGTAGGAGCACCACCCGTTTCAAACCTGCAGACACGAGAATTGACCAAAGAAGAAAATATCACTCTGCAGGTGCCGGTGCTCTCTTGGTCGGCAGTAAAATGGCACTTTCCAGTTCAGTTTCCTCCAAAGCTGCATTTCTTTCCTTCTTCGAGAAACCTTGAGCTGTCCGTATGCAACCACCTTCCCTTCACTTCGACCCTACTCATCATCATGCACAGATTCACAGCCAAACCGCCAACCAGAGGTGGATGGATGGATACACTGGCTACCAGGCTACTCCAGTATCAGTATGTATCTGCGTGAGGCAAGTGTTGTACTGTCACAGGCTCACAGCCACTTTAAGTTGGTGTCGATGGCATGTTAAGTAGAATGTTACCATCTGTCTGTGATTCAAGTTACTGCCGCTATGCTACCTACAAACAAGCAAAGTAATTACTTAGATTGTACTACTCATACGTGAGCTCTGGCCCCTGGGTGAAAATGAAAATTTCACCTCACTTGCATCTTACAGCATCTCCATGGGGAGTGTCTAAATTGTGTCCGGCACACCTTTCATTGGAGGTCCTTTTGGAGGGTGCCGGACACTTGTCCGGCATATTTTTTTTTTACGCCTTCCACACCGGCACCGTCTAAACATGCCGGACAAGTGTTAAATCTTCAGATTTTCTATACAATTTATTTGTGTAGCCGGCGAAACATCATAATATGTGGGCATACGTAGACACAGAAAATCCTATGAGTGGATCGCTTTTGAATAGCCAGCCCACTTGATCTACTCCTAATAAACATGGCACATAGCCATAGAGAATCCCGTTAATGGATCCTTTGAGAATGGGCAACCCACGTGATCCACTCACGGGATCTTCTGTGGCCAGGTAGCACATAAAATATATCACGCTCCGGGTCGCTAGGCACAGAAAATCCTGCAAGTAGATTGCTCCTCTGCATGCACGACGCGTAGTGTGTATGACGCGTGTGCCGCACAGTGTCCGGCACCGCGAAGGCAACCCCTAAAGTTGGAGGCCCAGTTCACGGTGCCGGGCAGATTTTCAGCCGAACGAGAGCTTTACGACCCCCAGTGTGGACGTTTTTTATGTTCGGCACGACCCCGGTGGAGATGCTCTTAAGCCTCGGTTCTTAGCTCTCCTAGAGGATATACTACTAGTTGCTTAGCAGATGATACTAATTCACTAATGTGTGCCATGAGACCATTCAAAAGTTTAGATGATGATAGTAGGAATTAATTAGCATTTAGACCGGTCCAAACTCCCAACAAAAAACCTATACAATATTATTTATAAGCCAGACTGGCCGGGGAAGCAAACAAAAAAGGAGAGGTCAGCAGGGAAAGCTTCTCCTCTGACACGGCTACACATGTAAAAACACAGCACATCACGCACACACGCTAAACAAAAAGCAGCAGTTCTTGACATGTCGCTTCCTCTGAATCCTCTTGGAACAGTGACAAGTAAAAGAGAGGCCTTTCTTCCTCCCCCCACAAAAGCCTCTCTCTTTTCATCTCTAGCGCCCCCCCCCCCCCCCCCCCCCCCCCCCCCCTCCTCCCCAGTCTCCCAACTCCAACGCTTGGCTCATCTGCCCTCTTGCTCTAGATCAGGCGACACAAGGGTTTCAGAGGTGACAAGAACAGTCAGTTTGGGTCTTTGGCTGCTGCTGCTCATCCATGGCCAGTTCTTGAGTACAAAGAGAGGAATTACATTGAGCGGTCATGTCTTGAGCAGTCCGAATCTCCTTTTGCCCCTAGCATTTTGTCCCCTCATGGCTGATCCCGTCGAGATTTGGCAAGTCACGAAGAACTGGATGTAGCAATTAATACCGGAGCGGCTGGTTTCAAATTTTGTTGCATTTATTCTGAGTTCTTTGTGAAAGAGAGAAGCATTCAAGATTCAAGGAGCGGAGGTAGGGAGTTTGAATTCCTGTTTCATTCTCCTCGCGGGCGTGGAAACAATGAAGAACGGCTCCTCCTCCTCCTCGGCGGCTCACGCCGGCGGCGGTGGCCTGGCCATCGCCGAGCGGCAGAAGCCGGCGACGTCGTGCGTGGCGGCTCTGTTCCAGATGCTCGCCAAGAAAAAGCTCTTCTCCTCCTCCTCCAGCAAGACCAAGCTGCTCGCCCCAGGTGAGAGATTGCGGAGAAGCTGCATTGCTCTGGCTCTGTCCTTTTCTTTTCCTTTCTAAACTCGACTCTGTGCCGTTTCAGCACGCGCACAGAAGTTATCGCCTGGGAGCGGGAGACCACCCGGCGGCGGCGGTGAGAAGACGCCGGTGGCCAAGAAGAGACCTCTCCTGGTATGGAACATATTTCCTCCCCCATTTCAACATAGTTCCTGGTTCAGAGTTCTAGTTGAATTTTTCAAAAAGTTATGCATGGACAAAATTATCATTTTGCTTTCCCCCTACAATCCAGCTGTTCTCATGAGTCATGAACCACATGTCAAGATTTTTCTTCTGGATTTTGCATTTGTTTTTCTCCTTTTCCCCCTCCTTGTAATTGCTTCTGTTTACACACAAAAAAGGAAGATGCTAGTTGCCGTTCTGTTGCAACGGATGGAGCCCCCCAGATTTGCACTCAAATTATTAACTTTAAACCCAGGATAATTTAGTTCTTAAGAGATTCCAAAATAAAGTTCTCCCTTTTTATCTGTACCTTGCGTGCGCAAGGCCCACAATGATTTTCCCCACAGCTATGCAGGTTCAGTACTCCAACATTTCGCTTATCTTTTTCTTAGTTGCTTTACAACTTTTCATCATCCTTTTTCCCCATCTTGTTCTTATCATATGCGCTAAAAGTTGCTCATCCATGTTGTTTTTCATTCAGCTTGATTCTGCAGACTATGCAAGGAGCAGAAATGAAGGCCATGGCACCAGTCGCTCGCCAACACCAAGCCAAGACAGCAATTGCAGAGAAATGTCTACCCCCGGCGTGGTAGCCCGGCTGATGGGTCTCAGCTCAATGCCATCTATCAGCCATGAGAGGTCAGCTGGCGTCACGGACTCCTCCGAGGTCGGCGGTCACAGGAATGAACGCTCTCCAAGCTCAGGGAGCATGGCCACATTGCATCAGAAGCAACAGAAGCCAGGGCAGGCCATCGATGAATGGCATGAACATGCCAGCCAGTTCAATGCAGATTCACATGCATTGTGGTCAGGGCGGCACCACAATCACAAGGTAGCTTCACCTCTTAGGAGCCCAAGGTCACTGTCAAGCAGGAACAAGGCTCGGCTGATTGAAGCAGCAGCCAGGGTTCTGGAACCTGGTCTGCAGTCCAGGAATCGCCACCGGGCTCGGCGACATGCACGCTTGGAGTATCCGTGTAACGGTGATGGTGCGGCAGGGTCTGCTGCTGTCATGCACAATTTGCCCAATCAATTCTCAAGAGAGATGTGTGACGCTGACACACCAATGTCTGATGCTCGCAATGTAGGAGGTACCTCTGTGAACAATTCTACTTCTGGTCAGTGGTCTGAAGAAAATGGCAAGAAGATTGCTGCTGCTGCAAGGAGGTCAAGCCAGGATCTGTCATGGCAAGTGCAACCTGAAGGAAACAGTAAGGTCTTGCCTGTTAGCAGCTCGAGTGAGAAGGCTAGAATTAAGGAGAGTGATGAGATGATCTTCAATGCTACCGCCGATACATATCAAGTTGTCCGAAAAATTCAGCCGAGGAATGTATCCCGCCGGAATGTTGCTTCTAGCCCTCTCAAGCAGAACAACCTGAAGCAGAACGCATTGCCTATAGCTTATAGAACAGAAGATCCACAACATATAATTCAGAGGCAGAAACATAGAGCTGGGGAGCAACATGTGGCAAGCACAGGGAAAGATTTTGTTTCTTTAAACAAAAGTATGAGCAGCAGCACATCTTTCAGGTCCAAAGGAAAAGCAATGGATGAAATTCGCGTGCCACGTAGTAGTGCAGAGAACAAGAACCTGAGCACAAAAGGTCATCGAACCAATGGTCTGCGTAGTGATAGCTCTACCAAACCGAAGCTAAGGACTGCATCACCAAAAGGTATGGAGAAAGATATGATAATTGCAAAAGGCGCAGGGTTGGTTAGCGAGAAGCCAAAGACTGCCAGTACAAACTATGTTAGGAATGATTTTCGGGGACAGGTAGAGCCGCGAAATGCTTCCAGATGTAACGACTCCGACATTGTTTCTTTCACTTTCAGTTCACCAATGAAGGCCATCCCTACTTCTTTGCTCAGCGAAAATACCAGAGGGAAAGGTAGTGTTGTTCTGGGACCCCCTAATGGTGCTTATCCTAAAAGAAACTCCCAAAGGGATTGCCAAAATATTTCTTCAGAGAGGGAACTGGTTTCCAGGAAAAGCACAGAAGGCACATCAAGTACGGAGGCTGCGGAATCAGTATGCCTTAATCAAGATGAGCTGAAGAAGAACAGGGATATTCCTGGAGGCAGAGTGACCTCTTCATTGTCTGAAAAGGCGAGCGGTTTCCCTGCCCTAGAAAAATCATCAAGCGATGAATTTCTACGGGAGTTAGACAACCTGATGCATGGCTTTGGAGAGCTTCCTAATCCCATGGAGGTGCGCGAAACTCATAAAAAGCATGAGGTTAGTGACTTTGCTCATCCCTGTCTTCAGCCATGGTATATATTACTGAGATGGTTGTTCTGATAAATCATGAAAACATCAAGGATCATGTTTATCTGACAAAAACTCGTTGTTCGCTACCATCTGCAGGCCAACGGGAAAGCTAGTACTCCATCTCGATCGGTACCTGGAGGCGACAGACAACGAGGAACTCTTCGATCTACATATGCAGATGAGAACTGCGCTTCTGGGAGTCCAAATTCAGGTAACCAAAACCTCCTTTTTTGTGCACTGGACAATGTTAGCTGTGTACTGGCAGTTTCTTTATGCCCTTCGTTTTTGCATTTTGGGTCAACTAACCAAATTATTGGCCAATAAACTGCAAACCTGTGCTATCTAACCCTTCTATGTGGCATAATAATGATTTAAAATGCATAATTCTAATTCATGTCCTCAACCATTCCAAACAGATGCTCAATTCAAAGAAAGACGCCGCTGGGAGAATTCTACTTCCACGCCATCATTTATCGCCCGAGATGAAGCAACCACCGAGAGAAATTCCAGGTGCGCACCCGAGCAAAATCTTGGGCAGCATGGTGCGCACCGGTTAGCACTGCCGGCGGCCCAGGACGGCAAGCCGATGATGCACCCTGGAGAGGTCACATCAACTGTCGACCTGCTACTGAACATCTGCTCAGCCGACCTTCAGAAGCCCAAGACCTTCATTCTAAGGACATGTGAATCCGTTCTTGCCACCTTGACCACAAGCTTCAGAAACAACAGCTCCAAGGCCGCCGGAGCGTACCCGCAGCGGAGCCTCGCGTCCGACTTGGTCGCGGAGTGCCTGGACTCGATGTGCGTCCGGCTGTGCGACTCGGGCTACAGTTCGTTCGCGAAGCTCACCGTGGTCGTCGGCACCGAGGAGGAGCGGCTGGCTGATGAGGTGCGGAAGGAGGTCGCGAGGTGCGGCGGCATGGCCGGGGAGGACCTGGACGATCTCGCGGCCGGCGACGTCGAGCGCGCGGTGGAGAGCGGCATGGCGGGCGTCCTGCACGAGGCGTTGCAGATTGGCGCACAGATCGAGCGGGACCTGGTGCTGGAGCTGGTGCACGAGATCGGGCTAGACATGCTCAGGCGGATGTAAACTAACTAACTTCTTGCAGTAACCATGTTCGTCGTGGTACTGGTAGTATATGGGTTGCCCGAGAGCATTGTCGCGGCGACGGGCGTTCGTGGCTGCGTGCGAAGACATCATGGCCCGCGCCGGCCGGCTGCAACAGTTTAAATTGTTGCACCGGAGCATGCAGAATTTGTTCGCCGTGTCGACGCAGAATTGTTGCACCGGAGCATGCAGAATTTGTTGCCCGGCGACTACTGCACGGCACGGCGACAGACACCGCCGATCGTTGCAGAACACGAGGTGTTTCGGAAGTGGCCGCGTGCCTGCCGACCCCGTGATACGGGGGATGGAAGCGGAAGCATGCGGCACTAGCTGACAGAGAAGATTTGATGATGCGGGGTGCAAGACCCGTGCCCCGCGCGCGCCCGTGATTTCCGACCGAGGATGGCGTGTGAGCCACCGCCTGGCCGGTTCGTCGCAACAACTGGAGAGCAGCATGGGGTGGTGAATGGGGCAGGTGGAGTGGCCCGAGAGCAGAGGGTGATGCAGAGCTGCAGTCAGACGGCCTCCAAGCGGAGCAGCCTGCCTCTGTTCTTTCTCGGGGAAGATTCCTTCTACCCTGATGGGTGATGATGACAGACACCTCTCTTCGGGTGCGCAATCCTGCCGACCGCCGAAGCTCTCCTCGACCAGAACACGCTGCAAGCCTTCCGTTAAAATCCCAATTTATGTTTATTTTAAAATTTCTAGTTTAAGATTTGATGGGAAAAAAAATTAAACTAGAAATCTCAAAAGAAACTAGAAGCGGGATATTGGCGCTTGACACCTTATCCGTAGCAACTTTTGGGGGGCGAGTCATCCTTTACTTTGCCTAAATGCACATGTTCATGTTCATATGCCATGGGCTAGTCGTGGTGGACTCGTTCAACTACGATTGGTACTTTACCATACCCATGGCGTGTCGCTCCAGCTAGTAGTTGCTTTAAGCATGCAAGTCAACAGCTTGGCTACAACAAACCAACGTTGTAACTGCGTGGCTACTACGCTAGGCTTTCTCCGAAAGGACTTTATTACCACAACTGTACAACAAACGCGCACAAGGTTTCTCTGCCTCGAGATAGGTTACATGAACGAATTTCCGAAAGAATCGCACCATAAAAAAAATACAATACTCGCCTTGTCAATTCGACGTCGAACAACCTGGTGCGTCGGTCTTGATGACTCGGGTGTTGTACGAACCGCACGCGCCGCACTTGTGATACAGCCAGTGGAACCGAGACCTCCCTTTTCTTCCGCAGTCGTTGCAGAGTATATCCTGGACCAAATCAGGCAGCATGCCACCAACCGTGTAAATCCTTTGGCCAATTGGGAAGACATGGAATCGGGAACGGGAGAATAACTTACCTGGCACCGGTTCCGGTATTCCACGGGGAGCTCTTCTGCGGCCAGCAGGCCGTCAAGCATGCCGAAGTACACCTACAGAGAAATGAGAGGATAAAGAGTTTCACATCAGTTAATATTTCTGACTTCGTTTTATAAAGAAGTACGGCCTGTATGCATCGGAATTTGTTGACTGCTTTGGAATTTCTAATTTCAGTGAGATAGAACACAAGGTGCTGGAAATGCAGAAACAGTCTTGGTATCAAGTGGCGTAGCTTACCGTCATGTCTCCCAAGGATTTGGAGCAGATTGGACAGGTGTAGTGAGTACAAGTATATGCCTAGAATCAACAATAATGTTAGAATAGACTCCGGGACAGAGAAGCACATACAAAATTAGTGCCTCAGGTTGCGGCTAGACTACCGTACCTGAAAGCAAGCTGAATGCATGAAATGGCCACAAGGAAGACCTCTAACTGCTGCGCTTGATGTGAATAAGAAGTCGCAGCAGATCGGACAGTTCATCTCTAGCATCTTTTCTCGGCATTTGTGTTCTTTCAGTTTCACGCCCAGGCAACAATTGCACTTCATGCAATGGAAGAAATCGGTACCCAATCCTTCGCCAAGACGACACAAATTACAAAAAGGGCAATGGTACACGCTCCTGTGAAGTTCAGATAATTAGTCGTCTGCAATATATCGGACAGAACATACTACTGACTGGCTTGTACTTTCACACAAAACTGAAGTAAAAAAAAAGGGTATATGCACCGGAGAACTGAAGTTTTGAGCCTGAAGAAAGGAAAGCCGTACTATTCCAAACAAATGGCAGAAATGAGCAGCCCGATGCATTTATCATAGCAAAATTTTACCCTAGTTACGAAGATGGAAGTATTATTTGAAGAAACTTAACAGAACTGTAGTATTCTTGGATGTACTACGGAATAGCCACCGTCCACTAGGTAAAGTATCCTATAATTTTTTCCTTTAGGGAGCGTGATATAGCAAGAAAAAGGAGAAGTGGTGGAGGTGTTCTCTTATAATTAGTGAATCCTAGAATAATTAGTGAATCCTCTAGGATTTAATTACTTCCTGAGATGACAATAGATGCCTCATGACCATCATCCACACACAAAGACAAAGAAAAACTCTTGCTGCAAGAGAAACTTAAACCTAGTAAAGAAGTTCAAGCTTTACCTTTCATCATCAAAAAACTTGCATATAGAGCAATAATATTTCGCCATGGATAGCGCATTGCAAGAAGAACTTTGGCAATTTGGACCAACTGGTTGAACTTTCAAACAAAGCATGCACATCATCTCCACCGTTGTTTTCCTAAAAATTGCAGTAACGCAAAGTGAGCAATGCTTTAGCTTATTATCTCATAACAAATCTCTAACAGCCAATGCTAGTACTACGGAATATGCAATAGAATATGATTTCTGCCTTTCTATCACTATATTTTTGTATACCATGGCACAGCTAAGGCACAGCAATTAAAAGCTACGAATGGGGAAGTTGAGAAGTTCACAGTGCCAATGCTGGCTCATTTGAAGATTTTCAATTAACTATTTCCAATTGAATGTAAATTGCAGGAACATAGCAGATGAAGGAGAAATAAGAAAAGATAATAGAAGGGCCATGATGAGTAAGCACCTGCCAATAATCATGTTCTTCTGCTTTACATGAGAGAAATTAACCGCAAGCTTATCAAAGTCTCACTGTATTTATTAATGTTTAGATCACAGCGTGCCTATTTTTCATGTTTGTAATTTGTGTTAAAAAGGAACAATGGACATTCTACTACTGCAAGAATCATAGAAGTGTCCCTCAGGAAAGAAGATATTGGTTGTACTAAGTTTACCTTTCCATTGTATGATCACTAACTTTATCATGACAGAACCTGCATGTGAAAAGCTTATTGCAGCATGCAGCAACAAGCTTGCAGTTTCTTTTGTAATGCTCACAACCAAATATTTGTTTCTCTGGATCTCGATATGAGGGAAAACACTCGTGTATTACAGTAGATCCATTGTGATCTTCTGATCTTGGTTGTGGTGATTTCTGCTGAGCAGCTATCCAGCGGCTGAAATTCACGTGATTAACAGTATCAGATATACAGTAGGCATTCCAACTAAATTTACAAAATTAATTTGGGGGAGAACAGCAGGGAAACCCCGTACAACTTATTTGCTGCAACATGAATATAACAAACCTCGTCATGAGATTTTGCATTAGATATGCTTTCCTCCTTGGGTCAAGAGTAGAATCTTGAGAAACCTTCCGTATCTCAGCCTCAAGCTCACTCTGATTCATTCGGAAGATGTCCTTCCAGCCAGGCTTAAACATCTGGTCACTCTGATCGAGGATTTCCTCAAATTGATTTTCTACAGGGCAAAAGTAAGAAAAATCGGTGAATAAAAATCCTATATTCAAAACTGTAACATGACATAAATCATAGAGGTTTTAAAAACTAGTTTCCTTTACATCATAATTCCCACTATTTTGGTTTTAGCTGGCTAGTGGTTTTTCTAGCCAGTCTACTCTCCTGTATGATATGTCCAAGGTCACTTTCCGTGATTGTTCCCTTTTATCACGAATTTAAATCACCAACGATTGTATCATGTCTAGATTAGATCATTGAAACAACCCATAGAGAAACCGGGGGTGTCCATATCGGTCAGTTTAGTTATTGCAAAGAAATGCACTGATGTACCTTATACATCTTCTTTGCTCAAAACTGAAATATTCTCTATATTTCCTTTTTCCATGTAAATCAACATGCATATTTTAACTCTGTATTCAACAGGTTCACTATTATTTATGCAAAGTAGGTGACATGACTTGCTCAAGTAACACAACATCTAACTAGCGTATGAAATCATATGATGCTCACTGGAAGTTATATTCTCCTTACAATTAATCCAATGTAAGTGGTAATTCGTATCTGCTTTACCAAACAGAGCATAGATTGTCCTGGGTCTCAATTGAAGGTTTTCCTATGGATAAAATATCTGACTTAGAAATTATATTACCAAATGTAAGAAAGTAAATACATGTATAGCATGCCGACCAAAAATATGGTGGACAAGTTTGTAGTGGAGAGTCTATAAAAAGCTGAGCAGACCTTCTGAAGGGGAGGGGGTTTCATTTGAGGGGCCAGATGAAGTTGGTGAACTTTGCCACCACTCGTTTAGCCATTCGTCAAACATTGTATTCTTAGATGCTTGCTTCCATGTATCCAACATCTTGTTCTGTTCCTCTAGACTAAGTGCTGATGTAACCCAGGGTATCATTGACTGCAGAACCTCAGCTCCCGTAGATCCAATTATACGACCTACAATTTTATCCTGGTCATCTACAGAGAAATGTTTATCAAACAGTGGCCACAACTCAAGTTCTTCTCTATGCACATGATTAGACAGGGTAACCCGGATAGACTTGCACATTCCTTGAAGCTTTGTCACGAGTTCATTATGCTTCCTGGACCAACCAATCTCATTGTATGAACAAATATGGCTTTTTTCAGGTTCGTCAGTCTCATCAATGGGATGACCCGAATCATCACGTAAATGTGAAAGCTCAGACAGTATGGTAGATATATCTTTAAATAATTCTTCTTCTTGTTTGTGATCAAGGGTGTACGAGTGGCTGACATTATGTAGCGCGTCTTTAGATTCAAGAGCAGGGAATACAATTTCATCTTCAGCATTGCTATGAGCTCTATAAAGACCCCACAGTAAACGAAATCTTCCAATAAATTGGCGAAGGCGAGATTTATCTCCATCAATGAGCTTTCCGGATTCAAGATCTAAGAACTCTAAATCCTTCCGAATTGCCTTGTGAAATTTGAATATAGCATCAATTGGCCTAGAGATGTTATCTGGACTGCAAAATGTTGTGTCTGTCTCCCATGAAAAAAGACTTGAGTGTAACGAAGGTGCAGAATAACTGTAAGACAGCGAGCGAAAAGAGTTTACAGAAGCAAATGAATCAGCACCAAAGTTGCTACTTTCCACTCTTAACCCAGGAATGTGGCAAGGTTTGTTGCTACATCGAGGCTCTTCAATATCAGTAGTCTGTGAGCAGTGACTTATGTTAATATTGGTACTAGATTCTGCATGATTTCCTCGCTTGACTGGCCTAGAACCATTTTCTGTTTGAGGTGCTGAAAAGGTTCCGTTGTCGCTCAATGAACATGGACAGAACGATTGACATTTTTCTAACTCATCTCCATCCAATGAGCAGCTCAAAGCTCCTGATGGCATGCATATGAATTTTCCAGAGTTGGATGTATCCTTGAAACGACCTTTGCATGCCCAGCCAGATAGAAGTGTGACCAGTGCAGTTTCGGAGGAAGCTGCTATTCCATGCAAATTATTAGTATATATTCAGATTTGGAGGCCATGCAAATTATTAGTAAATATTCAGATTTGGAAATATGCTAGAGGTGTATAACAAATAGTAAACTTTAAATAAAGAGCTACCTGTCAAGAACATATTCTGAAGAAAAGACTGTCCATTTGCATCATCCAGCTTTGATACAAACCATGGTAAAACCTGTTCCAGTAACTTCAATGGCATGACGCAAAGACTCTTATACAAAAGTTCACTTTGTTCCTCTGATGAGAACTTTATCCTAGCTTGAGGGAGTACCTTCATAATAAGGTGAATTGGACATGAACCATGTTGGCCACTTGGTCAACCGGACAATATTCTGACTGACTGGGATACGGTTCCAGGTTTTCGACTACTAAACTAATCTTTGTTTCTTAGAAAAACTAACCTTTGTTTCCTCAGTATTGAAGTGCTTCTCAATTTCCTCCATTATCTGATCAGCTTGTGAACATAACTCAGAGTAAAAATCCACCGCAGTTGATCTTGCTCCAGCTGTTTGGATTTGTTCAATCAAACATCTAAACTTATTAAACTGCTGTTCTTGTTCAGCATGCTCCTGCTCAAAGCACACTTCACCATCAACTGCAGGAAATATAACTTGATCCTCGGCGATACTGCAGATCAACAAAAGAGAAGAAAAAACAGCAACTGATCAAACTAAGGTTACAAGATTCCACTTCACTTGATAAAATAAAAAATTATGAATCGGACCTATAAAGATAACAGTTTATACAGTTCTTCTGAAGAAAACCATATAAACTCCAAAGCAAAACAAATAAGAACATATTCACAATGCTGGTAATTATGTTCATTCACTGTGCTTGCTAGTATCTCGAGTTTTTACAGCTTCACGGTCATCCACACAGTTGTGCCAAAACCACCACTTGCTGTGGAAACATGTTATTTGATGCATCTCTATTCATTTACAATGATGAATATGCATTTAATTTGTTCATATAAAAGCAATGTGTTGTCAGATTCTGTGTAAGCTTATAATGTATCAATGCATAGCTGACGAAGTATCAATATGTTCAACATAATAGAAATCAATTGTGGCGATGCATGTGGAATAATAAACTGGCTAAACGTCAAGATTTTCAAATAAAGGTGCACATGAGTTGAGATTCAAAGCCACAGACCTGTGGAAGATGCATACATCTGCAATAAACCGAAGTCTATGGTTGAAGGCTGATATATCGGAGAAGTCTCCGGACTGCTGGATCCTTCTTGTCTCCTCTACGATATCACTCAATTCATTCCGGATAGCATTGTGCCACCACAAGATCTCATCTATTGGATGTATTACAAGCTGACTACGACTAGATTCTTCATGCTTTCTCTTTCCAATTTTAGAATGCTCATGTGAGCATCTGTGTTTATCTGTTTGATGAGATGTATCCTCATATCTACAACTTCCTTTTGAAGAAGGATTATCAAAATCTTGTGCCACTGTTGTTACTGCTTTACCTCCAATCCATGCAAACACAACCTACACGATTTTTGAAACTAAAATTAAGTGAGCATACAAATCTTGTTGTTTAAAATAAGATGTATGATAGTGACGACCTGTTGGAGAAGCTTCTCTTGAGGAACAATTTTATGTAAGCAGTAAAGAATATCTTGGTGCTCATCAGGTGAAACTGAAGATGAAAGCCATGGAAGGAACTCTGTCATCATATTTACAGGGATGTTGCATATGAACTGCCAGACTAAATCAGCTTGTTCCTCGTACGAAAACTTCGTAATAAGCAATGGGAATACCTGAAACATCCTCAGATGATTAGCCACCAAAACTGTATGCACTATACTGAAAGGAACAAATAATGACAGAGGGAAACACTAATATAGTGATTTAAGGAAGACATACTGCAAAGTGAAAAATTGTCATCGAGTACATAATCAAAAATAATTTCTGCACTTGTAAAAGCCCAAGAGAAACTTTTCATTGTGAACGTTCAGTTTACTCTTAGGTTTGCCATTGAGTTCTCTAAGCAGTTAAAATAATTTTAATCAAAGCTATATGCTTTACCAGCACATGCCTATAAGCTGCTGTGAAGTAAGGTCTTGAACCATAAACATGCATATAGATCGTATAAAGGACATGGCAAATAGCGAGACATTCTAGAGATACTCCAGCACTTCATAGGTGGCTTCTAGATTATGATGTCTTATCAGCAAAAGCAGAAGTAGCATACATACATGGAAATTGGAAAAAGTGTTTAGCTTTCATTATACCAGCGTAGTGTGTACCCAATGACCGCGACCCATACATTAGAACATAACAGTGGATAAGGGGCACATTGTCAATCGGCAGGAAAACCATGCTTAGAAACGTCTTCCTACACATGCATCACCTTCTAGCGTTATGCACGAAATGGTGTTACTCCATATTTTTGTCCTGTAGTTCAATATATGGTTCCTAAACCTAAATATATAACAGACTAGACAATAGGATTACTACAAATGGGATAAGAGCAAATAAAGGTCACGAAGGCATAAATGCATATAACCTCATCACAAAAATTTTGCATATAACAATAACCATCAGTTGTCTCTAGATTTGTATGTTATTGCTTCTACTCTACCATAACCTCTTGAGCTAAAGTTACATCCTAAGTTCCCAGCAATGTCTTCAGTTACTTTGATTGAAACTTGCTAGTTTGATTCAACAACTCAAAACTTCCTAAAATGGCCTAAAATGGAAATCATTAGTCAATTACAGCATGGCAATAAATTTCATACAGCTGCCCGCCATAGAAATGAAATCCCCTTCAAGTGTCATTTCAACAAACAACATACAAATAATAGAAGATAATAATCAGGGAGAAGGGAAAACCTGTTCTTCTTCTTTGAACATATGTTGAGTTATAAATGTTCGAATTGCTCCAGTACAGGACGCAAGCTCCCTCCGAAGACCATCATTGTTCTGTACATCAAGCTGTAGTAGAGCGAATAGGTGGGCAAAGAGATCATTTTCCCTTTTGTGCTCAAGGGAATATGTCCCTGCTACATTCTTGACTCGAATATCGAGTGCTGGAAAGATAACCTGAAATTATCAAAGTAAAATATTATATCTAAAATGTTCACTACAGCCATGCATTGTGAATCGTGGTATGCTTAAAGTTGGCTTAACAATTTTCACAAACATATCAGTGCACACTTGATTGGTTCCAGTTCCAGACTTGCAAGTGATAGCAGGAATGAAATTACAATGAATGTGGCCTACTAGAATGTGTAGGGAATTGCCATAGTCTACGCTACTATGATTAACACAAGCAAATGATGTACGCCGAGATGGAATCCGGTAATTAGATGCTCAAGTTCCAGCAACCGGCCAGGGTTTACCAATTCAGTTCAAGACACTAGGCCTTCGCATCAGAATGCTACTTAGTAAAATCCTAGGAAGGCATACAAAGGGGAACGTTATGCAGCGAATAGTTGATGATCAAGTGGTGAGTACATGTAAGATCCTAAACGTGTCTCAGACTATACCCATGATTTTTTTTAGCAGATCACTGTACCTACAAACTCCAACCATTTCCATTCCAGATCCTGGCAGTGTTACACCTCATTTCCAACCCCGAATCCAACCCAAATCCCCGGGTCCAATTCAACAATTCCGCGGTATTAAACACCTACATAGCCATAATTCCGCATCACCACGCATGGTAGCCCAAATTATTCGCCACAATTTCAGTACACCAAAGCGATCGACAACAGAGCGAAGGAGGCTCCGGGTGCGCAATTGATAACCGTACCGCGTCCTCGGCGTCGCAGTGGTGCCTGTAGACGGAGAAGAGGAAGCGACAGCGCCTCTCGAGCGCCGCCACGTCCCCGCCGTGGCGCTCCGTGGCGAGCCTCACAGCCGCGGCGTGCAGCTTCTCGAGCTCGGCGCGGATAGCCTTGTGGAAGTAGACGAATATCAGCACCGGGGCCTCGGCCGCCGACCCCGCGGCGCCAGAGGCCGAGGCCTCCGCCGCGGAGGAGGCAGGCGGGGGAGGGGAGCGCGGGATCACCGCGGCCATCGGCGTCGCCATCCTCCGCCGCGCCTCGGCTGCTCGGAGCTCCGCCTTTCGCTGGGTGGGGTTCGCTCTCTCCTGCAGACCTGCAGTTCGTGTTGTTTTCTGGGCTTTTTCTATGTGCTGGTGGCCAATGAGAGATGGAACGGCACGAGTGGCCGTTTGCGGCCTGCTGGGCTTGTTGGGGGCGCCTGTGTCTGTACTCTGGACCCACTCTCCAGTGAGATTACATTTTTTAATGTAGAAAATGTACACTTGTCTTTTCCACCCCCTCTTCGAAGAGCTTCCCTTTTCATACCCGCAAAAAAAAAGCTTCCCTTTTCATAAGAAAAACATAAAAAAAGAGAAAATACGGAAACAAACATTAAAAAAATCATGGAACGGAAACATATGTGGATTTGTTTTGGCGGAAACGAAAACAGAATAGGCTCGAAAACAAGATTTCCATTTTCGTAAATGTGGACAATTCTGTTGTAAATATGTGTTATATGGTTCAACCCAGACCCTTGCCAATCTTATAGTTAGGCAGACTTTTCGGTTTCTAGGAGGGCTTCTCCGGGAAGCTCCTTTTTACTAGATTCTCTCAGAAGCTCGCCTCATAAATTAGCTTAATCTTCTAAATTTGTCTTGCAAAGAGTAGTTTGGAAGTCTATAAATAAATTTGTGAGACGACTTCTGAGAGAAGCTTCTCGGAGAAGCCCTCCTAGACACCAAAAGAAGTGTGCCTAATTTTGGTTCTTCTTGGTAAGAGTTCAATGTTGGCATGCAAATTAACCCACATTGACATGCACGCTAGTTTGTGTTCTTGTCCTTGCCAACGGTAATCATCAAAAGCATGCATGGGCAAGCAAATCCTTTCCAATGTAGAGTACACCTACGGTCAAACCAACAGATCGACTTGAGCTCTTTATTCAAAAGTACAGTAAAAGTTTATCTCTCGATCTCCCATTCTCTCTACGGTATGCGATGCCGTTACATAAACATTTCACATGCGTCAACTTCGCGTATATATATGTGTACTGTTGAACCCTGATAGTGTTAAGAAAGCATACATTAAGCCTCCAGCTATTCGGTGGTCACATAACAACACTTTGCAAATCCACGAGACACCACCTGTCGTACTAAAAGAAAACGTAGAAAAACGTCTTCTGAACGTACACACTCGCGGTGGCTGCTGATTGGTAGGACGCCTTAATTCATGCACCATGCATGCAACAGGAAATCACAATGACGAAAATAAGAAGAAGGCGTGTCTCGTGCCGCCCACAAAATCTAGCGCTCGATCGGCCCAGAATAATACTAAAATCTCATCGATGGAACGTATAATAAGGTATGTACCGGATCTAGGCAGCGCTATAGTAATCAAAGATTTCTAAGTTTGGCCAGTGAGAGATTAACTAAGATAAAAATACAATGTTCCTCGTCGGATCCCATGAATGAATGGAAAGGCAGCGTGGCATGTTTGCCTCCTCACATTCCCAAACGGTGCTTCGAGATAACTATATATATAGAAACCCCAGAGCTAGTATAACTTATAACACAGCTGTTGGTCCGTCGATCCGGCCAGATAATGGGAGAGAGATCGATAGATAGATACTGCAGATAAGTTTGAGTATTCGGTGTGCGCTCTCCCAACGACCCAATAACCCAAGCCTGGATATATGTTAATCAATCCTTGACATTTAAAAAGGACATGCAGTTCAGGTTCTTTTTGGTAGTAATTAATCTATTGTAAGCATGTGCCATCGGTCTAATGATAGTCTGCGTTAGGTCATGAAATGGACGTATGTGCGTGTATTCATGCATGAATGTTTATGCTAGCTACGTGGAGTACAAAGTAAGATAAACTTTATGGGCTGGGCGAACTAATCTTCTCCTGTATGGAAAGGGGCTCGAAAGATTAGGCAGATAATGTCTAAACGTACCCACTGAGACCGGGCAAAAGATTGTCATGTTTTTCTTTACATCTATCCTTTTGCATGGTCTACTTAACTTGGCAATATCTCATGGCAGACGTCGCTAGTGTGCAATCTGCAATCCCTACGTCCCTTTTTATAGGGTGTTATTTTCTTTACAGAAAAAGGCATGTTTTCTTTCTCTCTCACTCTTTTTTTAGCAACACTACGGCGGGCAGAGCCAGCCTGAACTTTATATATCAACAATCAGCCAAGGTATAGGTTTTTATTACAAGGAAGGGGATTCGGGGATTCAAAAGCCATAGCCTAGGGTGGTTCATAAGGGGTACACCAGGATTTGAGACGTTCAACAATGGTGGCAGAGCGACAGCGGTAAGCCCAAAGACTGATATCTTCGGTGCATCTTCGGACAACAATAGGGAGAGGCTCGTCGATGCCGTCGAAGACTAGTGCATTGCGGCGCTTCCAGATGTTCCAAAGGATGGTTGTGGTGATGGTGGACCCAAAATATGATTGACTTCGAGCCAGGCAAAGGTCATGAATACAGGTGCTATGTGTCTCAGCCTCGTTGGGAAGAAGTCCCAGACTTGTCGGGCTCGGTGGCATCCCACCAGCAAGTGGTCAACATCTTCGACCAGGCTGCAAGAGGGACAGTTGGGCGAGCTACCGATTGATGATCAAGCTACGCTGGTCTGGAGGAATGCTTCCCCCCTAAAATGCAGATTTTAACGGCCTCGACACATAGCACCTGTTTCTCTCTCACTCTCATCCACCATTCCCTATGAACAAATATTAACGGTAGAGAAGCTCTTCTTTCCGGAGGCTCTTCAGATCACATCACAGGGACATGATCTTTCCTAAGCATTGTATTACAACTGCTAAGCGGGACATGTGCGGCTCTACCGGCCCTCTACCCTGGGTGGCCGCCCAAGCTTACTGGCGTGCGACACCTTGCGATATCTGACGAAACAACCACACAATAAGGACACACATAGCTTAGCCTAAATCCAAAAAAAAAAAAAAGATTGCTCCATGATGGTCCATGTGGCCCTCGTTATTGATGCGCTCAAAGATGATGGCTGATAAGAGGTTCCAAAGTACAAAGTGAGTTTTTTTTCTTAAGAAAATATCGAGCTGTTGGGAAGGAGATGCCATCCGGCGTGGCCACGCACGCAGCCGTACGGCGGATGGATGCCGGCATGTGGTGGGTGAGCTGGTGGCACGCGCGGCACGGCCGAGGGGTTGGGGCAGCACGAGGCGCCCGTGCGCTGGGCGGCGGCGTCCACGCTCGCGCGCGCGCGCGCACGGCTGTGCGTTCGGCTCACGCAGCCGTCGGACTCAGCAGCGGCGCCACGCAAAGCTCCGGCATCTCGGGGATTCCTTCCGGCCGTAAAAGCATCGGGCCTACGAGGCCGACGGTACCATCGAGCTTTGCTCAGTGGCGTTTTACTTGGACTCACACGATGGGCCTAATGGGCCAAAACGGTGAGCCTTACGCATGTTTGGACAGATGCCATTTGACTTGACTAACATCTCACTCAAAAAGAAAATTAGGCTAGCATCGCAAAAAATATAAGCTTAACGATTAATCAAGAAAACTAGATGAATTCTAGGGTTAGACTCATCTATGCATGAGAGAGAGTCTTTTCTCCTTCCATTGCAGTGGAAGAAGAAATCTACAAGCTACATTCATCATACAAAAAAAAAATCATTCGAGAAACACCGAGTATGTCGTGAACGTATGAATACACAACACCACAAGTGCACACTCACAGAGCCTATTGCAGACTAGAATCATGGAGCTTCGAGATTAACGAATCATTTTTTATAACCATATGTTATTCTAAGATAATAATGACTCAAATACTAAATTGGTTTCACGGGCAACGTTGCAGTTCTAGATGGTTCTCTTATACGTTAAACTTAAAATACTAACTTATAGATGGGAAAAAAATCTACATATCGATTTATTTAAGTTGGATATGCAATAAGAGTCCTATGTTAAGTAACATAACTCATATAAGTCATACAAAATATCATTTATTTTAATTTAGTTTCATATACAATGCAACAATCGAAATAAAAATTATACATAGCGATTTGAGAAACATAATCATATTTAAGATAACAAAATCGGTAATATAGTTTTATGTTATATCACAATATTTTTTATTTGAGTTACGAATAATATTTTTCAGCTGGTATGAGTATGTATTTGATTTTGGAAAAGTTCAGTCAAGAGGTATAATTCCTTGTGGAATTTGAAACATTGTCTTGTATTTTGTTTTGAAAGAAATATCTTAGAATATTACATGAGATGTATGTAATATGTAATCGACCTCTAAGCATAATTTTTACTTTTCGATGTCTAAATGTGCAAATAAGGGTGCTAGTGGGAATGGATGTTGGAGGCCGCTTGTACTGTAGTTATTATGTTGGAGACTTTAGTAATGTTCACAGTGCTTTTCTTGTAATAGAAGAATGAAGGTCTGATCGCTTTCGAGCAGAAAATTATGTTGGAGACCTTGAAGATCATGAGGTCCGTTGGTGTTGAAGTGGGTGACCCTCTGCCATCAGGTGAGCTAGAGGCTTTGCTGGAGGCCGCCCAAATCATCAATGGATTCGTAAGTCTCTGCATGGCCATTGAAACTTGGTAGCAGCACTAGCTTCTCATAGGAAAGTTTTGACCTGATGCTTGGTTTGGTACAGTTTTCATGTCTAGTCCTTAAAATAAGGTGATGGTTTCATCTAATGTTGTTCCTGAGAGAACGGGGCAGTGGCCCAGTGATTGGGGTCGCGGTGTGGCGGCCCAACGACCTGAGTTTGATTCCCACCGGGGATAAATTTCCTGGAATTTTCACAAAGGAGCACCTCTTCTATGAAAATATGCCACCAAGGGCTAGTCCTGGTTGGTCTCATTTTTTTAATGTTGTGTGATGCCAAATTTTGTGCACGTCTAAATGCACGGTATATTTATTTTCTCGTATGAATGATGATGTCTATGGTCTGCGGGACAGAAATGATCCACTTCAGTTGGGGAGAGAAGAACAGAAAACTTGTTCATGTTCGTCACATCCTATTACACTTTTTCTATTCTTTTGTGGAGTAGTATAAATCTGAGACCGTCATGTCATGCGATGGGCAAGCTGACACCTCCAGCTGGATTACTCTGCCCGTGGGAACAATAAGGCTGGTCATAGTTGAAAGGGGATCGTATGAGCACCTAGAGGGGGGGGTGAATAGGTGCTACCCAATTTTTATTTCTTTTTCAATTTAGGCTTGACATAAAAGATAAATTCTCTAGATATGCAACTACGGTGAATTTATCTATATGACAAGGACAAAAACAACTAAGCAAGAAACACAATAGGGAGATAAGGGAGGAAAGAGATAACCGAAATGGAAGCACGCGGAGACAAGGATGTATTCCCGAGTTCCTCCTTGTTAAGGGAGTACGTCTCGTTGGAGGGGTGTGAGCTCGCCACGAAGGCCTACTCAACGCCACAAAGGCCTCACCCTATTCTCCGATGAACCTCGCCACAAAGGCCTAGTTCACCTTCCACTATCGGAGACCTTCAAGGCGGAATCCGGAGCCCTTACAACGTTCTTGGGGCACACACCCACAACTTAATTGGGGGCTCCCAAATCAACACTCTGTTACAATTACAACAACAAGTGAGCACAAGAATCTAGGGTAACACAAAGCTAACCCTAGAAGAGAAATCCCTCAAGTGAATGAGGGGGAAATGAAGAACGGTTTGGTGAAGATGTAGATCGGGTCCTCCTCCTTCAATCCTCCAAGAATCAAAGCTTTTGGTTGGAGGAGTTGAGAGATCTTGCAATTATGAGCTTTTGCTTTTAATGAAGAGAGAGGGTGCAAGAGCTAAAGAGCTGGAGGTAGGTGGAGGGCTATTTATACCCCTCCAGGATTTCTAGCCGTTGCAGGATTCGGGAGGCCGGAAATTCCGGGTTAAAGGGCCGGAAGTTCCGGCCAAGGGCCGGAACTTCCGGTCGGTAGACCGGAATTTCCGGTGGGCCGGAAATCTCCGGAGAGAACTTCCGCCCACAACCTCCGGGACCCCTCCAGAGAGGGATCCCCGAAAAGACTTAGTCGAAAACCCACAGAAATTTCCAGGGACCGGAACTTCCGGCCGAAGGGCCGGAATTTCCGCCCCATCGGAAATTTCCGGGGGGAACTTCCGGATTAAAGTTCCGGGACCCCTCCAGAGAGGGTTCCCAAAAATGACTTAGCCAAATTTCCACGAGAAATTTCCTTGGGCCGGAACTTCCGGCCAGGAGGCCGGAATTTCCGCCCTGCCGGAAATTTCCGGGGGAACTTTCCGGAGGAAAGTTCCGGGACCCCTCCAGAGAGGGATCCCAAATATGACTTTAGTCGTTTTTCCACCCGAAATTTCCTCGGGCCGGAATTTCCGCACCACCGGAAATTTCCGGGGGGAACTTCCGGGGGAAAGTTCCGGGACCCCTCCAGAGAGGAATCCCAAAGATGACTTAGTCGAAATCGCGCTAGGGACGGAACTTCCGCCCGTAGGCCGGAATTTCCGCCCCCCGGAAATTCCGCCCAGAGGGCCGGAACTTCCGGTCCTGAAACAACCAGAAATCCATTCCTTAAGGAGCTCTTCTTCATCTTTGATCTTTACTTCGATCTTTTCACCTTTTGGGTCTAATCACCTAGAAACCTGTCAACATACTTAGCCAAACAAGATTAGCCCATAATGTGTGGTGTCATTAAATCACCAAAACTAAGAGATGTTCTTTCAATCTCCCCCTTTTTGGTGATTGATGACAACACACACACAAGAAAAATTAGGGCTCCCCCTCGACGGGAGCTCCCCCTAAATAAGAGCTTATAAGACACCAAGATAGATAAAACATGAAGTAGGTCACAAAGGTTTGCATGTCTTACACCACACATCACATAGTTCAACTTACGAAAAAAAATACAAAGGCACAAGCTTAGAAGAGGCAAATAAGGCAAAGAGAAGCTTGTGCCCAACCCATGCAAATACCCGCACCTAAGAACTACTTCTCCCCCTTTGGCATCAAGACACCAAAAAGGGAAAAGAGCGATGCTACAAACGTCCCACAAGAATCACTCCGAAGCCGTGGCCTCGGACACCTCCTCCTCCTCACTATCTTCATCCTCAGGCACATCAACAGTCCACTCCACAAACTTGCTGTTCCAGTTCTTGTAGCGAACAAGGGGCGGAATCGCCGGCTGAGGTGGCATCTGAAGCTGAGCCATAATCTGCTGCTGATTCTCCAAGATGGTACGGCGCTCAGCGTAAGCATTATAATTCTCCTTGTGGATGGCCACATTCATACACAAGACCTTCTCAATAGCACGCTTGATCCAAGAACGTTTAGGGCGAGCCGCACCCCCAGAAGAGGAGCTCACAGGAGCACTGGGAGGAACACGAGACGAGGGAGGAGCACAGCGGGCTGAAGAAGCACGATGAGTGAGGTGAGCAGACTTCCGGTTCATTTTGACCCTCCCATGAGATTCACAAGTAAGCTCCACATCTGGGTCGGTAACATCATCAGAAAACGGGTACTTGGCCTTGATGAGCATCATGACATAAGGAGCATAGGGAGGCACCTTCTTGTTGATCACAGAGTCATACATCTCGTGGAAGATATAGTCCATAACATCCACAGGGTTCGCATTGGGGCGAAGGGTACCCTGAGTAGCTGTCTCATGAGCAAAGTGAAGAAGATTCACCAGCCCTCCACGAATAACATCATTGTTACCAGCACTTGGAGCAATGGACTCCCGGAACATGCACAAGAGAATGTCATAGAGAGGAAGGAGCCCGTGGGTGGTGCCAACCTTGCTCTCATCACTATAAAGATCCTTCAGTTGAGCCTTGTCATAAGAGGACCCAACGATATGCATGCGAGTCCCCTCATCGAGCATGGAGCCAGAAAACCGGTAGCCAAGTATAGCAGCAAACTCTCTGAAGTTGGAGGTAAGCATATGAGTGTCTGACATCCAAGTCATCCCAATGTTTATGTCCTTGTCAAACACAACCGTCGCAAAGAATTGCTGAATCATGGTAACATTGTAGTTGCATTCTGTATCCATCAGACGCCTCAACCCCAAGCAGTCCACAACACGAATAGCAGTCCCAAAGTAATCTTCCTTCTTCATAAGGTGATCAAAGTCAATAGCCTTCATCGGGCAAACCCTTTTCTTTTCTGACATGGCCATATATACTTCATTGAAGAGAATCTCCTGCTCATGGCACCAGAAGCAATTGTCTATCTCCAAATCTCGAGGCTCTGCATAGAAATCCGTCTTGCGCCATTGAATGAACTCAGTCCTAGTCATCTCACTGAGAGTAACTTGCACAGCTTTCTTCTTCTTGCGTTCCCTTTCAAGCTGAGAGCGGTGAGCGGCCAAAGTCTCCTGGTCAGACTCAGAATCGAACTCGATGTCTTCAGGGCGAGGAGTGCCACGAGGAGGGTGAGAGGCCGCACGCTTGAAGCGACGACGAGAGGAGGAACCACCTGCAAGAAAAGGAATAGACAGACGGGAAAGCATAGATAAGCACTCGTGTCCGGCGGCTAAAAAGGACATAGCAGTGAGAAGAAAGTAACAATTTTGGTTCAGGTTCACACCGGAAATTCCGGCCCAGAAGGGGCGGAAATTCCGGCCGGCCGGAAGTTCCGGCCGCTGCACACCGGAAGTTCCGGTCTTGTGCAGCGGGCGGAAATTCCGTTGAATCTGAGCGAAAATCCACACTACTTTGAAAACACTAATAGGCAAGGAGAGAACTAGCCTAATGGAGCAATTCAACCGAAGGAAACTAGCAAATACCATCTAAATCGACTAGGTTAAACGAAGTTTGAGTTCGTCCTAGATTCAAAAATAGAGGTAGTTACCGGCGTCCATGGCGAAAAGCAAGTGGAGGAGAAGAATCCCCTCGACGAGGAGATGCGAAACCGGCCAAAAACCGGCGGAATCCGGGGCGGAGGCGGCCCGGTGGAGATCGTCCAACGGCAAGGGCTCCCGGGCGGAGAGAGAAGGAGGGGGCGCGGGAGGTGGAAGAACTGCTCGTGAGAGGCAGTTCACCCCGCGGCCCTGTTAAAAAGAGCCCGGTCACTTAGACCGGAAATTCCGGCCCGAAGGGCGGAAATTCCGGCCCCCGGAAATTCCGGCCCCTAAGGGCGGAATTTCCGGCCTGCCGCCAGAGATGTCCAAGATAAAACTGCCACACACAAAAACTGGACACGAGTGATTGAAAGCAATGGTTCAGGGATACGTTGGGGCTTAGGATAAGATCTCAACCTGTCTTAATATGGTACGACACTCATGTTTGCAAGATGCAAAGGTGAAAGGCCAAGCATGAGTGATTTTCCATGGCACGCACATAGTGACATATATAGGTCTAGGAAAAACCAAATGAAACACAAATGAAACCCAACTCCTCACATGAGGAGGTCGGTGGCCAAAGCCACCATATATGAGTATAGAGGAGTGAGACACCGCGAAGATGTATCTTGGGTTCTCACTCACAACTCATCATTTAAGCTCACAATTCATAAATTGAATATAGAGTAGAACAATGAATGCATTAATCTAGGCATAATGGGGGGAGGGAGAGCCCAATAGTTAGGACAACACTCCCCCTATGTCCATGCCTACACCTAAACCCAAATAGAGAATTGACCTATAGGTGTGTATGCAAGATGGTCAAGTCAAGCTCCTCGAATCCACGATATTTAGTTCATTCCTCAAATAAGTGAATCTTGCTTCATCAAGTGGCTTCGTGAATATATCGGCAAGTTGGTCCTTGGTTGGCACATAAGCAAGCTCAATGTCTCCACGGGCAACATGATCTCGAATGAAACTCAATGTGCTTGGTTCTTGAATGTTGCACCGGGTTGTAGGCGATCTTGATAGCACTCTCATTGTCACACAAAAGAGGCACTTTGTCACAAGTGACACCGTACTCCTTCAAAGTTTGCCTCATCCATAACAATTGAGTGCATGCACTTGCGGCGGCAACATACTCGGCTTCGGCGGTGGAGAGGGAAATGCAATTTTGCTTCTTAGAAGACCAACTCACCAAAGACCCGCCAAGAAATTGGCAAGCCCCGGAAGTTGATTTCCTATCATCTTGATCACCGGCCCAATCCGAATCCGTGAAACCCCGAAGAGTGAAAGATGAATCCCTTGGATACCACAAACCAAACCTTGGGGTATGAATTAAATATCGTAGGATTCTCTTGACCGTCAACATGTGGCTTTCTTTAGGAGCCGCTTGATACCTTGCACACACACCTACACTCAACACAATATCGGGTCTAGATGCACAAAGGTAAAGCAACGAACCTATCATGGAGCGGTAGAGCTTTTGATCCACATCTATACCCTTTGGGTTAAGTTGTAGATGGCACTTGGTATCCATAGGAGTCTTTTTCTCCTTAGCATCCACCATATTGAACCTCTTGAGCATGTCTTGGATATACTTTGCTTGGCTAATAAAAGTCCCTCCTCTCAATTGCTTGATCTCAAATCCAAGGAAGAACTTCAACTCGCCCATCATAGACATCTCAAACCTATCGGTCATAAGCTTAGCAAATTCATCATTAAAAGCTTTGTTAGATGAGCCAAAGATAATATCATCAACATATAGTTGGCATACGAAAAGCTCCCCTTTAACCCTCTTAGTGAAAAGAGTGGGGTCGATTTGCCCAACTTCAAACCCACGGTCTAACAATAACTCTCTAAGGTGCTCATACCACGCACGTGGTGCTTGCTTAAGTCCATAGAGCGCCTTATCGAGCTTGTAGACATGGTTAGGGAAGTTGGGATCCTCAAATCCCGGGGGTTGCTTAACGAATACCAACTCTTTCAAAGGACCATTAAGAAAAGCACTTTTAACATCCATTTGTTGCAATTTGAAGTTATAGCAAGAAGCATAAGCAAGGAGGATACGGATAGACTCAAGGCGAGCCACGGGAGCATAAGTCTCTCCAAAATCAATGCCTTCAACTTGAGAGTACCCTTGAGCCACCAATCGAGCCTTGTTCCTTACCACCATGCCATGCTCATCTTGCTTGTTCTTGAAAATCCACTTTGTGCCTATAACATTGCGGCACTCCTTTGGCTTCTCAACTAGCTTCCAAACTTTGTTGCGCTCGAAATTGTTGAGTTCTTCATGCATAGCTAGCAACCAATCCGGATCTTCAAGAGCTTCGGCCACTTTCTTCGGTTCAAACATAGCAATATGAGCTTGATGATCACTAAAATTTGCCAATTGCCTTCGGGTGGACACCTTGCTCCTCACATCACCAATAACCTTGTCAAGGAAATGTTCACGACGTTCCATGGTTCTTGCAACTCGAGCTTGACGACGGGCTTCGATATCCTCATTGCATCTTGGAGGTATCACTTGATCATCTTGATCATTTGAGTCCCCGTCATGACCGGAAGGTTGACCTTGATCATCAATGGGCTCGGCTTCAACATTTGAAGAAGATGGTTGAGCAAGGTCTTGATCTTGGCTAGCGTCATGAGATGGAGAGTTTGAATCTTGCATAGCATCATGATCAACGGGTTGAGGGTCTTCAACTTGTTCTTGGGTTGGTGCAACTTGCTCTTCTTGGGCAACGGTTTCTTGTGTAGATGAAGGCTCCACTTGAGTAGAGCATTGTCCTTCTCGATCCACCACAAGGGGTTCCTCAATGGGGCGGAAGAATCCCACACCCATTCTTCTTATGGCTTCTTGAGGAATTTCATCATCTACATCGGAAACATGAAATTGCGCCACTTGGGAGCCGTCATTCTCATCGAACACCACACTACAAGATTCTATGATGCGCCATGAAGCTTTATCATAGATTCTATAAGTGTGGGATTCGCCACCGTAACCAACAAAAATACCCTCTAGAGATTTAGATTCGAATTTAGTGAGGCGACAACCTTTAATCAAATAGAAACACTTACAACCGAAGACGCGGAAGTAGGAGATGTTAGGCTTGTTGCCGATGAGGATTTCATAAGGAGTCTTGTTCAAACCTTTGCGGAAGTAGAGCCGGTTGGATGAGTGACAAGCCGTGGATATAGCCTCCGCCCAAAACCTTAGCGGAGTCTTAAACTCCGCAAGCATGGACCTAGCCATATCCATAAGAGTCCGGTTCTTCCTCTCGGCTACACCATTTTGTTGAGGGGTATATGCGGCGGAATATTGATGACGAATACCCTCTTCACTAAGAAACTCATTAAGGGTGTAGTTCTTGAACTCGGAGCCATTATCACTCCTAATAGCCAATATGGGGACATTGTGTTGTCGTTGCATTTCGGTGGAGAAGTCGATGAAGGTTTGTTGGGTCTCACTCTTCAACTTGAAGAAATAAACCCAAGTGAATCTTGAATAATCATCGACAATCACCAAGCAATATTTCTTCCCACCAAGACTTGCTTCGGGCACGGCACCAAAAAGATCAACATGGAGAAGCTCCAAGATCCTCTTGAAAGAAACGATTGTCTTGCTAGGGTGAGGAGAATCATGCATCTTGCCTTCAACACAAGCCCTACAAACACGGTCCTTGGCAAAAGAGACATCTTCTTTTAGTCCGAGTATGTGGCCACCCTTGTGGAGACTTTGCAAAGTTCTCATGTTGACATGGGCTAGGCGGTGATGCCACAACCAACCCTTGTCGGCCTTTCCGAATAGGCACATCGAATTTGTAGTGGTTTTCCCCGAAAAGTCAACCACAAACAAATCATCCTCGACGTACCCAACGAAAGCGACCTTTAGAGTCTTGCTCCACAAGATGACCACAATATCAACATCAATAAAGACGGCAAAACCCATCTTATTAAGAGCATGGACGGAAAGTAAATTGTAACCAAGGGTTTCGACAAGCATGACATTTACTAAGGTGACATCCTTAGCAACTACCACCTTGCCCAAACCCGTTACCTTAGACTTTGATCGGTCTCCAAATGTGACGGTTCCTCCATTTATGCTTGTTCTCAACTCCGTCATGATCTCTTTGCTTCCGGTCATATGTTTAGTGCATCCACTATCAAGCACCCATTTTGACCCGCCGGAAGCATAGTCCTACAAGGAATCATTGCTTTGATTTAGGTCCCCATTTTTCAATGGGTCCTCTTTTGTTAGCAACAAGGGTCTTAGGAACCCAAATAGAACGGTAAATAGGCACATTTCTAGGACCAACGAATTTCGCATAGACATCCCCATAATAATCAACAAAGATAATGTAATAGGGGTTAGTCTTTCCCGCAAAGTCATCACTAGTAGTTTTGCCCCTTGTGGCACTACCACTAGCAATGTTGACCCTTTTTGCTTGAGGGGCACTAGGGATGTTGGCCTTCTTAGCTTGAGGAGCACTAGGGATGTTGGCCTTCTTTCTTGAGGTGCCCTAGCATCTTTCATGAAGGACTCCTTCTTCTCCTTCTCAACGAAACCAACACCGCCTCTCCCCTCCTTGGAAGGGACAAACGGTCTCTTACCACGGGAGATGGCATTAGCAAGGTTAACTTTCAACCTAGCATTTTCCTCAATAATATTTGCATGATCACAAGTAATGGAGTAGAGGAGCTAGGCACATCAATTTTAGATGGTTGAGCTTGAAGTTGTTCATACGACTCTTTGAGGGTGGAGAGCTCACTCTCCAAAGCCTTGTGAGCCTTAGAGAGCTTCTCTAACTCCTCGGTTAGTCTAGAATGACCAACGCCAAGCTCGACCTTTTCTTTCTTGCAAATTTTATATTTTGCTCTAGCATGATCACGTTCCTTAATGAGCTTAGCAACAATTTCATTATTAGTTTCTTCTATGGATTCTAGTTGTTCTTCAAGAGAAACTCTAAGCTCATGTTCTTCTTCAAGGTTATCTTTTAGAGAAGCAATTTCCATGGCATCATCTCTTTCTATTTTACCTTTTACCTCTAGCATTTCAAGAGCATCATCATATTGACTCATAAGAGTCTCAACATGCTTCTTGGTTTCACCTTGCATGTTAGATATAAAGTGATCCAAGGCAACAAGTTCCTCCTTAACTTCAAGGCTAGTAGGATCATCTACATTACTCATGGCTTTGGAAGTTAAAGAAGATGATACCTCATTGGCCTTGGCCATAAGACATCTTGCGGAAGAGGTTGAGACATTTTCATTGGGGGATTCAAAGAGAGATGGAGTTGATGCAATGGCAATCCTGGCCACTTCACTCTTGGTTTCTTCTTCTTCTTCTTCCTCGGATGAGTATTCCTATTGAGCAATCAACACCATCCGTTGAGGTTTCTTGTTGGTGGGATTCTTCTTGAAGAATGGCTTCTTGTTGGGGATCTTGGGCTTAACCTTACGGACAAGTTTGCCTCCATGGTGTTCACGGTTTTCAAAGGGACATTCGGCTACGAAGTGATAGCGATCTTGGCAATTGTAGCACGAGCGCACCCTTTGGCCACCCTCCTTCTTTCCACTTGACTTGTTCACAAACTCTCTTGCCTTAGATGGACTCTTCCAAAAATCCTTGTGCGAGTGAGACAAAGTGAGAGCCGAGTAGTCCTTGAGGGTGTCCTCAAGCTCCTTGGGATCCCAATGAGATACATCTTCTTGTTCTTCATCATCACTGTCTTGTGCAACCATCTTGGCCTTCAAAGCAAGGGGAGAACTCTTGTGCATTCCAATGGCTCTAGCACGAGCATCTTCGGCGTTCTTGGCGGCCACTTTGAATGCGGACATCTCTTGCATGACTTCCATTGATGACATAAGGTGATAGTTGTGCCTCCCTTGGAGACTCTTCAAGTCGGATGACTCAAAGGGCCATAGAGCACTCACATACTTCCTCTTGATCCATGCATCATCCACATGAGTTGCCCCAAGTGACCGAAATTGAGTGGCAAGGGTCTTGAGTCTTCGATACATGTCTTCATGCTCTTCACCTTCTAACATGAAGAAGCCCTCGACTTGGTTGCTCAAGGACTCAAACCTATTCCTCTTCATGCTCTCATTGCCGATGAACTCATTGGAGAGAATCTCCCAAGCTTCTTTGGCGGTGGTGGCAAGCTCGATGTGGGACATGTGCTTCTCCCCCACGGCGGTTTGGATCATGTTGAGAGCCAATTCATTGAGTTGACAATCAACCACCTCTCTTCTTGTCATGTTGTTGGGGTCGTGTGCCTTGAAGCCAACCTCGATGATCCTCCAAAGCTCGATTGAAGCACTCTTCATATAAGATCTCATAAGAAATTGCCAGTTAGAAAAACAAGATGGATTAAACTTGGGTGGGTCACCCCTATTGTTTATATGAGGATGAGGGATAGGTGGGTCGGGGGAGTATATGTGAGGAACCTCACTATACGTCTCCTTCCCACTAGCATTTTTAGATGGGGGTTCTTTAGTTCCATCACTACCCTCAACCTCCGATGCTTGCGCGGCGGAAGAATTTACCTCTAGCGGTGGTGGTGTGGGTCCTACTCCCTTAGGAAGGAGTTGCGCGATCATCTCACGCAATTCCTTCATTTGAGTGTCCATGGTGGATCTAAGACGTGTTTCCAAGTTCTCAAGATCCTCCGTGGTCACCCCGGGTTTAGGATCCGCATCATCACCGGAGATACTCATACTCTCTTAGGCGGTGAAGCCTAGATATAGAGACAAGGCTCTGATACCAATTGAAAGGGGATCGTATGAGCACCTAGAGGGGGGGGGGTGAATAGGTGCTACCCAATTTTTATTTCTTTTCAATTTAGGCTTGACATAAAAGATAAATTCTCTAGATATGCAACTACGGTGAATTTATCTATATGACAAGGACAAAAACAACTAAGCAAGAAACACAATAGGGAGATAAGGGAGGAAAGAGGATAACCGAAATGGAAGCACGCGGAGACAAGGATGTATTCCCGAGTTCCTCCTTTTTAAGTGAGTACGTCTCGTTGGAGGGGTGTGAGCTCGCCACGAAGGCCTACTCAACGCCACAAAGGCCTCACCCTATCTCCGATGAACCTCGCCACAAGGCCTAGTTCACCTTCCACTATCGGAGACCTTCAAGCGGAATCCGGAGCCCTTACAACATTCTTGGGCACACACCCACAACTTAATTGGGGGCTCCCAAATCAACACTCTGTTACAATTACAACAACAGTGAGCACAAGAATCTAGGGTAACACAAAGCTAACCCTAGAAGAGAAATCCCTCAAGTGAATGAGGGGAAATGAAAAACGGCTTGGTGAAGATGTAGATCGGGTCCTCCTCCTTCAATCCTCCAAGAATCAAAGCTTTTGGTTGGAGGAGTTGAGAGATCTTGCAAATATGAGCTTTTGCTTTTAATGAAGAGAGAGGGTGCAAGAGCTAAAGAGCTGGAGGTAGGTGGAGGGCTATTTATACCCCTCCAGGATTTCTAGCCGTTGCAGGATTCGGGAGGCCGGAAATCCGGGTTAAAGGGCCGGAAGTTCCGGCCAAGGGCCGGAACTTCCGGTCGGTAGACCGGAATTTCCGGTGGGCCGGAAATCTCCGGAGAGAACTTCCGCCCACAACCTCCGGGACCCCTCCAGAGAGGGTTCCCCGAAAAGACTTAGTCGAAATCCCACAGAAATTTCCAGGGGGCCGGAACTTCCGGCCAGCAGGCCGGAATTTCCGCCCCTACGGAAATTTCCGGGGGGAACCTCCGGATTAAAGTTCCGGGACCCCTCCAGAGAGGGATCCCAAAAATGACTTAGCCATATTTCCGCCCGAAATTTCCACGGGACGGAACTTCCGGCCTGGAGGCCGGAATTTCCGCCCCCCGGAAATTTCCGGGGGAAAGTTCCGGGACCCCTCCAGAGAGGGATCCCAAAATGACTTAGTCGTTTTTCCACCCGAAATTTCCCGGGCCGGAACTTCCGGCCTGGGCCGGAATTTCCGCCANCGAGGGCTAAGCCTTCCCAGCGGTAGTACGATGCACCTACCGCTGGGGTACCGACGGGCATACCCGTAGCCAAAATGAGGCTAGCGGTATGACCCGCGGTACCACCAGTGGTAGTACCGCTGCTGGGAACAGCGGTACTACCGGTAAGGCACCGGTACTACCGCTGGACACTTAGCCGCGAGGGGCTAAGATGGATCCCAGCGGTAGTACGTGGTAGCTACCGCTACGGTACCGAACCACATACCCGTAGCCAAAACATGCCCAGCGGTACCTCTGGCGGTAGCACCAGCGGTACTACCGCTGGAGGTTGTACTGCTGGGCAGCTGCGGCACCGCTCCAGGTTGGAGCGGTACTACCGCTGCACCAGCGGTACTACCGCTGAAGGCAGTTTTGGCAGCCTAGGTCAGATTCCTTCCCCTTAACACTTCGCATCGACTCCCTTTTTCCGAACCTGATGAAATCTATAGATTTTGCAAATATACACACAAACATTAGTCCGATGTTGTGTGTTGTCATTAGACTCCAAAACGGATGATCGAGCAACAATGCTCTTTCACAGCCTAGGCCGGGCTCCAGGACGGCGGCGTCTGGTGGGGGTCCGGCCCCCAGGCCGGCCTTGGCCGGGCTCCAGGCCGGAGGCTTCTGGTGGGTGGCCGGCCCCCAGGCCGGCCCAGGCCGGGCTCCAGGCCGGCGGCCCAGGTTGTTCCAGTTCGATGATCGTTGGCCGCCCCCCCTGGCCGGCCTGGGCCGACCTTCAGACCGGGTCCCCCTTTATGTCCAACGACTACATTTTGGGAGGGGGTACTTATACCCCTTCATCTACCTCGGGACAACCACCACGACCAAAAGAAGAACACCACCATTGTTTGAAAGCTTCAAATCGATAGATCTCCCTCTCTAGCCACTCAATCACTTAGTCCTTTGGAGATTTGAGAGAGGAGACCTAGATCTACACTTCAACCAAACCAATTAGATTTCCCCCTTGATTTGTGAGAGGGGGCTTGCTACTCTTGGTGTTCATTGGAACCCTAAGAGGTTGTGGTCCTTCGGAGCTTTGGGAGCTACGAAGACTTTGCCGGGAGCCACCAATTAAGTTGTGGTGTGTGCCCCGGCCTTGGGCATCGATTCTTGGCGGCTCGGTGCATTTGGTGAAGACCCTCCAACTTGTGGAGTGTGCTTCATCCTTGTAAAGGTTCTAGTTGTCAACCTCAACGGCAACATAGTGACAAGTGCCTCGCCACATCGGTGGTAAGTCACAACGGAGATACGGTGTGCCATATCAAGGCTACTCGGTGTTTCACTTTGGTGAACACCGCGCCGCTCCAACGGAGATTAGCTTCCATTGGGAAGTGAACTTCAGGATAAATCTTCGTGTCATCTTGTTGTTTATCTTTGCACTTACCTTTACTTGTTAGCACTAGCTTACTATATCTATATCTTGCGCTAGTGATCTTTTGCTCATCATATAAGGTTGTTCACCTAGTTGCATATTCTAGACAACTTATATTTGAGCAATATCTATTTAAAACGAAAAAGAATTAAAATTTGTAGTTAACCTATTCACCCCCCCTCTAGTTAACCTCATCGATCCTTTCACACGGTCCCGTTAACCCCGTGCACACCCGCCCGCGTGTAGGTACCCGTCGAAAATAGCTCGTTCATGCGGATGGAAGCGCTAATCGTTTCGTCGATGGATTGTAGGACGCATAGCTTCAGCAGTTTCGGCAGGTTGATTGGCGGGTCTTGCAGAACCCATGTCTCTCGCTTACTAAAAACCCAGTAATCTTGTTTTGTCCAGAGGGTGGAGTACGAGCGAGGTGGGATATCTCGTTTCCGTGCGACTTGCATCATCAAGATTTGGAGTATCAAAGAGAGTAGTATCACATTGAGCCGTTGAGGGATAAAATCAGGAGACACACAAAAAGCCCGCACGTATTCTTGAAGAAAAAACCCGAAACAGGCCACTGTCGCGACATGGGTCACAATGGTTTTTCGTCATCTGCAGCTTGAGCTCGGCGGTTGCTCGCAATGTCGTCTCTCGCGTCTTGATGCTCCCCAATGGTCACCAGCTATTGGGCGCTAAGGGTATGATGAAGGTCGATGTGTTGAGGCCAACCAATCACGGACATGGACTCTAACGTAGGCGCTTCCCGAGTCACAGACCTAGCTGACTTCCAGTACGTCATTAGGCATGGCCGGGCGCTTGCTACGCGACCACGAACTACGAAGGAAGCCGAGTGGACCGACTTGTCGTGGACTAGGCGAGCGGATGGAAGAGTGGAAGACCAAGTTCCATCCACTCATCCTTTGTCTTGAATTCTAAACTTGCTTTCCTCTTCTTTTGTTGTAGCTCCTCCTTTCAAACAATTGTATAGGAAAACGACTAAGTCAATGATCGAGTGGCAAGTTGGGAAATCCATTTGTTTTGCATCGTTTTCGGGCATTTCTTGAGCATGTCGAGAAGGAGAAGACTAGAAATGATGATGCAACGTTAAAGAAGAGCAAGTCTAGCCATTTCTTCTCTCCGGTGATTAACAATGTGACCCTTGACTCATCGAATATTTATGACAATGATGATGCAAAGAGAAGCATCACTCCAACCACTGAGAATAGGCCAAATGGGAGGAACGTCGGAAATGAGTAGTTGAAGAAAGGAGTGTATTTTCCATAGAAAGAGTCACTTGACAACATGATATGTCAATGGGAAAACACACTTGCCTCCCAGAAGAAAGAAGAAAAGGCTATGAAGTGGATGGGGCTCAAGGAAATGAAGTAGCATCGGATTGCCTCCGAGGAGCGTAGGGTGGTGATGGCCGAGTGACGGAGTCATGATGGAGGAGCACCATATTGCCATTGAGAAGAGAATTTTCATGAATCCATCCAGTCTTGATGACAAGGGAAAGGCATACTTCGAGTACATGTGTGATTAAGTCTTGGAATCAAAGATGATGCAAGATTTTACGAGCGGATTCATGGGTGGCTAGGGTGTTGCCTTCAGCCACGGCTTCAAGGGTGGTGTGTGTGTGTGGGGGGGGGGGGGGGGTGGTGGTGGGTGGGGTTGATGGTGGTTGCTTTACACCACGGGCCAGATTTGGGGGCATGTTTTCTGCCTGGAAAGGTCACTTTGCAGGGCAATGAAACTGCCGGCAAAAGTTTTTTCCCAGCTGTTTCACCTGCCCGCTATAACCCTGCCGGCAAAAATCTTTGCCGGCAGTTATTTCTTTGCCGGCAGTTAGTTTGCCTGCAAGCTCAAGTTTTGCCGGCAGTTGATTTTTTGCCCTGGCAGACAGATTTACCTGCCGGCAGAGTTTTGCTGGCTGTTTGGACTTTTGTCGGCTGTTGACTGGCCCTTAATACTAATTAGCTCTGTGAGCAGTTTCTTAATTATTACTGGCAGTTGAATTGCCTTGAAATTCTGCTGAATCTTTTCCAGTAGTCTAGTGCACATTAACGATTCTATCAAATACTAACATCCAAACAAATTGTAACAAAGATACTGCAGTTCTCCACAAGTGAACATTATTAGAATTCATTAAACAGTAAATGGTCCATATCCACAGAACAAGTAAAATACAGTGCACACAAGCATAAATATTTTCCTAAAATAGTAATCTTCATTCAGACTCAAAGTGATCAAGAGCAATCTAAGAGAGCATAAATATGCTTCTAAAATTTACATCCTTCTGCATTGCAAGTGAAGAAGAGTATCGAGCATGTACTGGTTCTGAGCCAAATCAACAATAAACATCAACCTTTGCATGATCACCTCTTGTGTAACAACTCCTGCTGTGGCACAAAATACATACATGGCTTTGATCTGTCACTGAAGGTGGTATTTGACAAAATCTGTAGCAACAAGCCTACATATAGAACAACATGTCGTTAATGTCAAATGGCTTTACCAAAGAACACTGAGAAACTTAAAAGCATGCACGAGGGTTCATTTGCCTAAGTGAGAGGGGACAACCGGTTGAGTTAATGCAAGTTGAGACTGCAAACTGGCATGATTATCGACTTAAGTGACCTGAACAACCAAGAGAAACTGAGCTAGATTTTTTTAATTCTGATATGCTAAATCACCTAATGCAACTTACCTTGGATGTATCACATGTTGTAACGTCATCTTATGAGGTTAAATAATCTCATGTGCACGGAAACAAAATAAATATTGAATATTGTGACAACATGATTTGGAAGGAATTATTGTCTTGCTGTCATTTATATCTTAGCATTAATTATTAACTATTTAGGGACAAAAGAGCCCCAAGAGTTACCAAAATCTAAAAAGTATTTAAATGGTCATTACATGGAAGAGTGTACATAAGAAAAATGAAGATAAGTTTGGTTGTATTGTCCTCACTCAATAAGAGTGCACGGTGGTGGCACGTCATTGGCCTGCAAATAGACACAAACAGATATGTCATCATCATAATCTGTAGATTAGACTATTAAAGCCTGATGTGAGCTAGCAAAGAGAAACATGCACAAATTAGAGTCTTAATAGCAGAGAGACAAAACAAGTCTATGAGGATTATTATTATTATTATTTTCTGACAAGTTAAAAAGCAGGCACTTGTGGTGTAGTTGATAGCAATTTTGAGCTATCAACCTCTGTGCGTACGATGCTTTTGGTCCGATTCACGTACGACGAGTGAATCAACCGCCTGCTGTAATTTTGAGCTAAGTATGGATGGTTCGATGTGCTGCATCGTACGCGGATCGGACACAAAGTGTCGTACGCGTAGCAGCTCTC